>CANJKZ010001112.1:1610000-2100387 GCA_947471745.1 Closterium sp. Naga37s-1 | reverse complement strand
TGAGGCTGCCCACAAACGAGTGAACGGCGCCTCTCCTCTTCTCCAACGCTCTCCTCCTCTGGCCCCTTCACACACTTGAACCCAGAGGGAAAGGGAGTAGCCACATGACCTTCACTCTTGCCGAAGTTGGCGGCCAACGCCTCAAGGTACTTCCGTTGGTGCACTCGCATGCTCCGCTTCTTCACGTCTCGTTCGATGTGGAGCCCAAGGTAGAAGTTGACGTCACCAAGGACTTGCACTTGAACTTGTCTTGCAGCTTCAGCATCACCTCCTTCACAAGGTCAGAAGAGGGTGAGAAGATCAGGATGTCGTCCACGTACACCACCATGAAGCTCCTCTGCTCCCCCTCGCCAAGCATGAACAAGGAGTGATCGGCCGTTGAGGGAGTGAAGCCTATCCCCTCCAACACTTCGCGCAGCTTCATGTACCATTGCCTAGGGGCCTGCTTCAGCCCATAGAGGGCCTTATTCAGCTTCCACACTCTGCCACTACCATCATCAAACCCCTCTGGCTGCGCCATGAAAATCTCCTCCTCAAGGATGCCGTTAAGGAATGCTGTTACGATGTCCATTTGTTTTACTACCCATCCTTTGATGGCGGCTCCCGCGAATAGGGTTCGCAGCGTCGTCGGCTTCACCACAGGGGCAAACAGCTCCTTGAAGTCCACCTTCTCCTTCTGCTGGTACCCCTTGGCTACAAGCCTAGACTTGTAGCGCTCGATCTTCCCGTCGGCATCCGACTTGATTTTGAAGAGCCACTTGGGCGTTATCGCCGTACGCCCCTCCGGTAGCTCCACCAATTCAAACGTGTCATTCTCCTCGATGCTCTTCAGCTCACTCTCCATGGCCTTCTTCCACTCCTCAGCATCACTACTCTCAAAGCCTCCTTGAGAGTTGCTGGTTCTCCCGGCATCTCCACCGGAGAGAAGAACGCGAAGGCACACTCCTCGTAGTCACTCTCCTCGTCGTCTCCGACCATCATTGCCGCTCCGGCCAGGGCTGTCTTGCCCTGCTTTCCCGGCGCATCATAGGTCAGCCTATTAGGGGGTTGAACTCTCCTCTTCCCCCTTCGTTCCTCCTCAGCTGCAGGGACTTGAAGGCCTTGGCGTTGCTGCGGTGTGGCTCGAATCCGTGGAGCACTCGTAGTACGGGAAGGGAGTGACGGTGCACGCTCGCTCAACTTGCTGCACCTCCTCCTCTTCTTCCTCTGCATCATTGGCCTCCTCTCCCCCATTCACGAGGGAGGATTGCCTCGTGGTTGTGCTGCCGCTGCTCAGCTCCAAAGGCAGCTCCACATGCTCCAAACCGGAACTCTTCACCTCCCCAAACCGCACACCTATCTTCGCCTCATTCTCCGCCTTCCAATCATTGTACATGAAGTTCTCCATGAACTTGCAGTCCCTGCTCACCAAGAACTTCTTGGTGAATGAGTCCCAAAGAAGCCATCCCTTGCTGTTTTGAGCCATGCCCAAGTGCACGGGCCCACACCGCCTTGGCAACCAAGCTTGTTGTGCCGAAGATGCTTAGGCACGAGCGCCATGCACATGCACCGAACACCCGAAGCATATCCACCTTTGGCTTCCTTCCTAGCCACTCCACATAGGGCACCCATTTATCTGCTCCCACATGAGTCAAGGCTCTGTTCTTGGCCACACACGCGCTCCGCACCGCATCAGGCCAGAAATAGTCGGGTAGCCCGGCTTCAATGAGCAACCCGCGTGCCGCCTCTGTGATTGTGCGGTTCGCGTCATCGCCTCGGCGATGCCGTTCATTGCAGGGGAGTATGGCATGGTGAGGGAGTGCCGAATACCATTCTTCTTCAGCCACAACCCAAACTCCTTGCTCAGGAACTCTCCCCCCTCGATCGGTGCGGATTGACTTGACTAGACGGTCTTGTTTGCCGCTCCAACCATCGGGAACCAATCCGTCTTCAACGTTTCAGCCACGTCGCTCTTCTTGGCCAGCACATACACCCAAGTCATGCGGGTGTAGACGTCGACAATGGTGAGAAAATACTCAGCTCCAGCAGCTCCAAGCTTCAGGGGGCCCACCACGTCCATCACCACCTCATCAAGTGGTGCCTTTGCCGTTGCCTCCGAACTAGGGAACGGAAACCGGGTGAACTTGGCTTGAATGCACGTCGGGCAGCCAAGCACCTCATCAGGCTCCCCCCTTCACACGTATGCCAGCAACCATCTCATTCTTCACTAGCTGCTGCAAGATAGGCAGGGCCACATGCCCCATTCGCCGATGCAAGGTAAGCCAATCACACTCCCCCGTAGCCGAAGTCGGATTGGAGAATGCCGCACTCGCAATAGCGCCCCACATGCTCTCTCTGTACTCCTCCTCCGCTGCTGCCTTGGGGTTCTCCTCACCCTTGTGCTGCTCCTTGGCTGCTGCACCTCTCTCCTTAGGTTCACCGAGCTTGCTGGTCCCTCCAAGATTGCTCTTCTTGGACTCGTTCTCCTTAGCGCGACCGTTCGCACCATCTCCGCTACCAACCGCTTCACCCTTGGTGCTGACACTTGCTGCCACTTGCCTCTCCTTAGGCATGGGGACCACAGGGATCTGCCACATCTCATTGTAGACGTCCCTATCCTCATGAAGGTCCCATAGAATCCGCTCGCCAAGCCTTGCGGTGTAGGTCTTGGCTCCCTTCGAGTTCGTGTCCATGCCGGCCTTTGCCAATCGCCGCACGGAAATCAGGTTCGCAGCAAGGCTGGGCACCCAAAGCACGTTCTTGAGGCCCACCATCTTCCCATCAGCACCCTTGAACATGGCCTTGCCCATGCCTTTCACCTCTGCTCGCTGCCCCAAAGCCGATGTGACATGCTTCACCGGTGACGGCTCGAGTTCGGTGAGCAAGTCCGGGCGAGGTGTCATGCTATAGGTAGCGCCACTATCGATCACCCAATAGTCCAGGGGGTGTAGGGTCACCTTCCCCACAGCTGCTGGCTCCTCAAAGCTTCATCCTTCTCTGGACCAGCTGGTACTTGCGTCGACACGAAGTAGAATAGACCCGGGTACCGATCGTCGCTCGGGTCCTTGTCGTTGTCTCCGCTCTTCATGTTTGCAGCTCCGCCACCACGGCCGCCACGGCCTCCACGGCCTCCACGGCCTCTTCCTCTCCCTCCACCTGCTCCTCTACCCTCTTGGTCTTGAGCAGGGGTCCAACCATCAGGGAGCTTGTAGCAATCGCGCCACATGTGTCCGGTCTTATGACAATAATGGCACTCGCCATCGAATCGGCCGCGACCGCGCCCGTAGCTCTTGTCGTCGCTGCCGTAACCGCCACTCCCGCGGACTCCACTGAAGTTGCTGCCACCAAACCTTCCTCCCCCTCGTCCTCTGCCTCTTCCTCGGCCATATCCACGGCCGACGCTTGCTGCCCCAGCGCCATCCGCACTCGCCAACTCACGGCGGCGGAAGTCCTCTTGTAGGATTGCGCGTTTCACGTCTTCAAGCGAGAGACGGGGCAGGTCACGGTTCAAGTTGATGATGAGCGAGGACCACGACTCGGGGAGTAGGGCCAGCAACTTGGTCTTCTTCTGGAGCTCACTGTAGTTCAAATCAGCTCCCTCAAGCCGCGTCAACAAGTCGAAGAATTTCTGCACCCCGTCTTCCACGGGTTCATCTTCCTCAATTCGTAGCGTCGCTGATGATCACCAGACGGAAGTGCCTTGGTAAATATATCAGCAGTGTTAGCCCAAGTGGCCACGTGAGCAAGACGAAGCTGACCACGCTGCTGCAACTCTCAAGCCAGGAAGTAATGCAGAGCGATGTGCTTCGTTCTGTGCTCCAGTCTGTGCTCCTGACACAAGGCAATGGCGGCCTTGTTGTCGACGTACAGCACTGGAGGAGAACGAGGCCTCTCTCCCAAGTCGGTCAGCAGGTAGGTGAGCCAGCGTAACTCCTGTGCAGCCATGGCTCTGGCGTAGATCTCAGCCTCACAACTGGAGCTGAGAACTGAAGACGAGCGTGTAGAACGCCAAGAAACTGAACCAGAGCCAAGGCTGAAGGTGTAACCCTGTGACGACCGCTGCGTAGCCTGGTCGTCAACCCAAGAAGCGTCTGAGTGCCCAGTGAGGACAACTGCGCTCCGCCCTCCAAGCACGAGCCCCATGCCCGATGTACTGCACAAGTAGTGCAGTACCCTCTTCGCAGCATCCATGTGCACCTTTCGGTGCCGACCGGGAGCCACGTAGCGAGCCAGAAGGCCAAGAGGGTACGCAAGGTCAGGTCGAGTGCAGGTCATCAGGTACATGAGGCAGCCCACAAGCTCTGGGTACGGGCCACTCGGCTCTACGGACTCGTCCGAAGGTGGAGCTGAGAGCGAGTGGCCTGTAGCCAGAGGAGTGTGCTGTGGCGAGGACCAGGTGAAGCCGAAGCGCTGAAGGACCTGGTGCACCATGTGTGACTGAGTCAGTGTGATGGTGCGGCGTGCTCTGTCCCGGGTAATCTGCAAGCCAAGGTAGCTACGCAGTTCACCCAGATCTGTGCACGTGTGTCTCTTCTGCAGCTCCAACTTCACCAGGGCGAGAGCCTTAGTGTCAGCAGTGGCAAAGACCAAGTCGTCGACGTACACGAGGATGTAGAACGGCGGCAGCGACGTGTCGGTGCGCAGAAACAGCGACGGGTCAGCAGTCGACGGAGCAAACCCAAGAGCCGCAAGTGTAGTCCTCAGTGTGTCGTGCCACTCACGTGGTGCCTGGCGGAGACCGTAGACTGGCCGCCGGAGGCTCCACTGGGTACCAGGAGGAAACGACCCAGTGAAGCCAGGAGGGCGGCGCAGCCAGATCTCCTCGTGCAGGCTGCCCTGAAAGAAAGCTGTGCTGAAGTCAAGAGAGTGAAGCTCGTAGTCACGCTGAGCGGCAACGTGCAGCAGCACCCGAAGAGTGGTCATCTTCGGGGTGGGGGAGAAGGTCTGAAAGAAGTCTACTCCCTCTCGCTGACTGAAACCTCTAGCAACGTAACGAGCCTTGAAGACAGGCGGAGAACCTGGCGGCCGCTTCACCCTAAAAATCCACATGCCACTGACGATGTTCGCCCCAGGAGGGGGAACAACGTCAATGTAAGTGCCTGTGGACTTCCAGGATGCCATCTCTGCGTCCATGGCTGTCTGCCACTGAGAGGAGTACTCACCCGCGATCGCCTCAGCGTAAGAGCGCGGGGTCGGGATGTGTGGAGCATCCGGGTCTCCCTCAAGGGCAAGCAGCATGGACACAAGATGAGGCGCATCGGCTGCAAGACACTCAAGGTCCTCCTGCCTGTCCTCAAGGACGTCCGTGCTAAGAGCACACTCACCCCTGACGGACGGAGGACAGACAGACTCAGACTCAGCAACAAGACTAGCGGCGTAGTCTAGACGACAGGCAGCAGCAAAGTCAACAAGCTTAGCGACTAAGGCAGACGCAGCAGCAGACTCAAACGACGGGTCAGTGGCAACTGTGGCTAGCAGACGCGTGACAGTAGGGTGAGCAGCACGGATGCGGTCAGACTCAGGCTCAGGAACGCTAGGCAGAGAAGACGCAGGAGGGGACGGCAGGGGAACACGCTGCAGAGGAGAGGAAGGACGATGGACTACGAGGTGGGTGCCGGTGACAGCCGGCTGACGCGAACGAGGAACAAGACGACCAGAACGACCAGAACGGACAGGCGAGACAGGACGCGACGCAAGCTCACGACGCTCAGTAAGACCCCTTGTGTGTGTAAGGAGAAGGAGCAGGCAGCGGTGAGCCAGGCTGTAACGGAAGACCAGTAGACGAAGGGGGACAAAGAACCTGGCGAAGCACAGAGTCAGACGGTGGCTGAGACGACAGAGACGGTGGAGCGAATAACAGGCGCGGCTGTGAAGCGCCACCAGCACCAGCTGCTCCAGCACCCCCAGCAGCTCCAGAACCCTCAGCGCCAGCTCGTCCAGGACCAGCTCCACCAGCAGCAGCACCCCCAGAACCGGCACCTCCAGTCCCAGGGTCTCTAGTCTCAGTGTCTCCAGTAGCAGCACCCCCAGACCTAGGGTCTCCAGCAGTAGCACCCTCAAGCTTAGCACCTCAAGCCCCAGCACCTCTAGTACCTCCAGTATGAGCACCTCCGGGACCAGCACCACTCCCAACTCCAGTGACGCCAGCAGAAGTACCTCTAGTGGTAGAGCCCCGAGCTCCAGAAGCGCGACCCTGACGGTGACCGTACCAGTCGTGCGGCTGATGTGAGGTGAGAGGCACACGTGGACGAAGGCGGCTACTCCAAGGAGAGCGCGCAACAGCAGACTCAGAACCCTCAGCGCCAGCACCCGCAGCAGCTTCAAAACCTCCAGCGCCAGTACCTGCAGCAGCTCCAGAACCTCCAGCGGCAGCATCCTCAGCAGCTCCAGAAACTCCAGCTCCAGCACCCGCAGCAGCTCCAGAACCTCCAGCAGAAAATACTCCAGTAGCAGAGTCACCAGCACCAGCACCTCCCGCAGCAGGGCCCCTAGCTCCAGCAGCGCGACCCTGACGGCCAACGTACCACTCACGCAGCTGCTGTGGGGAGAGAGGGAGTCGACGACGAGATTGTAGCGGCGAGGTACCAGCAGAGCGACTATGGAGACGGCCGCCCCAGGGAGACTGCTCACCAGACGCCTCAGCGCACCCAGGTGCAGCACCCCCAGACTCAGTACCCCCAGGCTCAGCACCCCCAGACTCCTCACGTCCAGGCTCAGCACCTGAAGTCTCCGCACCCCCAGGCTCCGCACCTCCTGGCTCCGCACCCCCAGGCTCAGCACCCCAAGGCTCCGCACCCCCAGGCTTAGCACCCCCAGGCTCCGCACCCCCAGGCTCAGCACCCCCAGAAGCAGTACCCCGAGCAGGACCACCCTCAGTAGGACCTGAGTCACCAGCGACCTCAACCGGCGCAGTCAAGGGAGGAGGGTCTATCTGAGACACACCTGAAGGAGCAGGACTGGGAGCAAGGAGGGGGTCTACCTGGGGAGCACCTGGAGCGAGGAAGAGCGGCGAGGGGGGGGAGAGGGGCAGTGCGGTAGGGGAAGAGACGGTAAAAGGGAACCGACTCGTCGAACGTGACGTCCTGGGAGGGGAAGACACGGCGCGAGGTGGGGTGGTAAAACTGCCAACCAGGCGCGTCAGGGACAAAGCCAAGGAAGACACAGGGAACAGCGCGGGCGGAGAGCTTGTCCGCGGTGGTATCGAGGACAAAGGCATGAGCACCCCAGACCCGGAAACGCGACGCATCGCCAACCTTCCCCGTCCACAGCAGTGTGGGCGAGGTCTCCGGTAAGGAGACACGGGGCCAGAGGTTGAGCTGATGCACTGCATATCGGACCGCAAACGGCCACAGAAAATGGGGGGCAGCCGCATGGATCATGGAGGTACGAGCGGCCTCCATGACTAGGCCAATGCGGCGCTCAGCAACCCCATTCTGCTGCGGAGAGGCTGGAAGCGTGAACGTCTGGCGGATGCCGTGCTCCGCACAGAAGGCTACCAAGAGGTCAGAGGAAAACTCCCCACCTCTGTCAGAGTGCAGACGCAGGACGGGAAAGTCCGACTGGAACTGCTCGCGGAGCTGGAGACGAGCAGCGCGGATCCAAGGATCAAAACATCAGGGACCTCACCCTTGGTGCGCAAGGGGAAGACCGTGGTGTAGCGCGTGTAGTCGTCGACGGCCAGCAGGAAGTACCGCTCGTGGCCCTGTCCACGGACGCGGGCTGGGCCCCACACGTCCAGGTGGAGAGTCTACAGGGGAGCCTCTGTGGGAGGGAACGAGTAGGAGTGAGGAGCGGCGCGCTGCCGCCCCTCGACACAGGGAAGACAGGGAGGAGCAGGCGAGGGTGGGAGGGGAGGGAGAACCCTGGGAAGACCAGAGACAAGGACACGGTGGTGCATGCTGCGAAGGCGCTGCACCGAGGGGTGACCAAGGCGGTGGTGCCAAATGAGGGTCTGGTGCGACAAGGTGCGACACGAGCAGGGGGCCGACATTTGACCTGACGTAGACGCAGACGCAGCTACCTGAGGGGACTCAGTGGTCAGTGTGTACAGGCCCGACCCCGGCTGCCGAGTGAAGGTAGCCAGGTGACGACCCGTCTGAGCACACGTGCAGTGTGTCACACGCTCGTAGGCAGGGGTGAACTGGTGAACACCCTCGTCCTGGAGCGCAGAACCCGCCACCAAGTTCGTAGAGAACGAGGGGAGGTAAAGACCCGACAGTGTGTCGGACGGGACAGCAGGACAAGGGAGGACAGTGGAGGAGGTCGCACGGACTGGACCCCCAGAGGGGTCTGCCAGGGAGACTGGAACCGACCGACTGAGCGGCGTGAGGGTGGTGCTGTCGCGAAAGAAGGAGCGAGAAGCACCAGAGTCAAGTGTGAAGGTGTACAAGGCCTCAGGAGGCGCAGTACCAGAGAGAGCAGGCTCACCAGCACCTGAAGCAGCAGCCTCACCAGTACCTAGAGCAAGAGAAACACTAGCCCCTAGAGCAGCAGCCTCACCAGCACCTAGAGCAGCAGGCTCTATACCTGGGTCAGGCGGTACGCACAGGTAACAGGCACGGTCAGCACTAGTAGGCAATGCATACATAGCAGTGAGAATAGCATCATAGTCAAGAGCATAGATATCTACCCCCTGTCCAAGCAGCTCCAGTCAGGTGGGGAGCTCAGCCTCGTCGCCAAACTCGGTACGCCAGGCGTCGCTCAGACGGGTGAAGCAGTGGGACTGTGTGTGACTAAGCGTCCCGCAAGCCTGACCAGTCCGATCACCTGTGCGAATGACGTACGGGCAGCGAACGGTACTCAGAGACCCTCTACTCTGCGCGTACCACTCACGAAGCTGCTGGGGCGTGAGAGACTCGCGCGGACGTTGCTGGAGCTGCATCTGGCCACCGCCAGTAGTAGTAGTAGCAGTAGTAGCAGCAGTAGCAGCAGTAACAGCAGTAGCAGCGGCAACAGCAGTAGCAGCAGTAGTAGTGCGGCCACCCCTACAACCCCAACTAGCGTACCACTCACGAAGCTGCTGGGGCGTGAGGGACTCACGTGGACGTTGCTGGAGCTGCATCTGGCCACCGCCAGTAGCAGCAGTAGCAGTAGCAGCAGTAGTAGCGCAGGCAGGGCAGGCGCGGCAGGCAGGCAGTCAGGCGGCAGCGCACGTTCAAGGCAGGTGCTCACCAGTGGCGGGCAGGGCCGGCGCTCGGCGGGGCCGCAACAGCGGCTGCAGAGTAGGGCCGCGGCAGCTGTAGGGCGAGGTTGCGCCAGCAGCAGGTCGGGGCCGCGTCAGCTGCAGGGTTGGCGGGGCCGCGTCAGCGTCCACGCGGGTCCGCGTCTGCGGCAGGGCGCGGCTGCGTCAGCTGCAGGGCTGGCTGGGCCGCGTCAGCAGTAGGGCGCGGCCGCGTCAGCAGTAGGGCGCGACCGCGTCACCAGTAGGGCGGGCCGCGTCAGCAGTAGGGCGCGGTCGCGTCAGTAGCAGGGCGGGCCACGACAGCGATTGGGCGGGGCCGCGTCGGTGGCAGGGCGGGGCCGCGACCGCGGCAGGATGGGGCCGCGTCAGCGGCAAGGCGGGGCTGCGACCGCGGCCGGACGGGGCCGCGACAGCGACCTGACGGGGCCGCGCTCTGGCCTGACGGGCCTGCAGAGGCTGCGCGCGGGCGGCGAGGGCCTGCAGGGGCAGCGCGCGATCGGGCAGAGGCTGCGCGTGGGCGGCGAGGGCCTGCAGGGGCGGCTCGCGGTCGGGCAGAGGCTGCGCGCGGGCGGCGATGGCCTGCAGGGGCGGCGCGCGGTCGGGCAGAGGCTGCGCGCGGGCGGCTAGTGCCTGTAGGGGAGGCGCGCGGTCGGGCAGAGGCTGCGCACGGGCGGCAATGGCCTGCAGGGGCGGCGCGTGGTCGGGCAGAGACCGCGCGCGGGCGGCAAGGGCCTGCAGGGGCAGCGCGCCGGCCTGACGGGCCTGCAGGGGCGGCTCGTGGGCCTGACGGGCCTGCAGGGGGCGGCTCGGGGGCCTGACGGGCCTGCAGGGGCGGCTCGGGGGCCTGGCGGGCCTGCAGGGGCGGCTCGGGGGCTTGACGGGCCTGCAGGGGCGGCTCGTGGGCCTTACTAGCCTGCAGGGGCGGCGTACTGGCCTAGGGCAGCTCTGATACCATGTCAGAATCCCAACCACTAGACCATTGGGATAAAAGGGCTTGTTAAGTAGCGGGTCAGTGCGCCCCATAACCCCCCAGGACAACGAGCCTGTAACCCTTCCCTAGGATCAATCGGGGATCACAAGTGGACCTCTGACACCCCCCCGCACTTGGATGCCCAAAGTGCACACACTGGGATTCGAACCCGAGACCTTCGCTTTGATACCATGTCAAGTTACAAAAGTATAAGTGTTGACTAAGGAAAGTGAAAACAAGCAAGATATAGCAAGCATAACCCTAACCCTAGGAAAACATAAAGTACACCTAGACTAACACAAATAAGCTATAACAAATATAGCTTGACAGGAGGCAGCACGAGGGCTGCAGGACGGCGCGCGCAGCGCAGCACGTCACGAGGCAAGGCATGCAGGCAGGCAGGCCAACACGTGGGGTAGCGCGGTAACCGCAACGGTAGGTGGGCCCAAAAAAACGTTCCTACGGACCTAGTGCTCTGAAACCATGTTAGAATCTAGCAGCAGGAATGATTGCACTATGAAAGAGTTGGGTACAAATATGAAACCCTAAAGTGGGCTGTACCCCATATTGGCTACCCCACTGCTGCACGTTGCCACTCAGCGTGACTACGAGCTTCACTCTCTTGACTTCAGCACAGCTTTCCTACAGGGCAGCCGGTACGAGAAGATCTGGCTGCACCGCCCACTTGGCTTCACTGGGTCGTTTCTTGCAGGTACCCAGTGGAGCCTCCGGCGGCCAGTCTACGGTCTCCGCCAGGTGCCTCGTGCGTGGCACGACACATTAAGGACGACACTTGCGGCTCTTGGGTTTGCTCCTTCGACAGCTGAACCGTCGCTGTTTCTGCGCACCGACACTTCGCTGCCGCCGTTCTACATCCTCGTGTACGTCGATGACTTGGTTTTTGCCACTACTGACACTGAAGCAGTCGCCCTTGTGAAGTCGGAGCTCCAGAAGAGACACACGTGCACAGACCTGGGTGAGCTGCGCAGCTATCTTGGCTTGCAGATCACCCGGGACAGAGCACGGTGCACCATCACCCTGACTCAGTCACACATGGTGCACCAGGCCCTTCAGCGCTTCGGCTTCACATGGTCCTCGCCACAGTCCATGTTAAAGTTATATATAATAGATCCTGCTTGCTGTACTTAGTATAGTGTAGTTATCTGATTGTTTGCTTGGTGGTGCACGTGTTTGTTTGCTATATGTACCTTTGGTCCTATAGTGAACTCAACCATTCTCAATTCTCCTTGGTGACAAGACTCTCGACACCCACTTGGCCTAGGCTACTAAGCCTAGGCCCGTTAGTTAGACCCGGTTCCTAGTTGAGTCAGTGTTGTAACATGGTATCGAGCCGTAACGTTCCTATGGGCCCACCATTTGACGCACTCGTCACGGCGCCCGTGACGTCCTTAATTTCGACCGTGGTGACGGGCGCCACGGCGAGTACCTTCGCGGCCGTCCCGTCGCCTATCGCGTCGTGGCGCTCAGCACGACGGCCGCGACGGACGCTATGGCAAACGCCAGCAACCCGCCAGCAAAATCGCCAGCGAAATCGCCAGCGGCGCACCAGCGACATCGCCAGCGAGCATGCCATGCGAGCCAACGGATCCGCCGTCTTGCCCGCCGCAACAGCCGCCAGCCGCGAACGACCAGCACCAGCAGCGATATCTGCGCCGTCCAGCGCTAGCCGCGATAGTGACGCTAACCAGCGCCAACCGCGACAAATGCACCGTCAGCGACGACCGCCTTTGACCTGCGCCACCGACCGTCGCCGGCGTCAGTTCGTCCGCGCCCTGCACGCACCCAGATCGATGCCCCGTACGCATCCTGCCTCCTGCTCGCCTCTCGTCGCCCGTACGCACCTCGCCACAAGCCCATCCCCTCGTCGCGGCTACTCGCGTGTGCAGCGACGGTCGCTGTGGGGAAGAGAGAGAAAAACGCGAAGGGCGTGGCGGCGGATCGCCAGCCAGCTCACCAACCGTCCGCGCAGATCCCCCGTATCCCGTCCGAACCCGCACCCCGCGACCATCCCGTCGTCCCGCCTCGTCCCTGCCCCGCCGTCAGATCCCGCTCCATTTCCAAAAGGAGGGGGAGGTGGTGGTGTGTTGGCCCGTGGGGGACGGCTGGGGATTGGGAGTGGGGGTTGGCGGTTCATGAAGGGGCAGGAGTTGGGGACGGGGGTGGTGGGCGGATGTCAGCAGCGACCGCCAGCGCCAGCAGCACCTGCTGCCACCCAACAGTGCATCACAGGGAATGGAGTGTGCGGGGGTGGCTGGAGTACCTGCTGCAGCATTAGCCGCCTCCACACTTCCCTCCTCCCCTCTCTCTGCCACAGCTGCTGTGGGGGGGAGGTTCAGGGGGTGTGGGTGGGTGAGTGCTGCCGCCGCCACACCTCCTTCTCTCTCTCTCTGCCGCTGTTGCTGCTGTGGGAGGGAGGATCAGGGCGAAAGAGGTGGTGGGCGGGTGTCAAGAGCGAGCACCAGACACCAGCACCAGCGCCAGCCGCCAGCACCAGGCACCAGCACCAGACGCCAGCACCAGGCACCAGCACCAGACGCCAGCAGAGCACCCCGCCAGCAAGGAACCCCGCCAGCAGAGAACCCCGCCAGCAGAGAACCCCGCCAGCAGAGAACCCCGCCAGCAGAGAACCCCGCCAGCAGAGAACCCCGCCAGCAGAGAACCCCGCCAGCAGAGAACCTTGCCAGCAGAGAACCCCGCCAGCAGAGAACCCCGCCAGCAGAGAACCCCGCCAGCAGAGCACCACCCTCTGCCCTGCCTCTCCCCTCCCGCGGCTGCTACTGTGGGGGGTAGGTGGCGGGGACGGGGGGGTGGGAGGGCTGGCTGCCGTCTAAAGGACAGGGCAGAGACAACTCTGGGTGGGGCAGGGGTGTGGAGGAAGGAAGGGAGGGAGGGGGTGCGGTTCCAGGGGGCGGCTGAAATGGGGGGTGAGGTTGAAGGAGGGTGGTTGATTGGGGGTGGGGATGTGGGGGTTAGTAAGAGGGGACGCTGCGGCCACCCCCCCACCTCCTCTCCTCATCCCCCACTCAACCCCCCTTTCGTAAAAGGGGGTTAGTAAGAGGGGACGCCGCGGCCACCCCCCCACCTCCTCTCCTCATCACTCACTCACCTCCTCCTCTGTTCTTATCTCCTCTTCTCTCCTCTCTCCCTCTCGCCGCCTCCCCTCACGTACCCCTTTGCCGTCTCCCACCGCACCGTCTCTACCCCTTCAGGGGGTGTTGACTACACTAGTTATTACTGCAAGCAGGCTAAGGGGGTGTGTTAAAGTTATATATAATATATCCTGCTTGCTGTAGTTACTACAGTGTAGCTATATAATTGTTTGCTTAGTTGTGCACCTGTTTGTTTGCTATGTGTACCTTTGGTCCTATAGTGAACTCAACCATTCTCAATTCTCCTTGGTGACAAGACTCTGGACACCCGCTTGGCCTAGGCTACTAAGCCAAGGCCCCTTAGTTAGACCCGGTTCCTAGTTGAGTCAGTGTTGTAACAGTCCACTCCTCTGGCTACCGGTCACTCGCTCTTAGCTCCACATTCGGACGAGTCCGTAGAGCCGAGTGGCCCGTATTCAGAGCTTGTGGGCTGCCTCATGTACCTGATCTCCTGCATTTGACCTGACCTTACCTACCCTCTTAGCATCTTGGCACGCTACGTTGCTCCCGGGAGACACCGACGAGAGCACTGGGAGGGTGCTAAGAGGGTGTTGCGCTACTTGTGAAGTACATCGGGCATGAGGCTCGTGCTTGGAGGACGGGGTGAGGTTGTCCTCAATGGACACTCAGACGCGTCTTGGGTTGACGACCTGGCTACGCAGCGGTCGTCACAGGGTTACACGTTCAGCCTTGGCTCCGGCTCTGTTCTTTGGCAGTCTACCCGCTCGTCTTCTGTTCTCAGCTCCAGTTGTGAGGCTAAGATCTACGCAGGAGCCATGGCTGCAGAGGAGTTACGCTGGCTCACCTACCTGCTGACTGACTCGGGAGAGTGGCCTCGTTCTCCTCCAATCTGTACGTAGACAACGAGGCCACGATTGCCTTGTGTCAGGAGCACAGACTGGAGCACAGAACGAAGCACATCGCTCTCCGTTACTTCATTGTTTGAGAGTTGCAGCAGCGTGGTCAGCTTCGTCTTGCTTACGTGGCCACTCGGACCAACACTGCTGATGTGTTCATCAAGGCACTTCCGCCTAGTGATCATCAGCGTTTCTGTACTGCGTTAGGCCTTGTGTCCCCTTCTTCTCACTTGCTCACTTCTTGAATTTGCTTGTACTGTGGTCTATATGTTATATGTATATGTATACCTGCATGCTTGCACTTGCTACGTAGTGATCACTGTACTGCTTGTTGTCCTTTATATAACTCTGCATGTGGACTGGACTAGTGGCCATTTGCTTGTGCTCAGAGTTTGTGGTGGCTTTGTGATCCACGCAGAGCTTGCTTTGCTTTTCTTGACTGGTTTTGTGACCCTTTGTTCTCCCCCACTTTGCTTATGCGGGTGTGTCAAACTGTTATATTGGTGTGTAGGCTGTACTGGGGTAGCCCATATGGGGTACAACCCAAATTAGGGTTAGTATTTGTTCCACTTTCTTACTCAATGCAATCATTCCTGCTCTTTAGTTTCTGATAGCTGGCCACTAAGACCATTCGTGGCCGTCGTGTCATTTGTCTTCATTCTTGCCACATTCTGTAGCAAGCGGTGCATCGCCCATTCCTAGATGCTTCCAGAGCCCCCACAACAGAACGGCTTTGCTGAGCACCGCATAGGCTTGGTCATGGAGATCGCACATACCTCCATGATCCACGACGGTGCGCCCCATTTTCTATGGTCCTCCGCAGTTCGCTACGCCACCCAACAGCTGAACCTTTGGCCTCGTGTCTCACGGCCAAGGGCTTCACCGACCAGTCTTTGGACTGGGTCCCCTGATGTCGCGTTGGATGGAGTTTTGTGTCTGGGGCTGCCTTGCGCTTGTCCGCTCGCCGAAGCTCTCGACTTGCGTGTGCTATAAC
Organism: Closterium sp. Naga37s-1; assembly: GCA_947471745.1. Classification (NCBI taxonomy): domain Eukaryota; kingdom Viridiplantae; phylum Streptophyta; class Zygnematophyceae; order Desmidiales; family Closteriaceae; genus Closterium; species Closterium sp. Naga37s-1. Next base: position 2,085,236 of record CANJKZ010001112.1, on the reverse strand, counting down.
ATAGCGATTGTAACATGTCAGAGTTGAAGAATGAATGACTAAAGGGAAACACAGATAAGGGGGATCTGCAATCTCATACCCTCTATGGAGCAACCATAGTTAGACAATTAAGTCGTATTCAGACATTTGAAGCGGTACCTTACTTATCGTTCAACTCCTACCATACGAGTACCGTCATCGCCCGGATATAAGACATGTATGTCTTATCTCATACATTAAAAAAATCAGTCTTATAAATGGACAAAAATCGGTTTAGAGGATACTTCCTCATTATACATTTGCCATTTGCCCCTACACACAAATAGGTGTCTTATAATGAGGCTACCCTGTTTATAAGAGACACCCGTATAATAGACAACCCCTGTCTACTATTCAACACTGTCTTATATCCGGGTGATGACGGTACCAAAGTGAGCTGAATCCGAGTTGAGACGATTCCTTGTGTGATCCTCTTTGTGCGAAGATTGTTTTCAACTCCCACGCCTGATTTTCTGCAAGAATTCGTGTTCGCAGTAACCCCAAATGGCTGCTTCTTTCCATTTTCATGAGCGGACGGTTTCTTCTTCGCCAGTTTATATGAACACTTTGAGCAACTTATACGCGTGGATCACTTGGCAACTCCTCAAGTGACGGCCCCTTGATGACGAAAACAAAGCTGGGTACAGTGTCATGATTCATGCGATGTGTTTATAGGGAGGAGATCTATTCTAGCATGGACATTTGATAGTTTGGTTTCTTCTTGTAAGTGTTAGAGCAGTGTAGCTTTATTAAGCTTTAGTTTCTGCAGAGACATCAGGTTTCCAGCAAGCTCAATAACGAGCGGCAGGTCGATACCGTACATAAACCTCGAGGTATCACTTTTTTTCTTGTGGGCTAAAGAAGGCTCCCCATGCCGAAACTAGTTACTGCAGAACACAACATATTATTTTCTACATCAAACAACCTGTATTATTTCTTAAAGTACTCCGCTAACAACTCAAAATCTTCAGCCACACAATGTCTCCCACCGCTAATAAGTGGTGTTCCTTGAATTTGTGTCTGGTCAGGGAGAGAGCAAGTGAAGGCAGTGGATAAAGATGGCGAGAGGGAAGAGGGAGAGAAGCAAGAGTGAGAAGGGAGAGGGTGAGACGAGAGAAAGTGAGAAGCAAGAGGGAAGGATGAGGGGGAGAAGAAACAGGGACAGAAGCAAGAACGAGAGAAAAAGAGAGGGAGAACGTAGAGGGAGGGAAGGAAGAGGGAGAGAAGGAAATAGGAGAGAAGGAAGTGGGAGAAAAGCAAGATGAGAAGGGAGATGGAGAGAAGGAAGAAGGCAAGATGGAAGGAGAGGAGGAAGAGGGAGAGATAGAAGAGGGATAGAAGGAAACAGGAGAGAAGGGAGATGGAGAGAAGGAAGACGGTGAGAAGGGAGAGGGCAAGAAGAGGGAGAGAAGGAAGGAGAGAAGGGAGAAGGCGAGAAGGAGGAAACTCACCAACGCACTGGCCGTTTATCATCTCAAACCCTTCATCGCAGGTGCAGGGCGGGTCGGCAGTGGCATTGCAGGTGGAGTTGGTCGGACACACAATGGTGGCACACGAGGGTGGGGGCGCTGCACACAGCAGGGCAGGGGCGAGCAAGGGGCGAGGGAAGTAAGGTTGGGTGGGCGAGCGCATTAGATTGCAGCGCATGTGAACCATGGGGACTTCGCACTCCTTCTCAAGATGCATCAGGTCCCTCCTTCTAATGGGAGGCAGAGGGAGGCACCAGTCAAACCCTTGGACACACGAGCAGGGCACACGCACTGCAATGCTCGTCCCATGGACTGACGCAGGGCACGAGCACCCACGCCCCAGGAGCCCCCACTCTCCCGCACCCACGCCCCAGGAGGCTCCACTCTCCTGCACCCACGCCCCAGGAGCCCCCACTCTCCTGCACCCACGCCCCAGGAGCCCCCACTCTCCTGCACCCACGCCCCAGGAGCCCCCACTCTCCTGCACCCACGCCCCAGGAGGCTCCAGTCTCGCGTCACCCCAGCTTGCGTCCCTTACAACTCACACTCACTCATCAAGCGCGACTCACCACGCCACTGCTTGGCAGTGGCGTCGAAGACTAGAGCCCCAGGGCACACACACTCGGCCTTGCTGTCCCTTTTCGTACACTTGGCCTCCACCCCACAGTCCACATTGCCCGCCCCGCAGCCTTGGGGACACGCATGGGGCGATTGTGGAGCAAGGAGGAGGGACAAAGAGGGAGTGAGGAGGGAGATGAAGGACACAGTGAGGTTCAATTCACAATTCACATCGGTCAGAGGCATGGCAGAGTAGTGTGCGCAGAATAGAGAAGGCGAGTGATTGGCGCAGCACAAGAATGTTGAGGCGGCTGATGCATGTGACACACGCCATGTGTCATCGGCCTTCTTTCTGCGCATTGCACTCCACCACACACCACACCACATCGGACTGCACCACGCCACAGCGCACCGCACTGCAGCAGGCTAGCTTCGAGGCCTTGGCAGACGCATTGCCCTTACCAGAAGGACAAATGCGTGACACCCTGGAAGAGAGTGCGGGGCCAGGTGTGCATGCTTACCCGTCTCGCATTTCACTGACTGTGGAATGTCTGCGACGGGGAGTGCCCTGTGAGCAGCAGAAGTGAGGGCATAGGGTCGGCAGGGGAGCAGAGGGGAGCAGAGGGGAGCAGAGGGGAGCAGAGGGGAGAAGAGAGGAGGAGAGGGGAGCAGAGGGGAGCAGAGGGAAGCAGAGGGAAGCAAAGGGGAGAAGAGGGGAGCAGAGGGGAGCAGAGGGGAGCAGAGGGGAGCAGAGGGGAGCAGAGGGAAGCAGAGGGGAGCAGAGGGGAGCGGAGGGAAGCAGAGGGGAGCAGAGGGGAGCAGAGGGGAGCAGAGGGAAGCGGAGGGGAGCAGAGGGGAGCAGAGGGAAGCAGAGGGGAGCACAGGGGAGCAGAGGGAGAATGATCAGACATGAGCACCGGTGGAAGGCGACGGCCACAAATCAACAGAACCAAGTGAAATAACAGAACCGAATGAATCGACGGTGTCTAAACTGTGTTGAAGGGAACAATTGGCCATTGTGCGACAGATCGTGGCAGCTCACCACATGGTGAATGCATTGTTCCTCGCAGGCCAGAGGTACGTCCCCTTGGAAGGTCCAGCGCAGCTCGGGACGGAGTGGAAGGAGACGCCGTTGCACTGGCGAGTGCCGCCCCAATCAATTTTCACGCCGACTTCACTCCCAGCGCGAAGCAGCTTCGCCAACATCGGAAAAATGTCCGCCCAGTTTGGGGCGGTTGACAGTCGAGGAGGTGAAGCAGCGTGGGAGTTGATGGTCGTGTACCCAGTGCCTAGTTAACGAGGCAGTCATCTGCCCAAAACTGGTGGTTCCGTCAACGGTGGTTGACAATCACATTTCGGTGAGAAGGTAGGTACAGTCGGGCGGTGGTTCACGCAGCAACCACGCTTAGATTCTGCAGGTTGCGGTCGTTTTACGACAGGGTCGTCAACCACATCAGCTCAATGTGTGATGTTCGGTTGGCCACGTGGACTGTAGGAACAGCTTCGATTGTGTCAGGGAATGGTGGTACACACCATTGCGACGAACAGTTGGAAACAGTGTACGATATGGTTACCTGAGTAACAAATGTCAAATTGTAACTATATAAATTAAATGTTCCGCCCTGTACAAAGTAATTATATTTATACGTAAAAAGCGCGCATCGATATAATCACGGTTTGGACGTGTGAAATGATGTGCTTGTATGCGACAATTATCAATATATTTTAAATCATTGCTACAAAACACAGAAACAATATTTAGGGCAATAAATTTCTAGCTGATTAAAATTGGCAAAATTAGAAGAGCTACCTTACATTATGTAAAAGCTGCATAATATCATTGGCAACTTCACTAATCACAGATTGTTAACAGGAGGCCAGGGGGTTGGAACGACCCCAGAGGGGAAGAAAAACAGCTCATAGCCCTCAATCAAAATCCTAACCTTCCCAACACCCATCTCAAACCCCATGGGCTCATCGATCTTGAATGTGGCAGGCTCCCTGTCAAGGGTTTTCTTCAGCCATGCCGCAACCACCCTCGTCTTGGCATGCACATTGTTGCGGTTGTTGGTCTCGTTGTTGTCAAGTGATGCATAGCCCTTCTTGCCCTTGTGATTCTCCAATGGCCATTCGACCTGCCACCAATGAACTCGTTATTCGTTAAAAACAATGCTGCCAGGGATTAACAATATAGGTAAGATCACAAGCAACTTCTTACCACGTTGCACAGATAGCCGACTGCAGGAATCTTAACTGCAAACATGTTGCACCGGGCACTGACGAATGCCTTCTTGACTGCCAGCTCAAAGCCCGCATTCGCAAAAGGTCGGCCCTGAGCAGAGCAGTGCCAGTCGTAGCCATACTTCGCTGCAGAGGTAAAACGATGGCAATCAGATATGAGAGCTATAGCATACCAACAAGGTGTGAAGGTTTCAACCGAACAGAATACTCACGATGTTTAAACTTCTCGACCCACTCCTCATCACGCGCCTGTGTTGGAATGATGCCACCAACCTTCAAGAGGAACCACTTTTCCTTGTCAATGACGCCACCAGCACCCCACGCCCAGAGCTTGATCGGCTTGTTCATGTTCGCACGTTTGCAGCCAATCACCTTCAGCGCCCGTTCAATGCGCTTGCTGTTCCCGCCCATGAAGAGGTAGTACTCATCTTGTGTGGTCCCCTCAGCTATGTACTTGCGCACCAAATGCGGCTGGAACTCTTCCCACAGTGGATAGAACTCCATGTCTCATGCAAGGGCAAGGGTGATGAGCCAGGCGAAGGTTTTACCCACCATTTCCTGACAATCAACACAAAAAAGCAGACGGAAGGGGGGTTACATTGAGGCACCAGACATGCTTTACACGTGATCATGGAATGTACTTAGAATAGAACGGAGGGCAGAGGGAGAGGGGACGAGGGCGGGAAGCAGGGGGGAAGGTAGGGGGCGGGATTCAAGAAACAAGAGCAGCTACGACAACGCACGGCATAAAATACATTCCACTAAAATCACATCGAGAGTAATTATTCTCACATCGAACGCATCATCGCTGCTGAGCGATGACGGAATGATCGGGTTTAAGGCACCGTCCTTACGGACGTTCTCCATTCGGACATGTGGGTCAGAAGGGTCCCGAACCGCATCCACGTCCGTGCTCGTTCCAGCGACTTCCGCGGAAAGCTGTCGCTACATCGACTCCAGCTGCACTTTCAGACGGTCACGTTCAGCCTCCACCGTCTTGATCTTGGTCCTTGCCTCCTGCAGCTGAGCTTGAAGCACAGACACCGTGTTCTGCAGGTCACGTAGTTGCGCCTCCAGTTGTCGTGCTTCCCTGAAATGGTGCGCACCAGCAACTAAAAGACACGCACGGGGGATAACACGCACCGACACACGTATTGACAACATGGAGTTATAATTAGGGAGACTCTTAACCAACGGTATAGGGGCAGTGAACAAGTTAAGCATGCAAACAGCTATACGGAATGCTCTTGAAGATAACACGAAGGGAGGGTGGGGCCGAGTGCGGGCGGGGGGGAGAGAGGTTCGAAGAGATTCACAACGTATTCACGAAATGACCAGGGGTAAAGTGCATCGTTACCTTGCGACCGTTCACGCCTTGCGGGTGCTGCCGTTTCATTCTGATGCGACGTGGGTGTAGCCTTATCCGTTTGGCGAACCTCTGCTGCGCGCAACTCCGCTGAGCGCAACTCCGCTGCCCGCGCCTCTGCTGCGCGCACCTCCGATGCGCAAAGCTCCGCGGCGCGAAGCTCCGCTGCGCGCATCTCCAATGCGCACAACTCCGCTGCGCGAACCTCCGCTTCGCGCAACTCTGCATTAGTTCCCGCTTGAGCACCGACAGCATCATCCGCATCGTCGTCGTTGAGCTTGTCGTCATCGCTACAAGCCTCAATGCCGAAATTGCCGAACGGAATCGCGCCTCCCTCCTCAGCGGCCTCCATGACTGCTGTCATCATCGGACCCGGAGCGTACACCCCGGCAGCAGAGGCGGGTGCAGGGAGAGCTCAGGTAGCGGCCTCAGGTGCACTGCAGACTACGCCACCAGCAAGAGGAGCGGCCTCACGAGCACTGCAGCCTACGCCGCCAGCGAGAGGAGCGGCCTCACGAGCACTGCAGCCTACGCCGCCAGCGAGAGGAGCGGCCTCACGAGCACTGCAGCCTCCGCCGCCAGCGAGAGGAGCGGCCTCACGTGCACTGCAGCCGACGCCGCCAGCGAGAGGAGCAGCCTCACGTGCACTGCAGCCTACGCCCCCAGCAAGAGGAGCGGCTTCGGGTGCACTGCATGCAACGCCACCAGCGGCGTTATTGAGGTCCTCAGATGCAAGAGCCAGTGTAGGCGAGACCGCGACTCCAGTATCGGCAGGGGAGGGTTCGCCGGCGGAATCAGGGGCAGCGGAGGTTGCGCCAGCGGGAGTTTTGCCATTCGAAGAGCTAGCACGACCGCGCCCTGCTCCGCCACGTTTGCTCTGCCGGCCTCCCCGACGGACTGGAGGCGCTGCCTGAGCAGCTTCCTGAACACTGTGCAAGGTGTTGACATCTCCTTTCTTGCTTGCAGCCTCCTTAGCTAGCAGTTTACGCCTCTTGATCTCCTGCGTAAGAACATCATCATCGAGCTGAGATAGAGCTGAGGGATCTAGAAGATTGAGGTTGGAAAGAGGGTGGGGTAAGGTGACCCCAGCTGCATCGGCTGTAACTCTTTTGCTGTTGCCTGCCCAAGAGAAGTTTCCCCCGCTTGCTGCCATTCTGATGTGGAGATCGATGGTTCACGGTGACTTTAGAGTACCGCTTGGAGTAATTGTGATAAAGCACACAGTTTTTTAAATATATTTAGCATGGTAGGGGCTTCCATGCTTTGCCTTTTGTGAATGGTTCCGTACGAGCAAAACCTTCATATCCCACCTTCCCAAAGTAATATACTTAACAAAAACTCGATGTTGGCGGAAACGACAAAACTTAAAGAGTCGGAAACACGACTGTCGCGTTTCCTGATACGCAAGAGACATTGAATATAAAAAAAACAAGCAGTCTTTCGGAATGTAGACCTTGCACCCTTAATAATAACATGGGTTCGAAACTGAATGGTTTCCCTAAGCAGCTTCTGTCAAAACGTGAGCGGAGTAGCAAGTAAAGAAGCGTAGCTTCTTCCGCTTCATGGCGGCTATTGCGAGGAGAATTCACAGTGAGGTGTGCCGGCTAATCGGCGCGAACGTTACGGCGAAATCTCGTCCGTGCTCTTGGTCGAAGCCGCGTACGACCTTGCGCGCCTTAAACTTGTCGATGGTGCCGTCTGCTTTTGTTTTCACACGGAAAACCCATTTCCCGGTGAGTATGGTCTTGTTGCGTGCCAATCCAATGGGTACAACCTTCCAGGTGTTGCGTTCTTCGAGCGCTTTTAATTCTCTGTCCATGGCCTCGCGCCATTTTTCCCTGTGCTCCCCCCCCAGAGCCTGTTGAACTGTGGCAGGCTACTTAGGTGGCGCTGCTCCATGGACGGCGGTGACGAGGCCGAGTAGCTGCAGTCCGCTCTGTGTGTAGCGAGGGAGTGTTGTATCCTCGGGATAAACTGCTTCGTCTCCCGCTTCTGGATCAGGTGTGAAATTGGGTCCTATGTATTCTGCTTCGTCGGTGCTGACTCGCGCGGCTGTAACGTAACCACTGTCAGCGAAGTGATAGTAGACCTCCGCGTTGATGCTTTCGCGAGGGTCTTCGTCGTCCATGGGGATATCGACCAAACAGTAGGGGAGAGGTCCGGCTTCCTCCGAGGCTCTGTCCACGTTCTGCTCGTCCCAGTCAGCTTCGTCTACTGCCGAGGCGAAGGCTCGGTTGCCAAGACATCCGTCCGAGAGGTCTGGGTTTCCTTCACGCAGATTGGCAAGGTATGTCGGGAAGGTGAGTCCTTTGTAGAAGATGACATCACATGCTGCCACTGTTTCCTTCGTGTTGATGTCGAAGATTTTCCACGCATTGTAGTGTTTTTCGATGCCCAGGTGTAGTCCCCATTGTGCGCGTTGGGAGAATCGGCCGGCTCGTGCAGTTGGGGGTCGGTACTGTACCATACATCCGAACACTCGTAACATTTTGTGCTGCCCAGTTCGGGAGCGATGATGACGGGAGCAAGTTGTGCAGCATCACAGCATGGTCCATTGCTTCGGACCACTGGTGGTTGGGTAGTCGCATGCCACGTAGCAGCTTGCGCATGGTGTACTGGAGGGTCCTGTTCATCCTTTCTGCTACGCCTTGCTGTTGATGGGCGTAGGGAAGGGAGATGAGCCGTTTGATCCCCCTTTCTGCCAGGTAGTCCTTGAACTTTTGTGACTGATATTCTCCCCCCCCGTCTGACTGGAAGGTTTTCAGCTTCACTCCTGATTCTTGCTCTGCTGCTGCAAGCCAGGCGGCGAAGGCGTCAAGGGCCATGTCGCGGCTTGGGAGGTTGAAGTGCCAGACGTAACGTGTAGCCGCGTCGATGAACATGATGACATAGTTGTATGCTCCTTGTCCAGGTTCGCGGTTGTACAATTTGTCGCTGTACACCTTCTCTAGAGGTGCGTATGCTGGTGCGCTTGGATTGTGATGAGAGACGAACGGTTGATGCGGTAAGTCGGCTTCAGGGCAGGTGTATCATGTTCCGCGAACTCGCTGGAGTTCTCTGCCGTCGGTTAGGAGCAGTGACTCCTTGTCGAGCACGCCTGCTCGTATCGTATTATTTAATGTCGTGTTGCTTGGATGTCCAAGTCTTGCGTGCCATGTACTTTCGGTGGCGTGATGTCCGGGTGAACGCCTGTACATGTCGGAGTTGGAATAAAACCAGCGGTGATGTTGGCGCTTCTGTGGAATTTTCGTGGAGTGGGAGTCAGCCGCTGTATAGGAGTCAGTGGTGTGTCGTCGAAGAAGACCGGTGCTGTTGAAGGACCAGCGATTGGCGTCGGTGTTGTCTCTGCTGCTGCCGATGTTGTATCTGCTGCTGTCGGTGTTGTTTCTGCTGCTGCCGATGTTGTCTCTGATGCTGCCGATGCTGTCTGGATTGTTGCTAATGCCCTCGTTCGTTCTGCCTCAGGTATGGTGTGCGAATACCAGAAGCCTCCAAGACTGAAGTCGGGGTCGAAATCTGGTGGATGTGTCCAAGAGGTGAAGTTGACGATGTCGTCGCTGTCGGCGGTTCCTAGGTCTGGAACAAAGTCGAGAACGAAGACGTTGTTCAACACCGCTTTTCCGATGTAGAGTCCGCCTCTCCCGTGATACAACTTGAACTCCTGAGTGGTGCTGCTGCTTCGAGGTAAATGCCTTTCGCCATCAGCTGATTGGCGCTCAGTAAGTTGTAGCCGAGTCCCTCCGCGATTAAAACTTTTGACATCTGTAAGATGACATTTGTATCTCGTGACTGAAGTTGTACTATCCCTTGTCGTCGTGTGCGCAGGTTCTGATGGTTGGTGACGGTGATGATAACTTTGCGCTGGAGCTGGTGTTCTCATTGAACGAAGCGACCCGAGGAGCACATATGTTGTCCGCAGCAGCTGTCTAAGAACCAAGTGTCATTTTCGGATGGCTCGCTTTGGGCGATAGCTGCGTACGTCGGGTTGGGCTCCAGCAGTTCGCGACGCGGGGTGCTTTCGTCGAGTTGTTCTTCCGGTGAGTAGTGCGGCGGTGACTCCGTGATGCAAGAGTCTGTCAGTCTTGCCATGCAGCTGACAATGTTTCTTGTTCCTCGTGCAGATTGTGTTGTCAATGTCGTCAAAGACTGCGTTTGACTCGAGGGGTGTGCCTGTGTGGAGGCCACTTGGCTGTTGGAAGGCCGAAGTTGACGTTGCGGTGGTGTTGACTGCTGCTGATTTGGGCAGTGCGTGCGAGGGTGTCCTGACGTCTTGCAGAGGTGGCAGAATGTTGGTACGTGCCGTTGTGGTTGATGTTTGTTCTGTCGATTGTTGTTGTATCGCCGTTGCGTGTGGAATGCAAATTCGGGTACTAACGTTTTCCTCTTGTGCCGCTCCTCGTGCAGGTCCATGTCTTGCTGCTCAGCGTGAATCTCGGCGAAGAGTGCTGCTTCGGAGATCTTCCCGTGAGCTCTGAGAAGGGCGCGGGTGGAGCGCCAATGAGGACCAAGTCCAGCGATGATGACAGTGACGAATGCCTCTTCTGAGATCGCTCCTCCGCATCGAAGGAGGCTGTCGCGCAATCTGCGGCAGCGGCTGATATACGCCATCCCCATTTCGCCGGGTTTCATTTCCACAAAAGTCAGCTGCGCCATTAGCCGACTCTGATTGACACTATCTGTTGCTTAATACAGGTCCTTCAAATGGCTGTACGCGAGCTCAGCGGAGTTGCCGTATCCTCGATAAGACCGAATGTTCTGCTGCTCGTTCGGCGTTATGTTGCGTAACAAGATTGTGTACGCCATTAACGACTGGTATTTATATTGCTGATTGTCGTATTGCGTCCCGTGGGTTGGGTATGGCAGGGAACCGTCGAAGAATCCGAGGATCTGCACGCCTTCCATCATCAGCTCGAATTCAAAGGACCAGGTATACAAGTCCTTTTCGTCAAAGGGCGTAGATGTCTGCAGCTTCAGTACGTGTAAAAACTGTGATTGAACTTGAAGTGTGTCCAATGTCTTGTCTTGTCCAGGTGAAGATTGTTGATGCGGCATGAAGCTGATGGAGCCGCGCTGAGGCTCGTACGGAGCAAAAGTAGGCTGATGCTGGTTTCCGCGTGCATAGGATGAGCTGCGAGACTCATGGGCGTAACTTCGTTGTTGTTGTTGCTGTTGTTTGACTGCGCAGGTGCCGCTTGCTGGTGCTGTTCGTAGAAGGACATGAAGGAGAAAACTTTCACCTTCATGCTTGGGTCGAAGCCTGCAGCTTGATTTGCGGGAGTTTCGGTAGACCTCGCTGCTGGTCTTGTTGCCGTACCCTCCTCTATCTGTAGGCCAGAGGCAGGAGGTGGAGTAGGAGTGGTGCAGGGAGAGCCGTTAGAGGAGCTTCTCTCCTTCTAAGTTGCCATGCCTTCTGATGTTGTAGGGAACTTGATTGTAGTTGAATTTGCCTTGACTGCTCTCATACCATGTTGGGCTGAGAATAGCCCTTAGGATCTTTTCAAGGCTAAACTCTGAGTGGAATGTTGTAATTGCGGAAGCGTTTTAATGACGAGTTTGAACCACCTTGCGCTAGTATATGAGGGCAAGATAGATTGATTATAGAAAAAAAGTACATGCTTTTATAAGATTACAAAGAATATCAAAGGATGCAAATATCTGTTTTACTGTTGCTGTTCCGGTTCGATACAGTGACGAGGCAACTGCTCAATAACGAGTCAATTGTTTCTCCTTGCTGTTGCGCTGTATTTGTCGAGTCAAAGGTCAGCGACCTTTGACCTTCGCGTAACCTCCGGCTATTGCTTTTCTTGTCAACCTCTTCGGTTGACTCACCGATGCTTCATTGTAGTTCGCTTCGTTTACGATTCAGTGTTTCGATACACCAGAAGCGCTTAAGTTGCTTGTTTCCAACAGTGTCAAGCAAAACCAAACGCGTAGGGTCACAAGACCAATCACAAAGAAACAAAGCTCAGTGTGGATCACAACGACACCACACAGTCCGAGCAAAAGCAAAAGAGCCACAAGGCCTGTCCTAGAGTTCACAGAGGTATATGCGAAGTGTACAACAAAACAAACAAAGTCTACACAAGACAAGAACCCGTGTCAACGAGACCGAAGTGCACACAACACCTGTGGTGGTCACAAGGCGGAATGCCTTGGTGAAGATGTCTGCAGTATTGGCCTCGGACTCCACGAAGTCCAAGCGAGTCTGTCCACGCCTCAGCAACTCTCGCGGAAGAAAGTACCTGATGTTGATGTGCTTCACTCTGCTCTCCATTTGAGGCTCTTGACAGAGGAGAATTGCAGCCTTGTTGTCAGTAAACAAGGTCGGTGCAGAGCACGGCTGCTCACCAAGGCCTGTGAGCAAGAAGGTCAACCTGTCAACGGGAGTTGTTGTTGGCCTCGTCCTCGCTTGGGCGGAGCCGACTTCGTGATTAGGTGTAAGGGAGGTGCAGCCGACCTGCAGCAGTGGGCGACGCCGTCTTGGGCGAGCTGGTCGACGGGTTTGGTCGACCTGCATGGGGCCACTACAATGCCGCTGACTTGGGAAGCCGGCGGCCGACCTCAACTGGTAGTCAGCGATATGGCTTGGCAACCTAGAAGTCGGCGCCGACTTGCGAGGTCGCTGACTTGGGAGGTTGCCGACTTGCGAGGTTGCCGACTTGGGAGGTCACCGACTTCAAGAGGTCGACCCGGAAGTTGGTGCCGACTAAGAGGGGCGTCGACTTGGGTGGTTGACGGGAACGTGAAGGAGCAGCTGGGCGACGTGGTTGCCCAGTCGACCAAGTTACTTGAGTGACGAGGTTCTGCGAAGGCATGCAACAATCGGGCAGGTGCCCTTGGCGAGGCCGACCTCGGTGGTGGTATCCCGAGGTCGTCGTGGCTGATCAGAGGCATTCGTCAGCACGAGGTTGGTTTGGTGTGTGCGTTGTGGAGGTGACAAGGCACGGCACGCCAATCACCTGCGAGCACTTGCGAAGTAGGTGCGCTGCTGTCATGCAGGAGCTATGCTAGACGCCGTCGACCTGCAGCGTTGGCACTCCGTCGACTTTGATGTGCTGGAACACAATCAACCAAGTCGTGCTGGAACGCGGTCGACCGTGTTGTGCTGGCAGTCGTCCCGCTTGGATGCTAGCTCTGATATAGTCTTGTCTTGCCAACTTCATTAAATCATTGTTGTTAAACTTTTCCTAGTGAAACTCTTGCCAATCTCCCCGTGAACTAGCAAGTAGTGTAAGGACTTGGAAACGACTAAGTAAATAAATGCTACGATCACTCCCACCCCATGCCTAGCCCGTAGTCTAGCTCCCGTTGTATTTTTTATCTCCACACAACCAACGCAGCTCCTGTGCAGCAATGGCTCCAGCGTAGATCTCAGCCTCAGCAGTAGAGGTTGAGACAGAGGAGGAACGCGTAGACCTCCACGAAACAGCTCCAGAGTCTAGGCTGAAGCAGTACTCATGAGTAATCATGTGAGTCTCGGAGTCATCAGCGTAAGAAGAGTCACATTAACTAGTAAGTATGACAGGCTGTGTCCCTCCAAGTACCAACCCCACGCCTGATGTCGTCGCTAGGTACTTCACCACCCTCACAGCAGCTGTCATGTGAACACGACGATGTCTCCTTGGCGCAACAGAGTGAGCAAGGATGCAAAGAGGGTAGGCGAGGTCCGGCCAAGTACAAGTCCTCACGTACATGAGGCAGCCCACAAGCTCTACGTAAGGACCACTAGGCTCAAATGACTCGTAAAGAAAGGGACCAGTGAGTTTGTGGTAAATGGCAAGAGGTGTGCGCTATACTGTGGAGTGCTGAAGCTCGAATCACTGAGGGACCTGCTGCATTATGTGTGACTGTGAGAGTGTAATGGTGCGGGCGGCTCTGTCCCTGGTGATCTGCAGGCCTAGGTAGTGACGCAGCTCACCGAGGTCAGTGCACGTGTGTCTCACGTCATTCAAAGCAAATATGTCAGTAGTGGCGAAGACTAGGTCGTCGAGGTAGTCCACTACAAAGAACGGTGTAGAGCCACGATGAACGAACAACGATGGGCCGGCTGAAGACGGCTGGCAACTGAGGTAAGACAGAGTAGAGCGAAGGGTGTCGTGCCACTCACGAGGTGCCTGATGGAGGCCGTAGACCGGTCAACTCAGCATCCACCGTATCCCAAGAGGGAAAGTTCCAGTGAAGGTAGAGAGACGACGCAACCAGACCTCCTTGTGTAGGCTAACCTGAAGGAAGACAGTGGAGAAGTCGAGAGAGTGTAACTCGTAGTCTCTCTGTGCTGCTACGTGTAGTAACACACGAAGAATGGTCATCTTCGGGGTAGGCGCGAAGGTCTGAAACAAGTCAACTCCCTCGCGCTGACTGAAACCTCTAGCCACATAGCGTGCCTTGAAGACCGGAGGAGATCCCGGTGGCCGCTTCACCCTGAAAATCCACATGCCATCGACTACGTTAGCCACAAGGGGGGAACCTCGTCGACGTAGGTGCCTGTGGATCTGTAGGAGGCAATCTCCGAGTCCATGGCAGCTCTCCACTGAGAGGCCCAAGGCCCTGACACTGCCTCAGCGTAATTCCGAGGAGTTGGTTTGTTAAGGGCGTCGGGGTCTCCCTCAGGGGCGAGCAGCATGGCACAGAGATCAGGGGAAACGACTGCCAAGAACTCCAATTCAAACTGCCTGTCCTCTAGGGCATCACAGCTAAGGGCGGATTCACCCCCGATGGCCAGAGGACTTGTAGGAGGAGCAGCCATGAGACTAGCAAATAGCGGCGAACTCTGTGACTACGGCAGTAAGCACAGAGACAGAGGACGGAGAGGCACGAGGGTGGGTAACAAGGGAGGCGAGAACACGAGAGAGAATAGTGTTGAGTGATGCTACCATTCGCATTCACGTCTGTCTGCCTCCCATCATATGTTCGTGCGTTGCATGCGTGTTGTGAGTGTGTGCAAGAATTTGTGTTTTGTGCGGTTTGGTTTTTCTGAGTGTGTGTGTGAATGTTATTTGGCTTGAGCAGATATCTGAAGTGACTCCTCTGCTCAAGAGCTTTCCGAGGAACCAAGTATCGCTTCAATCGGAGCACGAACAAGAAAGTTACGAACGTTGGAGTTCGTATGCTTTTGATATTTGGTTGTGGTGACTATGGGAAGTTGTGGGGTTGACTCAATATGGGGTACAGACTTTTGGGGGTTGGGAAATTCGTCTTTTCTACTGTAGTTGCTGCCAAATGGTTGGGAGAAACCAAACCAGGTTGGCAAGTGTGGCCAAGTTGGGTTGAGGTGGATTGTGGAGGTTGGGATAGTGACAAAGGTCAAAGTTGGGTTGCCTATGGGGAAGGGAATTGTATGGCATGGGGTTTCCTTGGTTGGGGACTCTCTTGGGACCTTCCCTCTCGTCCTCCTCATCCCCTCCTACCTGGTTCTATTGCTACTCTAACTTTCTTGTGTGAACTTGTGAGATCATTGTGATTGAGTTACGTTTTCTATGGCAGCATACCCCCTAGTGCGCCGAAGTTCATAACTCGAGTTATACTCCATATTCTGATACTATTCAAATTGGGAAAGATAGCCACGGTCAAGGGCTACAACATACTCGAGTTTGAAAGAATTCTAACAGTGGACCTTTCGTCGACGACGTTTCTTGTGACGACGACTTTTCTGTCCAGAATTGTAGTTGACGATTTTGAGATATTTCAGCCCCTAATCTTCATAGACTCCGTCCTTAATCTCTAACAAGTGGTATCAGAGCTGATTAAGGACCTTGTGGGGAGTCTACTGAAGTGTGAAGACCCTCCTAGACCCACCATGGCCTGTGGGCGTGCCTAAGTGGAGTTCTGGAGGTTGGATGTGACTTCCGCTAAGGGGAAACTCTGCCGAAATTTCGTTGGCGCTGACACTTGTGAAGATTGTGTGGATCTACATTGTGACCAGCAAAAGGGGGAGCTGAAACCTCTGATTGGGAGCAGAGGAGATGAATCAAGGGAGTGGAGATGCAGCTGAGAAGAGGAGTGAGCCGCCACCATCCAAGATTGAAGCTTTGGATGGCTCCAACTATGAGGAATGGAGCGGGCGGATGCGGAGCGCCTTCAAGCGCTACAAGCTGCTGAAAATTGCAATGGGAGAGGAGAAGATGCCGGGGGAAGGAGATGCCCGCGATCGGTGGATTGAGAAGAGCGCGGTGCTGTACGACCTCATCCTCCAATCGGTCAACAACGACATGTTCCAGCACATCAAGGATTTGGTGGAGTTGGATGATTCCGGACCGAAGGCATGGAAGCTGCTACGCGACGTGATTCAGCCCAACACGCTGCCGATGGTGATTGTGTTGGAGAAGGAGTTGGCTGCCCTCTCCATGAAACCGGGAGATGATGTGAAACGGGTCCTTGACAAGATCAAGGACACCTATGCGAGGATGGCAGCGGCGGGCAGCGAAGTGTCGCAGATGCAACAGTGCACCAAGATCATCTCGGTGCTCGACAACTCGTGGGACAACCTCATCCCCACCCTCAACGTTCAGCAGGACAAATGGACGCCTGAGTGGCTACGGCAGCAGATTCTGCAGGAGGACTTCCGCAGACGCCACACGGGAGGTGGTGCTGCCAACAAAACTGCTGAGGGGTATGGAGCTGCAGGAGGCAGCAGAGGAAGAGGGGGAGGGAGAGGCCGAGGCCGTGGGAGAGGCTTTGGCAGAGGGAGAGGCCGAGGTGACTACAATGAGGGGCATGGGAGCTCTGGTGGCAGGGGGAGCACCCGAATGGAGGGTGCGTGCTGGTACTGCAAGAAGGCTGGACACCCGTGGTTCAAGTGTTTCAGCCGGCCTGAGGGATGGGCCCCTCCAGGCATGAAGCCGCCAAGTGGTGAACGTGCACGCGGTGGCGCTGTGCAAGGTTCAGGTGCACAAGGTGATGGTGCACAAGGTAAAGCCGACCCTGGGATGTTCCTCATGGTTGAGGATTTGCAAGGGAGTGGGGGTGATGTGGGTTCAGTTGGGAAGGTTGTGATGCACCCCCTCACTCACTGGGTGATCGATTCAGGTTGCACGAGTCATATGACCCCACGGGCAGATTTGCTTGATGAGGTAAAACCTCCTGGGAAGATCAAGTTTGTGGCTGCCGCTTCAGGTGCTTTGCTCCCTGTGATTGGTGTTGGGAATGCCAAGGTGATGGGAGCCAATGGAGAGCTTGTGGGGCTTGGGAATGTGCTGTTGGTTGAAGGTTTGTCCGCTAACCTTCTTTCTGTGCGCCGGCTGCAGAAGAGCAAGGCTGAAGTTACCTTCGGCCCAACCAGCTGCCGTGCAAAGCTTGGGAAGTTGCTGCTGTGGAACTTGGAGGAGAAGAGCAGCTGCATCAAGGACTTGTGGCAGCTGCCCATCATCCCTTGGAAGGGGAAACCACCAGCAACGGCAAAGGCAGCGGCAGCGGCTAAAGCAACTGCGGGAGGAGAGGAGACTGCACCAACTGCTGGGGCCCTGGATGCAGTCAAGAAGGTGCAGCAGCCACAACAGCCACATGGTGAGGTGCTTGCTGGTGTGGATGCGACAGCTGCATGGGCAAAGGCTTCATCTGGGAGTGGTGAGGCTGATTGGGAGACGTGGCATGAGAGGCTGTGCCATGTGAACATTCCTATGCTGCAGAAGTTGGTAAAGGATGGGTGCTTGAAGGGGCTGGAGGTGAAGGGGGGAGCAAAGGAGATTGGGAGCTGCCCTACCTGCCTTGAGACCAAATTCACGAAGTTTCCCTTCAGCAGCAGCACAGGACCAGCCAAGGCACCACTTGCACTAGTGCACATGGATGTGGTGGGCCCCACGAGGGCCCTTTCTCTCTCGGGCAGCCGCTACTTCTTGACGATTGTGGACGACCACACGCGTGCGGTGTGGGTGTACCCTCTCAAGACTAAGGGGGAGGTGGCAGCGGCTGTTCTTAAGGAGTGGATGCCGAGAGCACAAAGGGAAAGCGGACACAAGGTGAAGGTGATCCGCACTGACAACGGAGGAGAGTTCATCGGCGCTGATTTTGAGAAGGAGCTGAAGCGGAAGGGGATCCAGCATCAGCTCACAGTGCCTTACAACCCTCAGCAGAATGGCGTGGCTGAGCGGTTCAACCGGACCCTGCAGGAAGGTGCTCGCACTCTCCTTGGGCGTGCAGGGCTGCCGGATCCGTTTTGGGTGACAGCACTGCGGCAGGTCGTTGTTGTGAAGAACAGGGTGCTGGCAACTGTGGGGGACAAGCAGTGGGTCCCCTACACCAAGTGGTATGGGATTGCACCAGCTGTGAACATGCTGAGAGCCTTTGGGTGCATGGTGGTGTTTCATGTGCCTAAGGAGAAGAGGGGAAAACTGGAAGCTTCTGGGAGATGGGGTGTGCACTTGGGGCTTGCTAAGGATCACAAGGGCTGGCTGATTTGGGACTTGACCAGCCAGCAGCTGACCGTGTCAAGGGATGTGAAGTTCCTTGAGTCCTTGTACTACAAGGAGTGGAAGCAGCAGCAGCAGCAGAAGCTTCCAACGACACCGCTAATTGTCGAGGCCGATGAGGTGCAGCGGCCTTCAAGGCAAGTGGAGGTTTCTGTCTCTGAGAATGAGATGTCTGGGGTGACAGAGGATGGGGGAGAACCTGAGGTGGAGGAGCAGCAGCAGCAGCAACAGCAGCAGCAGCCGCAGCAGCAGGAGGAGCAAGGTGCTCCACAAGGTGCCGGACGTACGGCTGACCGTCCTAGGAGGGATGTGCGCCCTCCTAACAGGCTGACCTATGCAAGCCGTGGCAAGCCAAAGGTGGTAAGGGCTGGGAGTGTGGCTGAGCAGTGTGATAAGGATGAGATAGCACACTGCTACTGGGCAGCCGTCCCTGAGCCCAAGACGCTAGCTGAGGCATTGAGCGGGCCCGATGCTGAAAAGTGGAAGCAGAGTGTGAAGGAGGAGTATGATTCTCTGCTAGAGAATGAGACGTGGGAGCTGTGTGAGCTGCCACCTGGGAAGAAGGCCATTTCTTCCAAGCTGATTTTCAGGCACAAGTACGGACCTGATGGGGCGCTGACCCGCTACAAGTCAAGGCTTGTGGCTAAGGGGTTTCAGCAGACAAAGGGAAAGGACTTCAACGAGCTCTATGCTCCTGTGGGGAAAGGCACAACACTTCGGGTGTCATTGGCAATGGCAGCATACGGTGGATGGCGGGTGAAGCAGATGGACATCACCACCGCCTTCCTCAATGGGATCATTCTGGAGGAGCTGTACATGTTACAGCCTGAGGGTTTGGATGATGGGAGCGGCAGGGTGTGCAGGCTGAAGAAGGCCATCTATGGCCTGAAGCAGGCTCCTCGTGCATGGTACCACAAGTTAGAGGAGACTCTGCTGGCTGGGGGTTTCAAGAAGAGTGAGTGTGATCACAGCTTGTTCCTGCTGCAGGAGAAGGAGCAGTTTCTCATGCTCCTGGTGTATGTGGATGACATCCTGCTCTTCTCTGAGTCGTCTGCAATGATTGAGCATGTGGAGGAGATGCTGGAGATGCAGTTTAAGTGCTCCAAGATGGGAGATGTGAAGTACTATTTGGGCATGCATGTGGAGAGGGACCTTGACAAGGGAGTGTTGAGGTTGCACCAGAGAAAGTATTGTGAGGGGCTGGCTGAGAAGTATGGGCTGCAAGATGGAGGAAAGCCAGCCACCCCACTGCCTTCGGGGTTCACTGTGGAGCCCTGTGCTGAAGAGGAGGTGGTGGGTGAGAGTGACAGGAAGCTGTTTCATTCCATGGTGGGGGCACTCAATTATGCGGCTAACCACACGCGGCCTGACATTGCCTTTGCTACATCCAGGCTTGCAAGTGTGGTTTCACGCCCCAGTCATGAGCAGCTGGAAGCGGCCAAGAGGTTGGTCCGCTATGTGAGCGCTACGGCATTAGTGGGCTTGGAGTACAGTGCTGTGCGACAGAGGCTGCAGAGGGGTGCAGCTGATTTGGGCAAGGGGGAGATGCTCCTGACCTGCTACACCGACGCTAGCTTCAACTCTGTGAAGGCGGATGGCACCAGCATTGGAGGCTATGTGTGCCTGTTTGGAGGTGGTGCAGTGAGCTGGCGCAGCAAGAAGCAGAACGAGGTGGGGCAGTCCTCGTGTGAGACAGAGTACATGGCTCTGCATCATGGGGCAAAGGAGGTGGTGTGGCTGAGGCGTTTGTTGGAGGAGATCGGAGTGTGCCAAAAGGATCCAACTGTGATTTTCTGTGACAACGAGTCGGCTGTGAAGCTTGCTAAGAATGCTTGCCTTCATGGGCTGACAAAGCACATCAGGCCTAAGTGGCATTGGGTGAGGAGGCTCCTGGACAAGGAGGTGCGGCTGGAGATTGTGAAGACCCATCAGCAGGCGGCTGACATTCTCACCAAGCGCCTGGCTGAATCTGAGCATTGGAAGGGCATGAAGCTTGCTGGGATGAGTGTGCATTGAGGATGCATGCTTGAGCTATGGCATGTGGGATGATGGTTGGCAGCCAGAGGGGGAGTTTGTTGAGTGATGCTACCATTCGCATTCACGTCTGTCTGCCTCCCATCATATGTTCGTGCGTTGCATGCGTGTTGTGAGTGTGTGCAAGAATTTGTGTTTTGTGCGGTTTGGTTTTTCTGAGTGTGTGTGTGAATGTTATTTGGCTTGAGCAGATATCTGAAGTGACTCCTCTGCTCAAGAGCTTTCCGAGGAACCAAGTATCGCTTCAATCGGAGCACGAACAAGAAAGTTACGAACGTTGGAGTTCGTATGCTTTTGATATTTGGTTGTGGTGACTATGGGAAGTTGTGGGGTTGACTCAATATGGGGTACAGACTTTTGGGGGTTGGGAAATTCGTCTTTTCTACTGTAGTTGCTGCCAAATGGTTGGGAGAAACCAAACCAGGTTGGCAAGTGTGGCCAAGTTGGGTTGAGGTGGATTGTGGAGGTTGGGATAGTGACAAAGGTCAAAGTTGGGTTGCCTATGGGGAAGGGAATTGTATGGCATGGGGTTTCCTTGGTTGGGGACTCTCTTGGGACCTTCCCTCTCGTCCTCCTCATCCCCTCCTACCTGGTTCTATTGCTACTCTAACTTTCTTGTGTGAACTTGTGAGATCATTGTGATTGAGTTACGTTTTCTATGGCAGCATACCCCCTAGTGCGCCGAAGTTCATAACTCGAGTTATACTCCATATTCTGATACTATTCAAATTGGGAAAGATAGCCACGGTCAAGGGCTACAACATACTCGAGTTTGAAAGAATTCTAACAGTGGACCTTTCGTCGACGACGTTTCTTGTGACGACGACTTTTCTGTCCAGAATTGTAGTTGACGATTTTGAGATATTTCAGCCCCTAATCTTCATAGACTCCGTCCTTAATCTCTAACAAATAGGACGGTACATGCAGTAGTAGTTAGTGATAGGATTAGAGAGGGAGGCAGTGAGGGCCGACTCAGGAGGAGAAGGAAGAATAGACGGAAACAAACGAGGCAGACTAGGACGGAACAGATAGTACGAAGGCCAGTGACAGGGACAGGGGATGAGGAACGAGCATGAGGAGAGCGAGAAGCTCAAGAGTGAGAAAGAGGAGGGGACAGCGGCGGCTGAGAACGGGGGAAAACAGCCGTTGTGGAGTTAGGAGGAAGAAACGTGGGACCGTAGACAGGAGGAGAGGGGAGGCCAGAGACAGGATGCGTAGGCGGACGCTGCGCCGGCTGCTGCTGCTGCTGCGGCTGCTGCTGCTGCTGCTCCTGCTGCGGGGCTGCGACTCCTACTCCTGCTCCGGCTGCAGCTGCCCCAGCTGCTCCTGCTGCAGTGGCTGCCGCTCCTCCTCCTCCTACTGCTGCTGCTCCAGCTGCTGTAGGTCCAGCTGTTGCCGCTCCAACTCTAGCCCCTCGTGCTTTAACTCCAGCTACTCCTAACGTGCACCGCGAAGATGGGCCTGGTGCCGAGACGGGTAGGGGTGAGGGGAGGAGTAGTGGCCGAAGCAATGGTAGCCCCAGGATTGCTCTCTATAGCACCAGTCTCACCACTCCCAGAGCTAGCACCACCTACAGCAACACGGCCAGTCCCTGACTCATAGAGGGAGCACTCTCACTCCCAGTCATAGCACCCCCAGGGATAGCTTGACTAACACCAGTTCCCTGAAGAATAGAACCTCCTGCAGACACACTCTCAGCTCCAATTCCAACACCTCCTGAGTTAGCACCTCCAGGGTCCGCGCTACGGACACCAGCACCCTCGGCACCCTCAGGGTCTGCAGCAGCCTGTGGAGGAAGTGCTGACGACTGCTGCGGTGACTGTGAGGAGGACAGCAGAGAGGGGGAGGAGGAACTGGGAGACCTCGACAGGGGTACCTGGTGTAATAGGGGACTGGCTCGTCAAAAGCGACATAATGGGAGTCAAAGAACCAGTGAACGGGAGGGTGGTAGAAAGTGAAGTCACGGGAGTACTTTGGGAAACCAAGGAATACACAGGGAATGGCGCGAGGCGAGGTCTTGTCCACGGAGGTGTCGCGAACAAGTGCCAAGCAGCCCCAGACACGAAATGCGACGCAACACCAGGGGACCCAGTCCAAAGACTGGTCGGTGAAGCTTCAGGCTGGGAGATACGTGGCAAGAGGTTCAGCTTGTGAGCTGCGTACCTAACCGCGTAGGGCCACAGAAATGGGGTGTACGGGCGTGAATCATAAAGGTGCGTGCAATCTCCATGACCAAGCCAATGCGGCGCCCAGCAACCCCATTCTGCTGTGGGGACTCTAGAAGCGTCCAGGTCTGACAGATGCCTTACTCGCGACATGATTCGGTGAGAACACCGGAGTGAAACTCACCCCCATGGTCGGAGTGAAGACATCTGACACAATGACCACGCGTGTCCGTAGTGGTAAGTAACCACCGGATCAGCGTTGAAGTCACCTCGGACTTGCTCGCCAGGGGGGACACTGTGGTGTAGCGAGAGTAATCGTCAACGACCACCAAAAAGAAACTCTCTCGCTCAGGGCCATGGCGAGGGGCGAAGCCCCAGACATCCAAGTGGAGAGTCTCGAAGGGTTCGGTGGCCGGACGAAGGGATGAGGAATGAGGGGTGGCGCGCAGCCGACCCTCGACACAAGGGGCGCAAGATGGTGCAAGCGAAGGCGGCAGTGATGGCAAGACTCGCGGGAGGCCTAAGACAAGATGCTGACTAGACGTAGTGCGCAGGCGAGGAATGGACAAGTAACCAAGGCGGTGGTGGTATAGAATGGTGGGGTGGGCAAGCGACCGACACGAACAAGACGTAGCAACCGAACCAGACGCTGGGACTCTACCGACACAGCTACCTGGTGGGAGGCGACAACCTGGTGAGACGCGAACCACCTGATGGAAGGTAGTGACGGGGGTCGGAGGGTACTGCTGCTGCTACTGCCTCCCCCAAGGGCTAGTGTGAAGTGTGTAAAGACCAGAGCGCGGCTCAGTGCGAAAGGTAACCAGGGGCGTGTACGTGTCACTGTCTACATAGGTCAAAATGTCCCGAGAAGGCTCAATCCAAAACACCCATGTGACTGTCCACGAGCGGCCTAACACCCACCAAGTTCCTGGATAGCAAGGGAACGTGAAAGCTGGTCTGGAAACCCGAGGGAACAGCCGTTCACGGAAGCGTAGTAGTGTAGTGAGCAGTGACAGGTCCCGAAGTGGGATCAGCCAGTGCTACGGCGACTGGCGCAGGAAGTGTTGGTGCAACCCTACGGTTTGCACTCAGCTTGTTGTCCGTGTGCGTGCATGCGTGTGTGCATGGAACGGAATGTGAGCATGAAATAATATATATTTCATGCTTATAATAGTGTGTGCATGATGGGTCATGTATCGAGTGTGTGCGTGTCGAGTCAGTAGCGAGTTATTGCTAGCCGCGTGTTAATGCGGTCATTTGTGTCTCGCGCGCGGTTTTTATTTTGTCGTGTGTCCCGTGCGCGGTTTCTATTTTGTCGCTTGTCAAACGTTCGGCGTGTCGCAGGTGTGTGCAGCTGACCCATCAAGAACTCAAGGATGGGTTTGGGATGAAGAACCCGAGCCTTGGTTCAAGCTTCATGTGATTTTGAAGCTCGCCAAATGGGTACACCTCAAGATATTAAAGATTGTTACATTACAATGTGTAGTGTAACATTTCAGTTGGTGTAGGCCCTTGTGAAGGGTAGTTTCGAGACCCTTCTTGGTTGGGGACAGTGTGGCACTGTTCCCCATCACTGTACCTCGGCTCTTGGGGTTTGTAGGAGCTGGGAGGCATTCCCAACTCGTAACCCTTCACAACTCTTGCTAACTCTTTCTAGTTCTTCATAATTGTGTGTCATAAGACTATGTTGCTGCCATAGTGCCGTTCGTTCAAACCGACGCTGTGTCGTCAATTCTTGATGAAATCGTGCCTATTGTAGGCCACGTTAAGGCGCTCCAGATCCAAGTTGAATGAGGTCATTTGGAGCTGTGATCATATCGCTATGAATGTTTGAAGCCGCTGTACAGAAATCCGACTGTGCATTCTATCCTTGGTTCTAGGCACATTGGAGCCTATTGTGACACATAACAGGAAGCGAAGTAAGAGTCGTGTGGACGTGAAAGAAACAGTGCGAGTCCAAGGTGAAAATCAGTGAAGCGTTTTCCGGAGTAGGACTTGGACTAGTACCTAAGCAAGAACCTACACTAGCAACTGGCACAGCATCATCACTAGCACCTAAGCTAAAAACACGTGAGTAGACAGACTCAGAAGCATTATTGTCAACAACAACATACATGGCATGAAGAGTTCCTAAGAGATGAAGCAACTGAGAAGCAGACATGGCTCACAGAGTGGCAGCGTGCGAGTGAACAAGAGGAAGCTAATCAGGGGCAGGGCCGTCGATGCCGTAGGCCGCTCGAAGAGTGTCAGTGAGCTGAGCAAAGCACTGACCCGGTGTGTGGTGGCGGTCAAAGAGGAAGCGCTGCGGGTACTTGTCTGGACGATGCTGACCCCTGCTGCTACTGTGGCCGCTACGATAGGAGTAGCTGCTGCTGCTGCCGCAGTCGCTGAGCCAGGTACCAAGCCGCCACTCCAACACCTGCAGCTGGCAGTCTCACAGGTGCCCGACTAACCCGAGCGGCACCTACACCAGCATTAATAGGGGAGTCACTCGACGCGGCACCAGGCGTTGCACCAACTCCAGCACTTCTGGCACCGCCACCCGCAACGCCACCTCCGTCGTCTCCGCTGCCGCCCGCACCCTGGCCGCCTTTCCTGACACTTCGAGCCCTAGACTGCGCAGAAGTCGTAACAGCAATTGCGGTTACGTCAGTAGCAGCAGTGGCGAGGGAGGCAGTAAAGGTGGGTAGCAAAGGGACAGTGCACTCCTGGAACAGTGGGGGTGACACAGCGCCAAAGGCAGAGGCTACCAAGCGGAGGTTGCTCTCGACGTCCTTGAGGGCAGACTCAAGGACGTCGATAGTGAGCTCAGAAGAAGCGTGTCACGAACCGAGGCAAGGTGGTCAGAAAGACTAGTGGCGATGAAATAGATAATGATCACCATGTGTGGGGAAGAGCAATGCAAGCTGTGCACCAATGCAGGCAGCGCAGTAGCTAGAATCCAGTGAACGCAGATGAGCGGTCAAGTCAGCAGGGTGCTCAAACGAAGCGAGTTCAGGAAACAGGAAAGGGAGGACCCGGCGACCAAGAGAGACAGTAGTGGGAGTAGTGTAGCGGGCCTTGATCACAGTCAAGAACTCACTAGCCGTGCGAACCTGGGTGAAATGGGTTTCCTCATACTCAGTGTGTCGTGCCACTCACGTGGTGCCTGGCGGAGACCGTAGACTGGCCGCCGGAGGCTCCACTGGGTACCAGGAGGAAACGACCCAGTGAAGCCAGGAGGGCGGCGCAGCCAGATCTCCTCGTGCAGGCTGCCCTGAAAGAAAGCTGTGCTGAAGTCAAGAGAGTGAAGCTCGTAGTCACGCTGAGCGGCAACGTGCAGCAGCACCCGAAGAGTGGTCATCTTCGGGGTGGGGGAGAAGGTATGAAAGAAGTCTACTCCCTCTCGCTGACTGAAACCTCTAGCAACGTAACGAGCCTTGAAGACAGGCGGAGAACCTGGCGGCCGCTTCACCCTAAAAATCCACATGCCACTGACGATGTTCGCCCCAGGAGGGGGAACAACGTCAATGTAAGTGCCTGTGGACTTCCAGGATGCCATCTCTGCGTCCATGGCTGTCTGCCACTGAGAGGAGTACTCACCCGCGATCGCCTCAGCGTAAGAGCGCGGGGTCGGGATGTGTGGAGCATCCGGGTCTCCCTCAAGGGCAAGCAGCATGGACACAAGATGAGGCGCATCGGCTGCAAGACACTCAAGGTCCTCCTGCCTGTCCTCAAGGACGTCCGTGCTAAGAGCACACTCACCCCTGACGGACGGAGGACAGACAGACTCAGACTCAGCAACAAGACTAGCGGCGTAGTCTAGACGACAGGCAGCAGCAAAGTCAACAAGCTTAGCGACTAAGGCAGACGCAGCAGCAGACTCAAACGACGGGTCAGTGGCAACTGTGGCTAGCAGACGCGTGACAGTAGGGTGAGCAGCACGGATGCGGTCAGACTCAGGCTCAGGAACGCTAGGCAGAGAAGACGCAGGAGGGGACGGCAGGGGAACACGCTGCAGAGGAGAGGAAGGACGATGGACTACGAGGTGGGTGCCGGTGACAGCCGGCTGACGCGAACGAGGAACAAGACGACCAGAACGACCAGAACGGACAGGCGAGACAGGACGCGACGCAAGCTCACGACGCTCAGTAAGACCCCTTGTGTGCTCAGTGTAAGGAGAAGGAGCAGGCAGCGGTGAGCCAGGCTGTAACGGAAGACCAGTAGACGAAGGGGGACAAAGAACCTGGCGAAGCACAGAGTCAGACGGTGGCTGAGACGACAGAGACGGTGGAGCGAATAACAGGCGCGGCTGTGAAGCGCCACCAGCACCAGCTGCTCCAGCACCCCCAGCAGCTCCAGAACCCTCAGCGCCAGCTCGTCCAGGACCAGCTCCACCAGCAGCAGCACCCCCAGAACCGGCACCTCCAGTCCCAGGGTCTCTAGTCTCAGTGTCTCCAGTAGCAGCACCCCCAGACCTAGGGTCTCCAGCAGTAGCACCCTCAAGCTTAGCACCTCAAGCCCCAGCACCTCTAGTACCTCCAGTATGAGCACCTCCGGGACCAGCACCACTCCCAACTCCAGTGACGCCAGCAGAAGTACCTCTAGTGGTAGAGCCCCGAGCTCCAGAAGCGCGACCCTGACGGTGACCGTACCAGTCGTGCGGCTGATGTGAGGTGAGAGGCACACGTGGACGAAGGCGGCTACTCCAAGGAGAGCGCGCAACAGCAGACTCAGAACCCTCAGCGCCAGCACCCGCAGCAGCTTCAAAACCTCCAGCGCCAGTACCTGCAGCAGCTCCAGAACCTCCAGCGGCAGCATCCTCAGCAGCTCCAGAAACTCCAGCTCCAGCACCCGCAGCAGCTCCAGAACCTCCAGCAGAAAATACTCCAGTAGCAGAGTCACCAGCACCAGCACCTCCCGCAGCAGGGCCCCTAGCTCCAGCAGCGCGACCCTGACGGCCAACGTACCACTCACGCAGCTGCTGTGGGGAGAGAGGGAGTCGACGACGAGATTGTAGCGGCAAGGTACCAGCAGAGCGACTATGGAGACGGCCGCCCCAGGGAGACTGCTCACCAGACGCCTCAGCGCACCCAGGTGCAGCACCCCCAGACTCAGTACCCCCAGGCTCAGCACCCCCAGACTCCTCACGTCCAGGCTCAGCACCTGAAGTCTCCGCACCCCCAGGCTCCGCACCTCCTGGCTCCGCACCCCCAGGCTCAGCACCCCAAGGCTCCGCACCCCCAGGCTTAGCACCCCCAGGCTCCGCACCCCCAGGCTCAGCACCCCCAGAAGCAGTACCCCGAGCAGGACCACCCTCAGTAGGACCTGAGTCACCAGCGACCTCAACCGGCGCAGTCAAGGGAGGAGGGTCTATCTGAGACACACCTGAAGGAGCAGGACTGGGAGCAAGGAGGGGGTCTACCTGGGGAGCACCTGGAGCGAGGAAGAGCGGCGAGGGGGGGGAGAGGGGCAGTGCGGTAGGGGAAGAGACGGTAAAAGGGAACCGACTCGTCGAACGTGACGTCCTGGGAGGGGAAGACACGGCGCGAGGTGGGGTGGTAAAACTGCCAACCAGGCGCGTCAGGGACAAAGCCAAGGAAGACACAGGGAACAGCGCGGGCGGAGAGCTTGTCCGCGGTGGTATCGAGGACAAAGGCATGAGCACCCCAGACCCGGAAACGCGACGCATCGCCAACCTTCCCCGTCCACAGCAGTGTGGGCGAGGTCTCCGGTAAGGAGACACGGGGCCAGAGGTTGAGCTGATGCACTGCATATCGGACCGCAAACGGCCACAGAAAATGGGGGGCAGCCGCATGGATCATGGAGGTACGAGCGGCCTCCATGACTAGGCCAATGCGGCGCTCAGCAACCCCATTCTGCTGCGGAGAGGCTGGAAGCGTGAACGTCTGGCGGATGCCGTGCTCCGCACAGAAGGCTACCAAGAGGTCAGAGGAAAACTCCCCACCTCTGTCAGAGTGCAGACGCAGGACGGGAAAGTCCGACTGGAACTGCTCGCGGAGCTGGAGACGAGCAGCGCGGATCCAAGGATCAAAACATCAGGGACCTCACCCTTGGTGCGCAAGGGGAAGACCGTGGTGTAGCGCGTGTAGTCGTCGACGGCCAGCAGGAAGTACCGCTCGTGGCCCTGTCCACGGACGCGGGCTGGGCCCCACACGTCCAGGTGGAGAGTCTACAGGGGAGCCTCTGTGGGAGGGAACGAGTAGGAGTGAGGAGCGGCGCGCTGCCGCCCCTCGACACAGGGAAGACAGGGAGGAGCAGGCGAGGGTGGGAGGGGAGGGAGAACCCTGGGAAGACCAGAGACAAGGACACGGTGGTGCATGCTGCGAAGGCGCTGCACCGAGGGGTGACCAAGGCGGTGGTGCCAAATGAGGGTCTGGTGCGACAAGGTGCGACACGAGCAGGGGGCCGACATTTGACCTGACGTAGACGCAGACGCAGCTACCTGAGGGGACTCAGTGGTCAGTGTGTACAGGCCCGACCCCGGCTGCCGAGTGAAGGTAGCCAGGTGACGACCCGTCTGAGCACACGTGCAGTGTGTCACACGCTCGTAGGCAGGGGTGAACTGGTGAACACCCTCGTCCTGGAGCGCAGAACCCGCCACCAAGTTCGTAGAGAACGAGGGGAGGTAAAGACCCGACAGTGTGTCGGACGGGACAGCAGGACAAGGGAGGACAGTGGAGGAGGTCGCACGGACTGGAACCCCAGAGGGGTCTGCCAGGGAGACTGGAACCGGCCGACTGAGCGGCGTGAGGGTGGTGCTGTCGCGAAAGAAGGAGCGAGAAGCACCAGAGTCAAGTGTGAAGGTGTACAAGGCCTCAGCAGGCGCAGTACCAGAGAGAGCAGGCTCACCAGCACCTGAAGCAGCAGCCTCACCAGTACCTAGAGCAAGAGACACACTAGCCCCTAGAGCAGCAGCCTCACCAGCACCTAGAGCAGCAGGCTCTATACCTGGGTCAGGCGGTACGCACAGGTAACAGGCACGGTCAGCACTAGTAGGCAATGCATACATAGCAGTGAGAATAGCATCATAGTCAAGAGCATAGATATCTACCCCCTGTCCAAGCAGCTCCAGTCAGGTGGGGAGCTCAGCCTCGTCGCCAAACTCGGTACGCCAGGCGTCGCTCAGACGGGCGAAGCAGTGGGACTGTGTGTGACTAAGCGTCCCGCAAGCCTGACCAGTCCGATCACCTGTGCGAATGACGTACGGGCAGCGAACGGTACTCAGAGACCCTCTACTCTGCGCGTACCACTCACGAAGCTGCTGGGGCGTGAGAGACTCGCGCGGACGTTGCTGGAGCTGCATCTGGCCACCGCCAGTAGTAGTAGTAGCAGTAGTAGCAGCAGTAGCAGCAGTAACAGCAGTAGCAGCGGCAACAGCAGTAGCAGCAGTAGTAGTGCGGCCACCCCTACAACCCCAACTAGCGTACCACTCACGAAGCTGCTGGGGCGTGAGGGACTCACGTGGACGTCGCTGGAGCTGCATCTGGCCACCGCCAGTAGCAGCAGTAGCAGTAGCAGCAGTAGTAGCGCAGGCAGGGCAGGCGCGGCAGGCAGGCAGTCAGGCGGCAGCGCACGTTCAAGGCAGGTGCTCACCAGTGGCGGGCAGGGCCGGCGCTCGGCGGGGCCGCAACAGCGGCTGCAGAGTAGGGCCGCGGCAGCTGTAGGGCGAGGTTGCGCCAGCAGCAGGTCGGGGCCGCGTCAGCTGCAGGGTTGGCGGGGCCGCGTCAGCGTCCACGCGGGTCCGCGTCTGCGGCAGGGCGCGGCTGCGTCAGCTGCAGGGCTGGCTGGGCCGCGTCAGCAGTAGGGCGCGGCCGCGTCAGCAGTAGGGCGCGACCGCGTCAGCAGTAGGGCGGGCCGCGTCAGCAGTAGGGCGCGGTCGCGTCAGTAGCAGGGCGGGCCACGACAGCGATTGGGCGGGGCCGCGTCGGTGGCAGGGCGGGGCCGCGACCGCGGCAGGATGGGGCCGCGTCAGCGGCAAGGCGGGGCTGCGACCGCGGCCGGACGGGGCCGCGACAGCGACCTGACGGGGCCGCGCTCTGGCCTGACGGGCCTGCAGAGGCTGCGCGCGGGCGGCGAGGGCCTGCAGGGGCAGCGCGCGATCGGGCAGAGGCTGCGCGTGGGCGGCGAGGGCCTGCAGGGGCGGCTCGCGGTCGGGCAGAGGCTGCGCGCGGGCGGCGATGGCCTGCAGGGGCGGCGCGCGGTCGGGCAGAGGCTGCGCGCGGGCGGCTAGTGCCTGTAGGGGAGGCGCGCGGTCGGGCAGAGGCTGCGCACGGGCGGCAATGGCCTGCAGGGGCGGCGCGTGGTCGGGCAGAGGCTGCGCGCGGGCGGCTAGTGCCCGTAGGGGCGGCGCGTGGTCGGGCAGAGACCGCGCGCGGGCGGCAAGGGCCTGCAGGGGCAGCGCGCCGGCCTGACGGGCCTGCAGGGGCGGCTCGTGGGCCTGACGGGCCTGCAGGGGGCGGCTCGGGGGCCTGACGGGCCTGCAGGGGCGGCTCGGGGGCCTGGCGGGCCTGCAGGGGCGGCTCGGGGGCTTGACGGGCCTGCAGGGGCGGCTCGTGGGCCTTACTAGCCTGCAGGGGCGGCGTACTGGCCTAGGGCAGCTCTGATACCATGTCAGAATCCCAACCACTAGACCATTGGGATAAAAGGGCTTGTTAAGTAGCGGGTCAGTGCGCCCCATAACCCCCCAGGACAACGAGCCTGTAACCCTTCCCTAGGATCAATCGGGGATCACAAGTGGACCTCTGACACCCCCCCGCACTTGGATGCCCAAAGTGCACACACTGGGATTCGAACCCGAGACCTTCGCTTTGATACCATGTCAAGTTACAAAAGTATAAGTGTTGACTAAGGAAAGTGAAAACAAGCAAGATATAGCAAGCATAACCCTAACCCTAGGAAAACATAAAGTACACCTAGACTAACACAAATAAGCTATAACAAATATAGCTTGACAGGAGGCAGCACGAGGGCTGCAGGACGGCGCGCGCAGCGCAGCACGTCACGAGGCAAGGCATGCAGGCAGGCAGGCCAACACGTGGGGTAGCGCGGTAACCGCAACGGTAGGTGGGCCCAAAAAAACGTTCCTACGGACCTAGTGCTCTGAAACCATGTTAGAATCTAGCAGCAGGAATGATTGCACTATGAAAGAGTTGGGTACAAATATGAAACCCTAAAGTGGGCTGTACCCCATATTGGCTACCCCACTGCTGCACGTTGCCACTCAGCGTGACTACGAGCTTCACTCTCTTGACTTCAGCACAGCTTTCCTACAGGGCAGCCGGTACGAGAAGATCTGGCTGCACCGCCCACTTGGCTTCACTGGGTCGTTTCTTGCAGGTACCCAGTGGAGCCTCCGGCGGCCAGTCTACGGTCTCCGCCAGGTGCCTCGTGCGTGGCACGACACATTAAGGACGACACTTGCGGCTCTTGGGTTTGCTCCTTCGACAGCTGAACCGTCGCTGTTTCTGCGCACCGACACTTCGCTGCCGCCGTTCTACATCCTCGTGTACGTCGATGACTTGGTTTTTGCCACTACTGACACTGAAGCAGTCGCCCTTGTGAAGTCGGAGCTCCAGAAGAGACACACGTGCACAGACCTGGGTGAGCTGCGCAGCTATCTTGGCTTGCAGATCACCCGGGACAGAGCACGGTGCACCATCACCCTGACTCAGTCACACATGGTGCACCAGGCCCTTCAGCGCTTCGGCTTCACATGGTCCTCGCCACAGTCCATGTTAAAGTTATATATAATAGATCCTGCTTGCTGTACTTAGTATAGTGTAGTTATCTGATTGTTTGCTTGGTGGTGCACGTGTTTGTTTGCTATATGTACCTTTGGTCCTATAGTGAACTCAACCATTCTCAATTCTCCTTGGTGACAAGACTCTCGACACCCACTTGGCCTAGGCTACTAAGCCTAGGCCCGTTAGTTAGACCCGGTTCCTAGTTGAGTCAGTGTTGTAACATGGTATCGAGCCGTAACGTTCCTATGGGCCCACCATTTGACGCACTCGTCACGGCGCCCGTGACGTCCTTAATTTCGACCGTGGTGACGGGCGCCACGGCGAGTACCTTCGCGGCCGTCCCGTCGCCTATCGCGTCGTGGCGCTCAGCACGACGGCCGCGACGGACGCTATGGCAAACGCCAGCAACCCGCCAGCAAAATCGCCAGCGAAATCGCCAGCGGCGCACCAGCGACATCGCCAGCGAGCATGCCATGCGAGCCAACGGATCCGCCGTCTTGCCCGCCGCAACAGCCGCCAGCCGCGAACGACCAGCACCAGCAGCGATATCTGCGCCGTCCAGCGCTAGCCGCGATAGTGACGCTAACCAGCGCCAACCGCGACAAATGCACCGTCAGCGACGACCGCCTTTGACCTGCGCCACCGACCGTCGCCGGCGTCAGTTCGTCCGCGCCCTGCACGCACCCAGATCGATGCCCCGTACGCATCCTGCCTCCTGCTCGCCTCTCGTCGCCCGTACGCACCTCGCCACAAGCCCATCCCCTCGTCGCGGCTACTCGCGTGTGCAGCGACGGTCGCTGTGGGGAAGAGAGAGAAAAACGCGAAGGGCGTGGCGGCGGATCGCCAGCCAGCTCACCAACCGTCCGCGCAGATCCCCCGTATCCCGTCCGAACCCGCACCCCGCGACCATCCCGTCGTCCCGCCTCGTCCCTGCCCCGCCGTCAGATCCCGCTCCATTTCCAAAAGGAGGGGGAGGTGGTGGTGTGTTGGCCCGTGGGGGACGGCTGGGGATTGGGAGTGGGGGTTGGCGGTTCATGAAGGGGCAGGAGTTGGGGACGGGGGTGGTGGGCGGATGTCAGCAGCGACCGCCAGCGCCAGCAGCACCTGCTGCCACCCAACAGTGCATCACAGGGAATGGAGTGTGCGGGGGTGGCTGGAGTACCTGCTGCAGCATTAGCCGCCTCCACACTTCCCTCCTCCCCTCTCTCTGCCACAGCTGCTGTGGGGGGGAGGTTCAGGGGGTGTGGGTGGGTGAGTGCTGCCGCCGCCACACCTCCTTCTCTCTCTCTCTGCCGCTGTTGCTGCTGTGGGAGGGAGGATCAGGGCGAAAGAGGTGGTGGGCGGGTGTCAAGAGCGAGCACCAGACACCAGCACCAGCGCCAGCCGCCAGCACCAGGCACCAGCACCAGACGCCAGCACCAGGCACCAGCACCAGACGCCAGCAGAGCACCCCGCCAGCAAGGAACCCCGCCAGCAGAGAACCCCGCCAGCAGAGAACCCCGCCAGCAGAGAACCCCGCCAGCAGAGAACCCCGCCAGCAGAGAACCCCGCCAGCAGAGAACCCCGCCAGCAGAGAACCTTGCCAGCAGAGAACCCCGCCAGCAGAGAACCCCGCCAGCAGAGAACCCCGCCAGCAGAGCACCACCCTCTGCCCTGCCTCTCCCCTCCCGCGGCTGCTACTGTGGGGGGTAGGTGGCGGGGACGGGGGGGTGGGAGGGCTGGCTGCCGTCTAAAGGACAGGGCAGAGACAACTCTGGGTGGGGCAGGGGTGTGGAGGAAGGAAGGGAGGGAGGGGGTGCGGTTCCAGGGGGCGGCTGAAATGGGGGGTGAGGTTGAAGGAGGGTGGTTGATTGGGGGTGGGGATGTGGGGGTTAGTAAGAGGGGACGCTGCGGCCACCCCCCCACCTCCTCTCCTCATCCCCCACTCAACCCCCCTTTCGTAAAAGGGGGTTAGTAAGAGGGGACGCCGCGGCCACCCCCCCACCTCCTCTCCTCATCACTCACTCACCTCCTCCTCTGTTCTTATCTCCTCTTCTCTCCTCTCTCCCTCTCGCCGCCTCCCCTCACGTACCCCTTTGCCGTCTCCCACCGCACCGTCTCTACCCCTTCAGGGGGTGTTGACTACACTAGTTATTACTGCAAGCAGGCTAAGGGGGTGTGTTAAAGTTATATATAATATATCCTGCTTGCTGTAGTTACTACAGTGTAGCTATATAATTGTTTGCTTAGTTGTGCACCTGTTTGTTTGCTATGTGTACCTTTGGTCCTATAGTGAACTCAACCATTCTCAATTCTCCTTGGTGACAAGACTCTGGACACCCGCTTGGCCTAGGCTACTAAGCCAAGGCCCCTTAGTTAGACCCGGTTCCTAGTTGAGTCAGTGTTGTAACAGTCCACTCCTCTGGCTACCGGTCACTCGCTCTTAGCTCCACATTCGGACGAGTCCGTAGAGCCGAGTGGCCCGTATTCAGAGCTTGTGGGCTGCCTCATGTACCTGATCTCCTGCATTTGACCTGACCTTACCTACCCTCTTAGCATCTTGGCACGCTACGTTGCTCCCGGGAGACACCGACGAGAGCACTGGGAGGGTGCTAAGAGGGTGTTGCGCTACTTGTGAAGTACATCGGGCATGAGGCTCGTGCTTGGAGGACGGGGTGAGGTTGTCCTCAATGGACACTCAGACGCGTCTTGGGTTGACGACCTGGCTACGCAGCGGTCGTCACAGGGTTACACGTTCAGCCTTGGCTCCGGCTCTGTTCTTTGGCAGTCTACCCGCTCGTCTTCTGTTCTCAGCTCCAGTTGTGAGGCTAAGATCTACGCAGGAGCCATGGCTGCAGAGGAGTTACGCTGGCTCACCTACCTGCTGACTGACTCGGGAGAGTGGCCTCGTTCTCCTCCAATCTGTACGTAGACAACGAGGCCACGATTGCCTTGTGTCAGGAGCACAGACTGGAGCACAGAACGAAGCACATCGCTCTCCGTTACTTCATTGTTTGAGAGTTGCAGCAGCGTGGTCAGCTTCGTCTTGCTTACGTGGCCACTCGGACCAACACTGCTGATGTGTTCATCAAGGCACTTCCGCCTAGTGATCATCAGCGTTTCTGTACTGCGTTAGGCCTTGTGTCCCCTTCTTCTCACTTGCTCACTTCTTGAATTTGCTTGTACTGTGGTCTATATGTTATATGTATATGTATACCTGCATGCTTGCACTTGCTACGTAGTGATCACTGTACTGCTTGTTGTCCTTTATATAACTCTGCATGTGGACTGGACTAGTGGCCATTTGCTTGTGCTCAGAGTTTGTGGTGGCTTTGTGATCCACGCAGAGCTTGCTTTGCTTTTCTTGACTGGTTTTGTGACCCTTTGTTCTCCCCCACTTTGCTTATGCGGGTGTGTCAAACTGTTATATTGGTGTGTAGGCTGTACTGGGGTAGCCCATATGGGGTACAACCCAAATTAGGGTTAGTATTTGTTCCACTTTCTTACTCAATGCAATCATTCCTGCTCTTTAGTTTCTGATAGCTGGCCACTAAGACCATTCGTGGCCGTCGTGTCATTTGTCTTCATTCTTGCCACATTCTGTAGCAAGCGGTGCATCGCCCATTCCTAGATGCTTCCAGAGCCCCCACAACAGAACGGCTTTGCTGAGCACCGCATAGGCTTGGTCATGGAGATCGCACATACCTCCATGATCCACGACGGTGCGCCCCATTTTCTATGGTCCTCCGCAGTTCGCTACGCCACCCAACAGCTGAACCTTTGGCCTCGTGTCTCACGGCCAAGGGCTTCACCGACCAGTCTTTGGACTGGGTCCCCTGATGTCGCGTTGGATGGAGTTTTGTGTCTGGGGCTGCCTTGCGCTTGTCCGCTCGCCGAAGCTCTCGACTTGCGTGTGCTATAACATAGCGATTGTAACATGTCAGAGTTGAAGAATGAATGACTAAAGGGAAACACAGATAAGGGGGATCTGCAATCTCATACCCTCTATGGAGCAACCATAGTTAGACAATTAAGTCGTATTCAGACATTTGAAGCGGTACCTTACTTATCGTTCAACTCCTACCATACGAGTACCGTCATCGCCCGGATATAAGACATGTATGTCTTATCTCATACATTAAAAAAATCAGTCTTATAAATGGACAAAAATCGGTTTAGAGGATACTTCCTCATTATACATTTGCCATTTGCCCCTACACACAAATAGGTGTCTTATAATGAGGCTACCCTGTTTATAAGAGACACCCGTATAATAGACAACCCCTGTCTACTATTCAACACTGTCTTATATCCGGGTGATGACGGTACCAAAGTGAGCTGAATCCGAGTTGAGACGATTCCTTGTGTGATCCTCTTTGTGCGAAGATTGTTTTCAACTCCCACGCCTGATTTTCTGCAAGAATTCGTGTTCGCAGTAACCCCAAATGGCTGCTTCTTTCCATTTTCATGAGCGGACGGTTTCTTCTTCGCCAGTTTATATGAACACTTTGAGCAATTTATACGCGTGGATCACTTGGCAACTCCTCAAGTGACGGCCCCTTGATGACGAAAACAAAGCTGGGTACAGTGTCATGATTCATGCGATGTGTTTATAGGGAGGAGATCTATTCTAGCATGGACATTTGATAGTTTGGTTTCTTCTTGTAAGTGTTAGAGCAGTGTAGCTTTATTAAGCTTTAGTTTCTGCAGAGACATCAGGTTTCCAGCAAGCTCAATAACGAGCGGCAGGTCGATACCGTACATAAACCTCGAGGTATCACTTTTTTTCTTGTGGGCTAAAGAAGGCTCCCCATGCCGAAACTAGTTACTGCAGAACGCAACATATTATTTTCTACATCAAACAACCTGTATTATTTCTTAAAGTACTCCGCTAACAACTCAAAATCTTCAGCCACACAATGTCTCCCACCGCTAATAAGTGGTGTTCCTTGAATTTGTGTCTGGTCAGGGAGAGAGCAAGTGAAGGCAGTGGATAAAGATGGCGAGAGGGAAGAGGGAGAGAAGCAAGAGTGAGAAGGGAGAGGGTGAGACGAGAGAAAGTGAGAAGCAAGAGGGAAGGATGAGGGGGAGAAGAAACAGGGACAGAAGCAAGAACGAGAGAAAAAGAGAGGGAGAACGTAGAGGGAGGGAAGGAAGAGGGAGAGAAGGAAATAGGAGAGAAGGAAGTGGGAGAAAAGCAAGATGAGAAGGGAGATGGAGAGAAGGAAGAAGGCAAGATGGAAGGAGAGGAGGAAGAGGGAGAGATAGAAGAGGGATAGAAGGAAACAGGAGAGAAGGGAGATGGAGAGAAGGAAGACGGTGAGAAGGGAGAGGGCAAGAAGAGGGAGAGAAGGAAGGAGAGAAGGGAGAAGGCGAGAAGGAGGAAAATCACCAACGCACTGGCCGTTTATCATCTCAAACCCTTCATCGCAGGTGCAGGGCGGGTCGGCAGTGGCATTGCAGGTGGAGTTGGTCGGACACACAATGGTGGCACACGAGGGTGGGGGCGCTGCACACAGCAGGGCAGGGGCGAGCAAGGGGCGAGGGAAGTAAGGTTGGGTGGGCGAGCGCATTAGATTGCAGCGCATGTGAACCATGGGGACTTCGCACTCCTTCTCAAGATGCATCAGGTCCCTCCTTCTAATGGGAGGCAGAGGGAGGCACCAGTCAAACCCTTGGACACACGAGCAGGGCACACGCACTGCAATGCTCGTCCCATGGACTGACGCAGGGCACGAGCACCCACGCCCCAGGAGCCCCCACTCTCCCGCACCCACGCCCCAGGAGGCTCCACTCTCCTGCACCCACGCCCCAGGAGCCCCCACTCTCCTGCACCCACGCCCCAGGAGCCCCCACTCTCCTGCACCCACGCCCCAGGAGCCCCCACTCTCCTGCACCCACGCCCCAGGAGGCTCCAGTCTCGCGTCACCCCAGCTTGCGTCCCTTACAACTCACACTCACTCATCAAGCGCGACTCACCACGCCACTGCTTGGCAGTGGCGTCGAAGACTAGAGCCCCAGGGCACACACACTCGGCCTTGCTGTCCCTTTTCGTACACTTGGCCTCCACCCCACAGTCCACATTGCCCGCCCCGCAGCCTTGGGGACACGCATGGGGCGATTGTGGAGCAAGGAGGAGGGACAAAGAGGGAGTGAGGAGGGAGATGAAGGACACAGTGAGGTTCAATTCACAATTCACATCGGTCAGAGGCATGGCAGAGTAGTGTGCGCAGAATAGAGAAGGCGAGTGATTGGCGCAGCACAAGAATGTTGAGGCGGCTGATGCATGTGACACACGCCATGTGTCATCGGCCTTCTTTCTGCGCATTGCACTCCACCACACACCACACCACATCGGACTGCACCACGCCACAGCGCACCGCACTGCAGCAGGCTAGCTTCGAGGCCTTGGCAGACGCATTGCCCTTACCAGAAGGACAAATGCGTGACACCCTGGAAGAGAGTGCGGGGCCAGGTGTGCATGCTTACCCGTCTCGCATTTCACTGACTGTGGAATGTCTGCGACGGGGAGTGCCCTGTGAGCAGCAGAAGTGAGGGCATAGGGTCGGCAGGGGAGCAGAGGGGAGCAGAGGGGAGCAGAGGGGAGAAGAGAGGAGGAGAGGGGAGCAGAGGGGAGCAGAGGGAAGCAGAGGGAAGCAAAGGGGAGAAGAGGGGAGCAGAGGGGAGCAGAGGGGAGCAGAGGGGAGCAGAGGGGAGCAGAGGGAAGCAGAGGGGAGCAGAGGGGAGCGGAGGGAAGCAGAGGGGAGCAGAGGGGAGCAGAGGGGAGCAGAGGGAAGCGGAGGGGAGCAGAGGGGAGCAGAGGGAAGCAGAGGGGAGCACAGGGGAGCAGAGGGAGAATGATCAGACATGAGCACCGGTGGAAGGCGACGGCCACAAATCAACAGAACCAAGTGAAATAACAGAACCGAATGAATCGACGGTGTCTAAACTGTGTTGAAGGGAACAATTGGCCATTGTGCGACAGATCGTGGCAGCTCACCACATGGTGAATGCATTGTTCCTCGCAGGCCAGAGGTACGTCCCCTTGGAAGGTCCAGCGCAGCTCGGGACGGAGTGGAAGGAGACGCCGTTGCACTGGCGAGTGCCGCCCCAATCAATTTTCACGCCGACTTCACTCCCAGCGCGAAGCAGCTTCGCCAACATCGGAAAAATGTCCGCCCAGTTTGGGGCGGTTGACAGTCGAGGAGGTGAAGCAGCGTGGGAGTTGATGGTCGTGTACCCAGTGCCTAGTTAACGAGGCAGTCATCTGCCCAAAACTGGTGGTTCCGTCAACGGTGGTTGACAATCACATTTCGGTGAGAAGGTAGGTACAGTCGGGCGGTGGTTCACGCAGCAACCACGCTTAGATTCTGCAGGTTGCGGTCGTTTTACGACAGGGTCGTCAACCACATCAGCTCAATGTGTGATGTTCGGTTGGCCACGTGGACTGTAGGAACAGCTTCGATTGTGTCAGGGAATGGTGGTACACACCATTGCGACGAACAGTTGGAAACAGTGTACGATATGGTTACCTGAGTAACAAATGTCAAATTGTAACTATATAAATTAAATGTTCCGCCCTGTACAAAGTAATTATATTTATACGTAAAAAGCGCGCATCGATATAATCACGGTTTGGACGTGTGAAATGATGTGCTTGTATGCGACAATTATCAATATATTTTAAATCATTGCTACAAAACACAGAAACAATATTTAGGGCAATAAATTTCTAGCTGATTAAAATTGGCAAAATTAGAAGAGCTACCTTACATTATGTAAAAGCTGCATAATATCATTGGCAACTTCACTAATCACAGATTGTTAACAGGAGGCCAGGGGGTTGGAACGACCCCAGAGGGGAAGAAAAACAGCTCATAGCCCTCAATCAAAATCCTAACCTTCCCAACACCCATCTCAAACCCCATGGGCTCATCGATCTTGAATGTGGCAGGCTCCCTGTCAAGGGTTTTCTTCAGCCATGCCGCAACCACCCTCGTCTTGGCATGCACATTGTTGCGGTTGTTGGTCTCGTTGTTGTCAAGTGATGCATAGCCCTTCTTGCCCTTGTGATTCTCCAATGGCCATTCGACCTGCCACCAATGAACTCGTTATTCGTTAAAAACAATGCTGCCAGGGATTAACAATATAGGTAAGATCACAAGCAACTTCTTACCACGTTGCACAGATAGCCGACTGCAGGAATCTTAACTGCAAACATGTTGCACCGGGCACTGACGAATGCCTTCTTGACTGCCAGCTCAAAGCCCGCATTCGCAAAAGGTCGGCCCTGAGCAGAGCAGTGCCAGTCGTAGCCATACTTCGCTGCAGAGGTAAAACGATGGCAATCAGATATGAGAGCTATAGCATACCAACAAGGTGTGAAGGTTTCAACCGAACAGAATACTCACGATGTTTAAACTTCTCGACCCACTCCTCATCACGCGCCTGTGTTGGAATGATGCCACCAACCTTCAAGAGGAACCACTTTTCCTTGTCAATGACGCCACCAGCACCCCACGCCCAGAGCTTGATCGGCTTGTTCATGTTCGCACGTTTGCAGCCAATCACCTTCAGCGCCCGTTCAATGCGCTTGCTGTTCCCGCCCATGAAGAGGTAGTACTCATCTTGTGTGGTCCCCTCAGCTATGTACTTGCGCACCAAATGCGGCTGGAACTCTTCCCACAGTGGATAGAACTCCATGTCTCATGCAAGGGCAAGGGTGATGAGCCAGGCGAAGGTTTTACCCACCATTTCCTGACAATCAACACAAAAAAGCAGACGGAAGGGGGGTTACATTGAGGCACCAGACATGCTTTACACGTGATCATGGAATGTACTTAGAATAGAACGGAGGGCAGAGGGAGAGGGGACGAGGGCGGGAAGCAGGGGGGAAGGTAGGGGGCGGGATTCAAGAAACAAGAGCAGCTACGACAACGCACGGCATAAAATACATTCCACTAAAATCACATCGAGAGTAATTATTCTCACATCGAACGCATCATCGCTGCTGAGCGATGACGGAATGATCGGGTTTAAGGCACCGTCCTTACGGACGTTCTCCATTCGGACATGTGGGTCAGAAGGGTCCCGAACCGCATCCACGTCCGTGCTCGTTCCAGCGACTTCCGCGGAAAGCTGTCGCTACATCGACTCCAGCTGCACTTTCAGACGGTCACGTTCAGCCTCCACCGTCTTGATCTTGGTCCTTGCCTCCTGCAGCTGAGCTTGAAGCACAGACACCGTGTTCTGCAGGTCACGTAGTTGCGCCTCCAGTTGTCGTGCTTCCCTGAAATGGTGCGCACCAGCAACTAAAAGACACGCACGGGGGATAACACGCACCGACACACGTATTGACAACATGGAGTTATAATTAGGGAGACTCTTAACCAACGGTATAGGGGCAGTGAACAAGTTAAGCATGCAAACAGCTATACGGAATGCTCTTGAAGATAACACGAAGGGAGGGTGGGGCCGAGTGCGGGCGGGGGGGAGAGAGGTTCGAAGAGATTCACAACGTATTCACGAAATGACCAGGGGTAAAGTGCATCGTTACCTTGCGACCGTTCACGCCTTGCGGGTGCTGCCGTTTCATTCTGATGCGACGTGGGTGTAGCCTTATCCGTTTGGCGAACCTCCGCTGCACGCAACTCCGCTGAGCGCAACTCCGCTGCCCGCGCCTCTGCTGCGCGCACCTCCGATGCGCAAAGCTCCGCGGCGCGAAGCTCCGCTGCGCGCATCTCCAATGCGCACAACTCCGCTGCGCGAACCTCCGCTTCGCGCAACTCTGCATTAGTTCCCGCTTGAGCACCGACAGCATCATCCGCATCGTCGTCGTTGAGCTTGTCGTCATCGCTACAAGCCTCAATGCCGAAATTGCCGAACGGAATCGCGCCTCCCTCCTCAGCGGCCTCCATGACTGCTGTCATCATCGGACCCGGAGCGTACACCCCGGCAGCAGAGGCGGGTGCAGGGAGAGCTCAGGTAGCGGCCTCAGGTGCACTGCAGACTACGCCACCAGCAAGAGGAGCGGCCTCACGAGCACTGCAGCCTACGCCGCCAGCGAGAGGAGCGGCCTCACGAGCACTGCAGCCTACGCCGCCAGCGAGAGGAGCGGCCTCACGAGCACTGCAGCCTCCGCCGCCAGCGAGAGGAGCGGCCTCACGTGCACTGCAGCCGACGCCGCCAGCGAGAGGAGCAGCCTCACGTGCACTGCAGCCTACGCCCCCAGCAAGAGGAGCGGCTTCGGGTGCACTGCATGCAACGCCACCAGCGGCGTTATTGAGGTCCTCAGATGCAAGAGCCAGTGTAGGCGAGACCGCGACTCCAGTATCGGCAGGGGAGGGTTCGCCGGCGGAATCAGGGGCAGCGGAGGTTGCGCCAGCGGGAGTTTTGCCATTCGAAGAGCTAGCACGACCGCGCCCTGCTCCGCCACGTTTGCTCTGCCGGCCTCCCCGACGGACTGGAGGCGCTGCCTGAGCAGCTTCCTGAACACTGTGCAAGGTGTTGACATCTCCTTTCTTGCTTGCAGCCTCCTTAGCTAGCAGTTTACGCCTCTTGATCTCCTGCGTAAGAACATCATCATCGAGCTGAGATAGAGCTGAGGGATCTAGAAGATTGAGGTTGGAAAGAGGGTGGGGTAAGGTGACCCCAGCTGCATCGGCTGTAACTCTTTTGCTGTTGCCTGCCCAAGAGAAGTTTCCCCCGCTTGCTGCCATTCTGATGTGGAGATCGATGGTTCACGGTGACTTTAGAGTACCGCTTGGAGTAATTGTGATAAAGCACACAGTTTTTTAAATATATTTAGCATGGTAGGGGCTTCCATGCTTTGCCTTTTGTGAATGGTTCCGTACGAGCAAAACCTTCATATCCCACCTTCCCAAAGTAATATACTTAACAAAAACTCGATGTTGGCGGAAACGACAAAACTTAAAGAGTCGGAAACACGACTGTCGCGTTTCCTGATACGCAAGAGACATTGAATATAAAAAAAACAAGCAGTCTTTCGGAATGTAGACCTTGCACCCTTAATAATAACATGGGTTCGAAACTGAATGGTTTCCCTAAGCAGCTTCTGTCAAAACGTGAGCGGAGTAGCAAGTAAAGAAGCGTAGCTTCTTCCGCTTCATGGCGGCTATTGCGAGGAGAATTCACAGTGAGGTGTGCCGGCTAATCGGCGCGAACGTTACGGCGAAATCTCGTCCGTGCTCTTGGTCGAAGCCGCGTACGACCTTGCGCGCCTTAAACTTGTCGATGGTGCCGTCTGCTTTTGTTTTCACACGGAAAACCCATTTCCCGGTGAGTATGGTCTTGTTGCGTGCCAATCCAATGGGTACAACCTTCCAGGTGTTGCGTTCTTCGAGCGCTTTTAATTCTCTGTCCATGGCCTCGCGCCATTTTTCCCTGTGCTCCCCCCCCAGAGCCTGTTGAACTGTGGCAGGCTACTTAGGTGGCACTGCTCCATGGACGGCGGTGACGAGGCCGAGTAGCTGCAGTCCGCTCTGTGTGTAGCGAGGGAGTGTTGTATCCTCGGGATAAACTGCTTCGTCTCCCGCTTCTGGATCAGGTGTGAAATTGGGTCCTATGTATTCTGCTTCGTCGGTGCTGACTCGCGCGGCTGTAACGTAACCACTGTCAGCGAAGTGATAGTAGACCTCCGCGTTGATGCTTTCGCGAGGGTCTTCGTCGTCCATGGGGATATCGACCAAACAGTAGGGGAGAGGTCCGGCTTCCTCCGAGGCTCTGTCCACGTTCTGCTCGTCCCAGTCAGCTTCGTCTACTGCCGAGGCGAAGGCTCGGTTGCCAAGACATCCGTCCGAGAGGTCTGGGTTTCCTTCACGCAGATTGGCAAGGTATGTCGGGAAGGTGAGTCCTTTGTAGAAGATGACATCACATGCTGCCACTGTTTCCTTCGTGTTGATGTCGAAGATTTTCCACGCATTGTAGTGTTTTTCGATGCCCAGGTGTAGTCCCCATTGTGCGCGTTGGGAGAATCGGCCGGCTCGTGCAGTTGGGGGTCGGTACTGTACCATACATCCGAACACTCGTAACATTTTGTGCTGCCCAGTTCGGGAGCGATGATGACGGGAGCAAGTTGTGCAGCATCACAGCATGGTCCATTGCTTCGGACCACTGGTGGTTGGGTAGTCGCATGCCACGTAGCAGCTTGCGCATGGTGTACTGGAGGGTCCTGTTCATCCTTTCTGCTACGCCTTGCTGTTGATGGGCGTAGGGAAGGGAGATGAGCCGTTTGATCCCCCTTTCTGCCAGGTAGTCCTTGAACTTTTGTGACTGATATTCTCCCCCCCCGTCTGACTGGAAGGTTTTCAGCTTCACTCCTGATTCTTGCTCTGCTGCTGCAAGCCAGGCGGCGAAGGCGTCAAGGGCCATGTCGCGGCTTGGGAGGTTGAAGTGCCAGACGTAACGTGTAGCCGCGTCGATGAACATGATGACATAGTTGTATGCTCCTTGTCCAGGTTCGCGGTTGTACAATTTGTCGCTGTACACCTTCTCTAGAGGTGCGTATGCTGGTGCGCTTGGATTGTGATGAGAGACGAACGGTTGATGCGGTAAGTCGGCTTCAGGGCAGGTGTATCATGTTCCGCGAACTCGCTGGAGTTCTCTGCCATCGGTTAGGAGCAGTGACTCCTTGTCGAGCACGCCTGCTCGTATCGTATTATTTAATGTCGTGTTGCTTGGATGTCCAAGTCTTGCGTGCCATGTACTTTCGGTGGCGTGATGTCCGGGTGAACGCCTGTACATGTCGGAGTTGGAATAAAACCAGCGGTGATGTTGGCGCTTCTGTGGAATTTTCGTGGAGTGGGAGTCAGCCGCTGTATAGGAGTCAGTGGTGTGTCGTCGAAGAAGACCGGTGCTGTTGAAGGACCAGCGATTGGCGTCGGTGTTGTCTCTGCTGCTGCCGATGTTGTATCTGCTGCTG
Organism: Closterium sp. Naga37s-1; assembly: GCA_947471745.1. Taxonomy (NCBI): domain Eukaryota; kingdom Viridiplantae; phylum Streptophyta; class Zygnematophyceae; order Desmidiales; family Closteriaceae; genus Closterium; species Closterium sp. Naga37s-1. The sequence goes on along the minus strand of CANJKZ010001112.1, from coordinate 2,040,316 downwards.
TCGGTGTTGTTTCTGCTGCTGCCGATGTTGTCTCTGATGCTGCCGATGCTGTCTGGATTGTTGCTAATGCCCTCGTTCGTTCTGCCTCAGGTATGGTGTGCGAATACCAGAAGCCTCCAAGACTGAAGTCGGGGTCGAAATCTGGTGGATGTGTCCAAGAGGTGAAGTTGACGATGTCGTCGCTGTCGGCGGTTCCTAGGTCTGGAACAAAGTCGAGAACGAAGACGTTGTTCTTCAACACCGCTTTTCCGATGTAGAGTCCGCCTCTCCCGTGATACAACTTGAACTCCTGAGTGGTGCTGCTGCTTCGAGGTAAATGCCTTTCGCCATCAGCTGATTGGCGCTCAGTAAGTTGTAGCCGAGTCCCTCCGCGATTAAAACTTTTGACATCTGTAAGATGACATTTGTATCTCGTGACTGAAGTTGTACTATCCCTTGTCGTCGTGTGCGCAGGTTCTGATGGTTGGTGACGGTGATGATAACTTTGCGCTGGAGCTGGTGTTCTCATTGAACGAAGCGACCCGAGGAGCACATATGTTGTCCGCAGCAGCTGTCTAAGAACCAAGTGTCATTTTCGGATGGCTCGCTTTGGGCGATAGCTGCGTACGTCGGGTTGGGCTCCAGCAGTTCGCGACGCGGGGTGCTTTCGTCGAGTTGTTCTTCCGGTGAGTAGTGCGGCGGTGACTCCGTGATGCAAGAGTCTGTCAGTCTTGCCATGCAGCTGACAATGTTTCTTGTTCCTCGTGCAGATTGTGTTGTCAATGTCGTCAAAGACTGCGTTTGACTCGAGGGGTGTGCCTGTGTGGAGGCCACTTGGCTGTTGGAAGGCCGAAGTTGACGTTGCGGTGGTGTTGACTGCTGCTGATTTGGGCAGTGCGTGCGAGGGTGTCCTGACGTCTTGCAGAGGTGGCAGAATGTTGGTACGTGCCGTTGTGGTTGATGTTTGTTCTGTCGATTGTTGTTGTATCGCCGTTGCGTGTGGAATGCAAATTCGGGTACTAACGTTTTCCTCTTGTGCCGCTCCTCGTGCAGGTCCATGTCTTGCTGCTCAGCGTGAATCTCGGCGAAGAGTGCTGCTTCGGAGATCTTCCCGTGAGCTCTGAGAAGGGCGCGGGTGGAGCGCCAATGAGGACCAAGTCCAGCGATGATGACAGTGACGAATGCCTCTTCTGAGATCGCTCCTCCGCATCGAAGGAGGCTGTCGCGCAATCTGCGGCAGCGGCTGATATACGCCATCCCCATTTCGCCGGGTTTCATTTCCACAAAAGTCAGCTGCGCCATTAGCCGACTCTGATTGACACTATCTGTTGCTTAATACAGGTCCTTCAAATGGCTGTACGCGAGCTCAGCGGAGTTGCCGTATCCTCGATAAGACCGAATGTTCTGCTGCTCGTTCGGCGTTATGTTGCGTAACAAGATTGTGTACGCCATTAACGACTGGTATTTATATTGCTGATTGTCGTATTGCGTCCCGTGGGTTGGGTATGGCAGGGAACCGTCGAAGAATCCGAGGATCTGCACGCCTTCCATCATCAGCTCGAATTCAAAGGACCAGGTATACAAGTCCTTTTCGTCAAAGGGCGTAGATGTCTGCAGCTTCAGTACGTGTAAAAACTGTGATTGAACTTGAAGTGTGTCCAATGTCTTGTCTTGTCCAGGTGAAGATTGTTGATGCGGCATGAAGCTGATGGAGCCGCGCTGAGGCTCGTACGGAGCAAAAGTAGGCTGATGCTGGTTTCCGCGTGCATAGGATGAGCTGCGAGACTCATGGGCGTAACTTCGTTGTTGTTGTTGCTGTTGTTTGACTGCGCAGGTGCCGCTTGCTGGTGCTGTTCGTAGAAGGACATGAAGGAGAAAACTTTCACCTTCATGCTTGGGTCGAAGCCTGCAGCTTGATTTGCGGGAGTTTCGGTAGACCTCGCTGCTGGTCTTGTTGCCGTACCCTCCTCTATCTGTAGGCCAGAGGCAGGAGGTGGAGTAGGAGTGGTGCAGGGAGAGCCGTTAGAGGAGCTTCTCTCCTTCTAAGTTGCCATGCCTTCTGATGTTGTAGGGAACTTGATTGTAGTTGAATTTGCCTTGACTGCTCTCATACCATGTTGGGCTGAGAATAGCCCTTAGGATCTTTTCAAGGCTAAACTCTGAGTGGAATGTTGTAATTGCGGAAGCGTTTTAATGACGAGTTTGAACCACCTTGCGCTAGTATATGAGGGCAAGATAGATTGATTATAGAAAAAAAGTACATGCTTTTATAAGATTACAAAGAATATCAAAGGATGCAAATATCTGTTTTACTGTTGCTGTTCCGGTTCGATACAGTGACGAGGCAACTGCTCAATAACGAGTCAATTGTTTCTCCTTGCTGTTGCGCTGTATTTGTCGAGTCAAAGGTCAGCGACCTTTGACCTTCGCGTAACCTCCGGCTATTGCTTTTCTTGTCAACCTCTTCGGTTGACTCACCGATGCTTCATTGTAGTTCGCTTCGTTTACGATTCAGTGTTTCGATACACCAGAAGCGCTTAAGTTGCTTGTTTCCAACAGTGTCAAGCAAAACCAAACGCGTAGGGTCACAAGACCAATCACAAAGAAACAAAGCTCAGTGTGGATCACAACGACACCACACAGTCCGAGCAAAAGCAAAAGAGCCACAAGGCCTGTCCTAGAGTTCACAGAGGTATATGCGAAGTGTACAACAAAACAAACAAAGTCTACACAAGACAAGAACCCGTGTCAACGAGACCGAAGTGCACACAACACCTGTGGTGGTCACAAGGCGGAATGCCTTGGTGAAGATGTCTGCAGTATTGGCCTCGGACTCCACGAAGTCCAAGCGAGTCTGTCCACGCCTCAGCAACTCTCGCGGAAGAAAGTACCTGATGTTGATGTGCTTCACTCTGCTCTCCATTTGAGGCTCTTGACAGAGGAGAATTGCAGCCTTGTTGTCAGTAAACAAGGTCGGTGCAGAGCACGGCTGCTCACCAAGGCCTGTGAGCAAGAAGGTCAACCTGTCAACGGGAGTTGTTGTTGGCCCCGTCCTCGCTTGGGCGGAGCCGACTTCGTGATTAGGTGTAAGGGAGGTGCAGCCGACCTGCAGCAGTGGGCGACGCCGTCTTGGGCGAGCTGGTCGACGGGTTTGGTCGACCTGCATGGGGCCACTACAATGCCGCTGACTTGGGAAGCCGGCGGCCGACCTCAACTGGTAGTCAGCGATATGGCTTGGCAACCTAGAAGTCGGCGCCGACTTGCGAGGTCGCTGACTTGGGAGGTTGCCGACTTGCGAGGTTGCCGACTTGGGAGGTCACCGACTTCAAGAGGTCGACCCGGAAGTTGGTGCCGACTAAGAGGGGCGTCGACTTGGGTGGTTGACGGGAACGTGAAGGAGCAGCTGGGCGACGTGGTTGCCCAGTCGACCAAGTTACTTGAGTGACGAGGTTCTGCGAAGGCATGCAACAATCGGGCAGGTGCCCTTGGCGAGGCCGACCTCGGTGGTGGTATCCCGAGGTCGTCGTGGCTGATCAGAGGCATTCGTCAGCACGAGGTTGGTTTGGTGTGTGCGTTGTGGAGGTGACAAGGCACGGCACGCCAATCACCTGCGAGCACTTGCGAAGTAGGTGCGCTGCTGTCATGCAGGAGCTATGCTAGACGCCGTCGACCTGCAGCGTTGGCACTCCGTCGACTTTGATGTGCTGGAACACAATCAACCAAGTCGTGCTGGAACGCGGTCGACCGTGTTGTGCTGGCAGTCGTCCCGCTTGGATGCTAGCTCTGATATAGTCTTGTCTTGCCAACTTCATTAAATCATTGTTGTTAAACTTTTCCTAGTGAAACTCTTGCCAATCTCCCCGTGAACTAGCAAGTAGTGTAAGGACTTGGAAACGACTAAGTAAATAAATGCTACGATCACTCCCACCCCATGCCTAGCCCGTAGTCTAGCTCCCGTTGTATTTGTTATCTCCACACAACCAACGCAGCTCCTGTGCAGCAATGGCTCCAGCGTAGATCTCAGCCTCAGCAGTAGAGGTTGAGACAGAGGAGGAACGCGTAGACCTCCACGAAACAGCTCCAGAGTCTAGGCTGAAGCAGTACTCATGAGTAATCATGTGAGTCTCGGAGTCATCAGCGTAAGAAGAGTCACATTAACTAGTAAGTATGACAGGCTGTGTCCCTCCAAGTACCAACCCCACGCCTGATGTCGTCGCTAGGTACTTCACCACCCTCACAGCAGCTGTCATGTGAACACGACGATGTCTCCTTGGCGCAACAGAGTGAGCAAGGATGCAAAGAGGGTAGGCGAGGTCCGGCCAAGTACAAGTCCTCACGTACATGAGGCAGCCCACAAGCTCTACGTAAGGACCACTAGGCTCAAATGACTCGTAAAGAAAGGGACCAGTGAGTTTGTGGTAAATGGCAAGAGGTGTGCGCTATACTGTGGAGTGCTGAAGCTCGAATCACTGAGGGACCTGCTGCATTATGTGTGACTGTGAGAGTGTAATGGTGCGGGCGGCTCTGTCCCTGGTGATCTGCAGGCCTAGGTAGTGACGCAGCTCACCGAGGTCAGTGCACGTGTGTCTCACGTCATTCAAAGCAAATATGTCAGTAGTGGCGAAGACTAGGTCGTCGAGGTAGTCCACTACAAAGAACGGTGTAGAGCCACGATGAACGAACAACGATGGGCCGGCTGAAGACGGCTGGCAACTGAGGTAAGACAGAGTAGAGCGAAGGGTGTCGTGCCACTCACGAGGTGCCTGATGGAGGCCGTAGACCGGTCAACTCAGCATCCACCGTATCCCAAGAGGGAAAGTTCCAGTGAAGGTAGAGAGACGACGCAACCAGACCTCCTTGTGTAGGCTAACCTGAAGGAAGACAGTGGAGAAGTCGAGAGAGTGTAACTCGTAGTCTCTCTGTGCTGCTACGTGTAGTAACACACGAAGAATGGTCATCTTCGGGGTAGGCGCGAAGGTCTGAAACAAGTCAACTCCCTCGCGCTGACTGAAACCTCTAGCCACATAGCGTGCCTTGAAGACCGGAGGAGATCCCGGTGGCCGCTTCACCCTGAAAATCCACATGCCATCGACTACGTTAGCCACAAGGGGGGAACCTCGTCGACGTAGGTGCCTGTGGATCTGTAGGAGGCAATCTCCGAGTCCATGGCAGCTCTCCACTGAGAGGCCCAAGGCCCTGACACTGCCTCAGCGTAATTCCGAGGAGTTGGTTTGTTAAGGGCGTCGGGGTCTCCCTCAGGGGCGAGCAGCATGGCACAGAGATCAGGGGAAACGACTGCCAAGAACTCCAATTCAAACTGCCTGTCCTCTAGGGCATCACAGCTAAGGGCGGATTCACCCCCGATGGCCAGAGGACTTGTAGGAGGAGCAGCCATGAGACTAGCAAATAGCGGCGAACTCTGTGACTACGGCAGTAAGCACAGAGACAGAGGACGGAGAGGCACGAGGGTGGGTAACAAGGGAGGCGAGAACACGAGAGAGAATAGGACGGTACATGCAGTAGTAGTTAGTGATAGGATTAGAGAGGGAGGCAGTGAGGGCCGACTCAGGAGGAGAAGGAAGAATAGACGGAAACAAACGAGGCAGACTAGGACGGAACAGATAGTACGAAGGCCAGTGACAGGGACAGGGGATGAGGAACGAGCATGAGGAGAGCGAGAAGCTCAAGAGTGAGAAAGAGGAGGGGACAGCGGCGGCTGAGAACGGGGGAAAACAGCCGTTGTGGAGTTAGGAGGAAGAAACGTGGGACCGTAGACAGGAGGAGAGGGGAGGCCAGAGACAGGATGCGTAGGCGGACGCTGCGCCGGCTGCTGCTGCTGCTGCGGCTGCTGCTGCTGCTGCTCCTGCTGCGGGGCTGCGACTCCTACTCCTGCTCCGGCTGCAGCTGCCCCAGCTGCTCCTGCTGCAGTGGCTGCCGCTCCTCCTCCTCCTACTGCTGCTGCTCCAGCTGCTGTAGGTCCAGCTGTTGCCGCTCCAACTCTAGCCCCTCGTGCTTTAACTCCAGCTACTCCTAACGTGCACCGCGAAGATGGGCCTGGTGCCGAGACGGGTAGGGGTGAGGGGAGGAGTAGTGGCCGAAGCAATGGTAGCCCCAGGATTGCTCTCTATAGCACCAGTCTCACCACTCCCAGAGCTAGCACCACCTACAGCAACACGGCCAGTCCCTGACTCATAGAGGGAGCACTCTCACTCCCAGTCATAGCACCCCCAGGGATAGCTTGACTAACACCAGTTCCCTGAAGAATAGAACCTCCTGCAGACACACTCTCAGCTCCAATTCCAACACCTCCTGAGTTAGCACCTCCAGGGTCCGCGCTACGGACACCAGCACCCTCGGCACCCTCAGGGTCTGCAGCAGCCTGTGGAGGAAGTGCTGACGACTGCTGCGGTGACTGTGAGGAGGACAGCAGAGAGGGGGAGGAGGAACTGGGAGACCTCGACAGGGGTACCTGGTGTAATAGGGGACTGGCTCGTCAAAAGCGACATAATGGGAGTCAAAGAACCAGTGAACGGGAGGGTGGTAGAAAGTGAAGTCACGGGAGTACTTTGGGAAACCAAGGAATACACAGGGAATGGCGCGAGGCGAGGTCTTGTCCACGGAGGTGTCGCGAACAAGTGCCAAGCAGCCCCAGACACGAAATGCGACGCAACACCAGGGGACCCAGTCCAAAGACTGGTCGGTGAAGCTTCAGGCTGGGAGATACGTGGCAAGAGGTTCAGCTTGTGAGCTGCGTACCTAACCGCGTAGGGCCACAGAAATGGGGTGTACGGGCGTGAATCATAAAGGTGCGTGCAATCTCCATGACCAAGCCAATGCGGCGCCCAGCAACCCCATTCTGCTGTGGGGACTCTAGAAGCGTCCAGGTCTGACAGATGCCTTACTCGCGACATGATTCGGTGAGAACACCGGAGTGAAACTCACCCCCATGGTCGGAGTGAAGACATCTGACACAATGACCACGCGTGTCCGTAGTGGTAAGTAACCACCGGATCAGCGTTGAAGTCACCTCGGACTTGCTCGCCAGGGGGGACACTGTGGTGTAGCGAGAGTAATCGTCAACGACCACCAAAAAGAAACTCTCTCGCTCAGGGCCATGGCGAGGGGCGAAGCCCCAGACATCCAAGTGGAGAGTCTCGAAGGGTTCGGTGGCCGGACGAAGGGATGAGGAATGAGGGGTGGCGCGCAGCCGACCCTCGACACAAGGGGCGCAAGATGGTGCAAGCGAAGGCGGCAGTGATGGCAAGACTCGCGGGAGGCCTAAGACAAGATGCTGACTAGACGTAGTGCGCAGGCGAGGAATGGACAAGTAACCAAGGCGGTGGTGGTATAGAATGGTGGGGTGGGCAAGCGACCGACACGAACAAGACGTAGCAACCGAACCAGACGCTGGGACTCTACCGACACAGCTACCTGGTGGGAGGCGACAACCTGGTGAGACGCGAACCACCTGATGGAAGGTAGTGACGGGGGTCGGAGGGTACTGCTGCTGCTACTGCCTCCCCCAAGGGCTAGTGTGAAGTGTGTAAAGACCAGAGCGCGGCTCAGTGCGAAAGGTAACCAGGGGCGTGTACGTGTCACTGTCTACATAGGTCAAAATGTCCCGAGAAGGCTCAATCCAAAACACCCATGTGACTGTCCACGAGCGGCCTAACACCCACCAAGTTCCTGGATAGCAAGGGAACGTGAAAGCTGGTCTGGAAACCCGAGGGAACAGCCGTTCACGGAAGCGTAGTAGTGTAGTGAGCAGTGACAGGTCCCGAAGTGGGATCAGCCAGTGCTACGGCGACTGGCGCAGGAAGTGTTGGTGCAACCCTACGGTTTGCACTCAGCTTGTTGTCCGTGTGCGTGCATGCGTGTGTGCATGGAACGGAATGTGAGCATGAAATAATATATATTTCATGCTTATAATAGTGTGTGCATGATGGGTCATGTATCGAGTGTGTGCGTGTCGAGTCAGTAGCGAGTTATTGCTAGCCGCGTGTTAATGCGGTCATTTGTGTCTCGCGCGCGGTTTTTATTTTGTCGTGTGTCCCGTGCGCGGTTTCTATTTTGTCGCTTGTCAAACGTTCGGCGTGTCGCAGGTGTGTGCAGCTGACCCATCAAGAACTCAAGGATGGGTTTGGGATGAAGAACCCGAGCCTTGGTTCAAGCTTCATGTGATTTTGAAGCTCGCCAAATGGGTACACCTCAAGATATTAAAGATTGTTACATTACAATGTGTAGTGTAACATTTCAGTTGGTGTAGGCCCTTGTGAAGGGTAGTTTCGAGACCCTTCTTGGTTGGGGACAGTGTGGCACTGTTCCCCATCACTGTACCTCGGCTCTTGGGGTTTGTAGGAGCTGGGAGGCATTCCCAACTCGTAACCCTTCACAACTCTTGCTAACTCTTTCTAGTTCTTCATAATTGTGTGTCCTAAGACTATGTTGCTGCCATAGTGCCGTTCGTTCAAACCGACGCTGTGTCGTCAATTCTTGATGAAATCGTGCCTATTGTAGGCCACGTTAAGGCGCTCCAGATCCAAGTTGAATGAGGTCATTTGGAGCTGTGATCATATCGCTATGAATGTTTGAAGCCGCTGTACAGAAATCCGACTGTGCATTCTATCCTTGGTTCTAGGCACATTGGAGCCTATTGTGACACATAACAGGAAGCGAAGTAAGAGTCGTGTGGACGTGAAAGAAACAGTGCGAGTCCAAGGTGAAAATCAGTGAAGCGTTTTCCGGAGTAGGACTTGGACTAGTACCTAAGCAAGAACCTACACTAGCAACTGGCACAGCATCATCACTAGCACCTAAGCTAAAAACACGTGAGTAAACAGACTCAGAAGCATTATTGTCAACAACAACATACATGGCATGAAGAGTTCCTAAGAGATGAAGCAACTGAGAAGCAGACATGGCTCACAGAGTGGCAGCGTGCGAGTGAACAAGAGGAAGCTAATCAGGGGCAGGGCCGTCGATGCCGTAGGCCGCTCGAAGAGTGTCAGTGAGCTGAGCAAAGCACTGACCCGGTGTGTGGTGGCGGTCAAAGCGGAAGCGCTGCGGGTACTTGTCTGGACGATGCTGACCCCTGCTGCTACTGTGGCCGCTACGATAGGAGTAGCTGCTGCTGCTGCCGCAGTCGCTGAGCCAGGTACCAAGCCGCCACTCCAACACCTGCAGCTGGCAGTCTCACAGGTGCCCGACTAACCCGAGCGGCACCTACACCAGCATTAATAGGGGAGTCACTCGACGCGGCACCAGGCGTTGCACCAACTCCAGCACTTCTGGCACCGCCACCCGCAACGCCACCTCCGTCGTCTCCGCTGCCGCCCGCACCCTGGCCGCCTTTCCTGACACTTCGAGCCCTAGACTGCGCAGAAGTCGTAACAGCAATTGCGGTTACGTCAGTAGTAGCAGTGGCGAGGGAGGCAGTAAAGGTGGGTAGCAAAGGGACAGTGCACTCCTGGAACAGTGGGGGTGACACAGCGCCAAAGGCAGAGGCTACCAAGCGGAGGTTGCTCTCGACGTCCTTGAGGGCAGACTCAAGGACGTCGATAGTGAGCTCAGAAGAAGCGTGTCACGAACCGAGGCAAGGTGGTCAGAAAGACTAGTGGCGATGAAATAGATAATGATCACCATGTGTGGGGAAGAGCAATGCAAGCTGTGCACCAATGCAGGCAGCGCAGTAGCTAGAATCCAGTGAACGCAGATGAGCGGTCAAGTCAGCAGGGTGCTCAAACGAAGCGAGTTCAGGAAACAGGAAAGGGAGGACCCGGCGACCAAGAGAGACAGTAGTGGGAGTAGTGTAGCGGGCCTTGATCACAGTCAAGAACTCACTAGCCGTGCGAACCTGGGTGAAATGGGTTTCCTCATACTCAGGGAGGAGGCTGCTGAGGGCGATGCAAGCCACAACGTCACGCGACTTCTAGGCCGTCAGCGCAGCACGCTGATGTGCAACACGATCTTTGTCATCACAGGTGGGGTCAGCGCCTAAGGAATCAGGATTTGGTGGTGCACGGAGGTCACTGGATTTGGTCTCCCTGAACCTGACTCTCTAGGAGACGCTTCGCATGCAGGATCCACTCAAGCAACCTACCCTCAGCGTCCAAGCGGAGGACTCTAGGTGTCGCCATATTGGAAGCGTGAAGAAATGACACAGGAAAAGTGCATAGAAAGCCGGAGTAGGACGCCGCAAGCAGTGCAGTAGGAAACTTTAAGTGAGGGACGCAACAGGATGAGCACGGCGCGGCTGAAAGAGCAAGCGCGGAGCGACTGGACTAGCAGGGCGCAACGGGGGCAACAGGCAGGGCGCGGTAGGCGCTGACGGGCAGGGCGCAGGGGGCGTGACGGGCGGGGACGCGCGCGGCAGGCGCGGACGGGTTGGGTGCAGGGGGTGTGACGGATGGGCAGGGCGTAGGTTGCGCGATGGGGAAGGCGCAACAGGCGCGGACAGGCAGGGCGAAGTGTGCGCGGACGGGCATGGCGTAACGCGCACGGATGGGTGGGACGGGCAGGGCGTAATGCGCGCGCGACGGGCAGGGCGTAACGCGCGCGCGACGGGCAGGGTGTAACGCACGCGGTACGGACAGACCACAAATCACTACAGTACCTTCACGCACAGCCCCACCTCCACCCACGATGGGTTCGTTGGCTCGACTTCCTCGAGTCCAACTTTCATTACACGGTCACCTACAAAATATGGGCATCGAACATCGCCGACACACTGACCCGCCCCACTACCCAGCTACATGCTATACTACTCGCCCAGACCAGCCTGCTACTGACAGGACTATTCACCCACGGCTATCAAAAAGACCCGTTCTTCACAGGTGGAAATTCGCAGCAGTTCGCAGCAGCAAAGGGGGTTTATTATGTAAAATTTGGCACCAATCGCATCTGGGTACAAGGCCACACCTTACTGAATGAGCTATTACTGCAGGATGCATACAATGGCGTTATCTCATGTCACTTCGAAATAGAAAAAACACGGCAGCATGTAAGAAATCAATCTCACCCGAAGAAATAGCTCGGGTCTTCATCGCCACCGTCGTTCGACTGCACGGGATACCAGCAGCAATCACTAGCAACCGAGAGACGAAATAGCTCGGGTCTTCATCGCCACCGTCGTTCGACTGCACGGGATACCAGCAGCAGTTCGGAACGCGACTACTGTTCAGTTCATTGTATCACCCTGAAACGAACGGATAGACAAAACGGACAAACTAAACCATGGAGCAGTAAATCCGAGCCACGTGTGACGATCCAACCACGTGCGAACAGCAGCTGCCACTCATCGAATTTGCATACGACAATTCGCCATCTACCACGATCCAAAAGTCACCGTTCTACCTGAAGTACGGACAAGATCCCATAGTACCCATGACCCCGAATCCCGACAACCCAGTATCACGCGAGCAACAGTCGCATAAAACCTACAGGCAGTATGGAGCCCGGCAGCAGACACAGTTAATGCATCAAATATCATCGCTAAACACAACGGCGACCGCCACCGCCGTCCCGTCCTTTACCAGCCCGACGACCTCGTTCTGCTCGACACTCAAAACCTCCGCCTGCCCATCACCCCAAAACTCCGCCCTCGATATTGCGGGCCATTTCGCATCAGCCACATGATCATCTCCATCACCGCCCATCTCCTCCTCCCTGCTGACTGGTACGTCAGCCCGTCATTCCACGCCAGCCTGATTCGCCCCTACGTAGTATCTACAAGCCAACTGCCCTGCAACCGCCCAGCCAGCATGACATGACCACCCACCGAGCCAATCATCACACCCAAGAAAATCCTAAGCCACCGAGTTTGTGATCCACAAGAAGCTCGTAGAATCGAATGTCTGATCCACTAGAAAGACGGCACGCTGACTAAAGACAACTGGTTACCCCTAGACAGAATTGAAAATCACCCCATCCTCAACGAGAACCTGCGCAGCCGTAGTTTCTGGGATGTACACGCGCTTTCATAAGGGGTGCCTCCTTAGGGGGGTGGGGGAGGGGGGGGGGAGGGGTAGTGTAAGGAAAATTCCTTTTCCGTACTCCGCGTCACTGCTTAGCGCATACACGACTGTTCCCGCCAACAGCCCTCAACAGTGCACCATTGTTATTTACGACACTCGCCTCGACTACTGTTCCTGGCACTGTTCACAACGCGACCCAACCCCGCGGCTCGGTTGTTAACCCGCGCTCCGGACCTTCGCCTTGACAATTCCCAGCCTCAGCGCTAGGCTTGTAGCGCACCCATTTTTCATGCATTACCGTTACCACGCTAGCTTCGCTATATATCTTTCGCTTATGCCTTCGCTCAATGTACTTTTTGTCGAAGAGAAAAGGCCCCGCCCTCGCTTGGGCGAAGTCGACCAGCATTTCGGAACAGAACGGTGTTCGTTTCGTGGTCATCGGCGACGTCGGGGACTTTTATCTGTGTGCGACGAGTCATTTGTCGACGAGATTAATTGGTCGAGGTAGAAGTGCTTTCTCTGCTCAATCAAAGTCCTCGTCTAAAAGAAGCTCGTGGACGGGAGTAAAACGGCGTCAAAGACGAGCCTTTCGGATAGACGGGAGTGGCAGAATTGGTGTTCCGACGGATTGCTGGTCGACAGAATTTAGTTCGACAAGTGTTTCGTCGAGCAGAGTGATTTTGGTCGACCAGAATTACTCAGCTCCAACATTCGCAATGTACGCGGATTTCGCCCAATTGCGAAACAACAAATTTCGGAAATTGTACTCCCCAGGAGATTTTGAATCAGTAAGGAAACTGAACCTGACACACGTTTTTACTAACAGTAAATACGTGCACAACTATGAACGTTGTAAACCTGAGAAACTACCAACTCAAGTGAAATATGCATGTGTTTGTCGTTTCACCTGCCGTTGCTGACTCGACAGATTCAGGTGCTTGTCGAGGAACGTTTCTACAGGGTTCGTTGTCTTTGCTATTTGGTTCTCCTTTCTTGTACCATATTCTTGTTCAATCGATTTTTGCTAGTGGAACTTGTCAAATGTTATAGCCTCTAGTGGGTCATGCTATATGGGGTACAAACAGTTAGGGTTAGGCATTTGTACCCCAACCCAATCAATCCAGCTCATTCCACTGTGTTTAGTTTCTAAGATGGTATCAGCAGTAGGTTCGCCGTTCCTAGGCCACACTTAGTCTCCGCCGTTCCTAGACTTCGGCCGTCCCTAGCCTTGGCGTGCCCCCCCCCCCCCCCCCGTCTGCCCTAAGCACGCTAGCCAGCAGGCCCGCCAGTGCCCTAGCCAGAAGGCCCGCCAACGCGCACGCCAGCGCGCACGCCAGCGCGCCCCACCAGCGCGCACGCCAGCGCGCCCCGCCAGCGCGCACGCCAGCGCGCCCCGCCAGCGCGCACGCCAGCGCGCCCGCCAGCGCGTCACGCCAGCGCGCACGCCAGCGCGCCCCGCCAGCGCGCATGCCAGCGCGCCCCGCCAGTGCGCACGCCAGCGCGCCCGGCAGCGCGTCACGCCAGCGCGCACGCCAGCGCGCACGCCAGCGTGCCCGCCAGTGCGCACGCCAGCGCGCCCCGCCAGCGCGCACGCCAGCGCGCCCGGCAGCGCGTCACGCCAGCGCGCACGCCAGCGCGCCCGCCAATCCGCACGCCAGCGCGCCCCGCCAGCGTGCACGCTAGCGCGCCCGCAAGCGCGTCACGCCAGCGCACCCGTTAGCGCGTCACGCCAGCGCGCACGCCAGCGCGCCCCGCCAGCGCGCACGCCAGCGCGCCCGCCAGCGCGTCACGCCAGCGCGCCCCGCCAGCGCGCACGCCAGCGCGCCTCGCCAGCGCGCACGCCAGCGCGCCCGCCAGCGCGTCACGCCAGCGCGCACGCCAGCGCGCCACGCCGGCGCGCACTCCAGCGCGCCACGCCAGTGCACCGCGCCGCCCGCCCGCCAGCCAGCGTGCCGCGCCGCCCGCCAGCCAGCCAGCGCGCCGCCCGCCAGCCAGCGCGCCGCGCCGCCCGCCAGCCAGCGCGCCGCGCCGCCCGCCTGTCCGCATGCCGCGCCGCCTGCCCACCTGCACGCCTGCGCGCTTGCCCACACGCCACTGACTGTCTCCCCCTCCCGCGGCTGGCAGCCGCGCTCTTTCAGTTTCGCCCCCTATGGCGACCTCCCGAGTACTTTGATTTGACCCTAAAGGGAGACCGATTGACTTTAGTACATGGCTTACGCAGGCGCAGCGCCACCTTAACAGCCAGCGGCAGGATGGCGTGCACCTGTTCGCACACGCGTCCGGCACTCAGACCGCCCCTCCGCGGCCTCAGCCGCTGCCCACTACCCCACCGCCTACTTCTGAGCAGGAGGCCGACTACCAGCGCCAGCTCCTCACTCGCGACGTGTGGGAGTCTCGTGACGCCGTTGCCTGCCTCGCCCTGACCGACCTTCTCCCGCCGACAGAGGCAGTCCACTTCGCTCAGGTCGAGTCTGCTGCAGATCTGTATAAGGCTATTGTTGCTCGCTACTCCATTCCCTCCTCTGCTTCACTCAGTCGCCTCCTCGTACCCTTTATCTACCCTGACCTCGCCTCCTTTGAGACTGTCTCTGACCTCGCTATTCACCTGCGCTCACTTGATGCTCGCTTTCGAGCTGCTTGCACTGAGGACCAGCTTGCCCTTGCCCCACCCCCTATGTGGCTCACTATTCACTGGCTAGTCACTCGCCTCTCTGACCGCCTAGCCACAGCCCGCGACGCGCTTCTTCTGAAGCACCCCACTGAGCTTACCATCGATCTTCTTGAGACTGCTCTCTTGAAGATCAAGAGTAACCTCCTCACTGTTGCCTCTGCCTCTTCTGCGCCTCCTCCTCGTCTTTTTGAGGGGTGTGCAGTACCACAGCTTCCCACATTCTCTGCCTCACTTGCCACCCCTACGTCTTCTGCCTCTGAGAAGACGGCGGCTGTGTCTGTCTCTGGCAGGCAGAAACGTGGCAAGGCTGGTAAGAGGGGCGGGAAGGGCGGCGGGGGTACTGGAGGTGGTGCGGGTAGTGGCGGTGGCGGTGGAGCAGGTGGTGGGAGTGGTGGTGGGGGTGGCTCGAGACCTGACGGCCCTCCTTTCGACGGTGGAGTTTTCACTGGTGGTGAGGGGTCCCAGCAGACGCAGCAGCCGACTCCTCAGCAGCTGCCACCGCCTGGACAGCAGCGGCGGCAGGGACAGCAGCAGCAGCGACAGGGCCATCAGCAGCGCCCGCCACAGCAGCAGCCTCAGCAGTGGGGCCCTCCGCAGCATTGGGGCCCTCTGCAGCAGTGGGGCCCTCAGCAGCAGTGGAGGTCTGCGGGTCCTCCGAGCACTGGGCGCAGTGGGGCCCCCTCTAGTCGGGGACCTCGCTCGGCCGGCCGCGACGTTGGTCCCTGTGAGTACTGGATCCTTATGGGTCCTCATCGGGACTCGTACTGTGGCCGCCCCGACCACTCTGCTGCACGCTGCTTCAGTCGTCTCGACGACCTCTACCGCTTGCACCACGGCACCTCCGCTCCCCCGCCGCCACGCTGGGGGACACTTCTTGCTCGTGGTATTGCTGTTTTTGATATGACTATGGATGATGCTAGGTCATATGCCATGTATGCTGATGTTGACTATAGTGCTCCTGGATCTGTGTACTTGCCTGTACCTAGCTTAGGATCTTTGCCTTTTGCTAGAGTAGGTGCTAGTGTAGGATCTTGTTTAGCTACTAGTACAGGCACTCCCTCGGCGAACGCCTCTCTCTCCTTCACACTGGACTCCGGAGCGTCACAGTGCTTCTTCCGTGACTGCACGACTCTCTCTCCGCTACCGGCGCCTGTCCCTGTAGCACTGGCCGATCCCTCTTCGGGACCGGTCATTGCGACTCGCGCCACTACACTCCCGTGCCCAGCTGCCCCTTCCGGTTCCCTGACTGGCCTCCACGTTCCTACGTTCTCTAGGAACCTGGTTGGTGTGGGCACCCTGGCGAGACAGCACGTCGGGGTCTAGGTTGAGCCTTTTGGTGAAACCGCGGTCTGTGTGGACGGTGACACGTACGCTGCCTTGGCCACTTTTCGCCAGGAGCCGGGCTCCGGTCTGTACACTCTCCGCACCGACCCCCGTCAGGTTCCCCCGTCCCACCAGGTAGCCGCGTCCAGTCAGGTTGCTATGTTAGGTGTAGTTGCTGCGTCATGCTCGTGTCGATCGCTTGCCCACCCCTCCCTCCTCTGGCACCACCGCCTTGGTCACCCTTCCCTCCCTCGTCTCCGCGCTATGTCCAGTCAGCGTCTTGTCTTAGGCCTCCTCCGAGTCCTCCCGCCACTCCCGCCGTCCCCAGCTCCTCCGTTCGGTCCTTGTGTCCACGGTCGGCTGCGCGCCGACCCTCACTCCTCCTCCCTTCGTCCGGCCACCGAGCCCTTTGAGACTCTCCACTTAGACGTCTGGGGCCCCGCTCCCCGCCTTGGCCCTGCGCATGAGAGTTTCTTTCTGGTGGTCGTTGACGACTACTCTCGGTACACCACCGTGTTCCCTTTGGCAAAGAAGTCCGACGTGACTTCTACGCTGATCCGGTGGCTCCTCGCCACCGAGGGCACTCGCGGTCGTCGTGCCTGTTGTCTTCACTCCGACCGTGGGGGTGAGTTTCGCTCCGGCATTCTCGCCGGATTCTGTGCTGAGCAGGGCATCACCCTGTCCTAAACTCTTCCAGACTCTCCGCAGCAGAATGGGGTTGCTGAGCGCCGCTTATGCCTGGTCATGGAGATCGCCCGCACCTCCATGATCCACGCCCACGCGCCCCATTTTCTGTGGCCCTACGTGGCTCGGTACGCCGCTCACTAGCTGAACCTCTGGCCTTGCGTCTCTCGGCCAGGGGCTTCACCGACCAGTCTTTGGACAGGGTCCCCTGGTGTTGCGTCGAGGTTTAGTGTATGGGGCTGCTTGGCTCTTGTCCGCGACACCTCTGCGGACAAGATCTCGCCTCGCGCTGTCCCCTGTGTTTTCCTTGGTTTCCCTTAGGGCTCCTCTGACTTCACCTTTTACCAACCTCCCTCCCACCGGTTCTTTGACTCTCGTGATGTCCGCTTCGACGAGTCCGTCCCCTACTACGTCCGGTACCCCTGTCGAGGTCTCTCGGTTCCCCCCCCTCCCCTCTTCCTGGCTCCAGCTCCTCCTCCTCCCGCCCCTACTCCTCCGGTACCCCCCCCTATTCCCGCTCCGTCTGGTGTGTCCCACGCTACCCCCCCCCCCCTTGGTACCCCCCCAGGTCTCTCCTCCTTCCCCACAGTCGTCCTCACCGCCTCCGCAGCAGCCGTCAGCGCTTCCTTTACCGGCCACTGCGGCCTCTGAGGGTGTTGGTGCTCGAGGTGAGGGCTCTGGCGGTGCTCGCTCTGGGGGTGCTGGCGTTGGAGCTGTTCGTGCACCTACAGGAGGAGCCAGTTCTGGGGGTGTTGGCGTTGGCGCTGAGCGTGCACCTACCGCAGCTGCCCGTTCCGAGGGTACTGTAGCTGGTGGTGGTGCTGGAGCTGGTGGTGTTTCTGGAGCCGGAGAGTCTGGGGCTGGTGCTGGTGCCACTGGAGGCACCACGACTGGGGGTGCGGGTACACCTCCTACAGGTACTGGTCGTGCTGCCGCGGGAGGTACTCGCTCTGGGGGTGCTCAGCCGGGTACTGTCGAGGACAGAGCCAGTTCTTCTGCTGCGCCTCCTGACACCACTCCTCCTCCTCACCCCTACCCGACTCGTTACCAGGCCCTTCTTTGTCTAGAGCGTGAGGAGCAGCAGCGTTTGGAGCGTTAGAGGTCGGAGGTTCAGCAGCGGGTGGAGCGTGAGAGGTTGGAGTTGCAGTGGGAGCAGCAGCAGCAACAGCCGCAGCCGCAGCAGCCGGAGCAGCCTCCGGCCCCTGTTTCTGGCCTTCGGGCCCTTGGTCTCCCCTCCTCTCCTCCTGTGTTCGGTCCTACGTTTCCTCCTTCGGACTCAGCTCCGGCTGTGTTCCCTCGTTCTCTGTCTCCTCCGTCTCCCTCTCCTCTTGCCCACACTTGGACCTCTCGTCCCCCTCATGCTCGTCCTTCGTCACCTGTCACTGACCTTCGTACCGTGTTGTTTCGTCCTAGTCATCCTCCGTCTGTTCTTCCTCGTCCTCCTGAGTCGTCTCTCACTGCCTCCCTGTCCACTCCGGTCACTGACTACTACCGCACGTACCGCCCTACTCTCTCTCGTGTTCTCGCCTCTCTTGTTACAGATCCTCGTGCCTCTCCTTCTTCCGTCACGGTCCTCACTGCCGCTGTCACTGACTTTACTGCCACGCGTCGCCTTGATTACGCCACTCGTGTTGTGGCCGCTCCTCCTGTCCGTCCTCTGTCCGCCGGGGGTGAGTCTGCCTTTGGCTGTGACGTCCTAGAGGACAGACAGTTTGAGCTAGAGTTCCTGGCAGCTGCTTCGCCTCATCTCTGCGCCATGCTCCTCGCTCCTGAGGGAGACCCCGACGCTCCTGACATACCTACTCCTCGCACTTACGCTGAGGCAGTGTCAGGGCCTTGGGCCTCTCAGTGGAGAGCTGCCATGGACGCAGAGATGGCCTCCTACAGGTCCACAGGCACTTACGTTGACGAGGTTCCCCCCCCCCAGGGGCGAACATAGTTGACAACATGTGGATCTTCAAGGTGAAGCGGCCGCCGGGATCTCCCCCAGTCTTCAAGGCACGCTACGTGACTAGAGGGTTCAGTCAGCGCGAGGGGGTTGACTTCTTTCAGACCTTCGCGCCCACCCCGAAGATGACCACTCTTCGGGTGTTACTTCACGTAGCAGCGCAGAGAGACTACGAGCTACACTCTCTTGACTTCTCCACTGGCTTCCTCCAGGGCAGTCTACACAAGGAGATCTGGCTGCGTCGTCCTCCGGGCTTCACTGGCACCTTCCCGCCTGGCACCCAGTGGAGCCTCAGACGACCGGTCTACGGTCTCCGCCAGGCACCCCGTGAGTGGCACGACACTCTCCGCTCTACTCTGTCCGACCTCGGGTTTGAGCCGTCTTCCGCCGACCCGTCGCTGTTTGTTCGTCGTGGGCGCACACCCTTCTTCGTTCTTGTCTACGTTGACGACCTGGTTTTTGCCACAGCCGACACAGTTGCACTGGCGGAGGTGAAGTCCGAACTGCAGAAGAGACACACCTGCTCTGACCTTGGGGAACTGCGCCGCTACCTTGGCCTGCAGATCTCCAGAGACAGAGCTGCTCGCACCATCACTCTGACTCAGTCACACATGGTGCAGCAGGTCCTTCAGCGGTTCGGGCTTCAGCACTCTTCTCCTACACCCACCCCTCTTGCTGTAGACCACAGACTCACTGGGCCTTTTCCTGATGAGCCGTTCGAGCCCAGTGGTCCCTACGCAGAGTTGGTAGGCTGCCTCATGTACCTGATGACGTGCACTCGCCCGGACCTCGCCTTCCCTCTTAGCATCCTTTCTCGCTTTGTTGCGACTGGGAGACACCGTCCTGTTCGCTGGACGGCGGCTAAGAGGGTGGCGAAGTACCTCGGCGCGACATCAGACATGGGGCTTGTACTTGGAGGGACATAGCCAGTTGTACTCACCGGTCACTATGACTCCTACGCCGACGACGTTGAGACTCAGAAGTCTACGCAGGGTTACTGTTTCAGCCTAGGCTCTGGAGCTGTTTCGTGGAGGTCCACTCGGTCCTTTTCTGTTGCGACTTCTACCGTAGAGGCCGAGATCTACGCTGGAGCCCTTGCTGCACAGGAGCTACGCTGGTTGACCTTCTTGCTCACTGACCTTGGTGAGCGGCCGAGCTCTGCACCGACCTTGTTTGCTGACAACAAGGCGATGATTCTCCTCTGTCGTGAGCCTCGACTGGAGAGCAGAGTGAAGCACATCGACGTCAGGTACTTCCTCCTTCGAGAGTTGCAGAGACGCAGATAGGCTCGTCTGGATTTCGTGGCCTCCGAGGCCAACACTGCAGACATCTTCACCAAGGCCCTTCAGCCTTGTGACCGCCGCCGGTTTTGTCTGCAGTTAGGCCTCGTTGAGACTGGGTCTAGTAGACTACAGTAGTGAGTTCTTGCCTCTTGTTTGTGTGTACCATATATATTAGCTTGTATACTCTTGAACTGGCCTTGTGGCCCTTTGTTTGTGCTCAGATTGTGTGGTGACGTTGTGATCCACCCTGAGCTTTGTTTTCTCTCTTGCTTGTGACTGGTCTTATGACCTTAGGTTGCGTGTAATGTTGCTTGGCATTCCCCACTTAGGCTATGGGGGTGTGTCAAATGTTATAGCCTCTAGTGGGTCATGCTATATGGAGTACAAACAGTTAGGGATAGGCATTTGTACCCCAACCCAATCAATCCAACTCATTCCGTTGTGTTTAGTTTTTAAGAGAACTATGCTTGAATTCTACCAAGGCAACTAAGTTCACTCCTGAGAATCACTGCCAGAACTCTGACCGTGTGTCCCACGCTAGTCAAGCTCTTCCGTAGAATATTTTTCTCCGCACTGTTTTGCTTCAATAGTGCAATTCTCGCTCGCTCGCTCATTTGCACTCGTAACAAAAGACTCAATTAAAACTAGTTACCCTATTTTTTTTGTACATATGGTTTCCTAGATAAGCATATTCTCATTGATGTTTTAACTGAAGGATTGTAGTAGATAGGATAAAGATGCCAAGTGTAAAGGAGAGAACTTGTAAAGTCTATGTAATAACCTTGTTGGTAAATTGAAAGAGAACTAGATGATTATAAGATAGAAGTATAAGGATATAAATAGTAATCCTAGCTAGCCATGTACTCTGAGGGGTACATTCCCTTGTTAACTGAATTACATTGCTACAGTAACCATGACTATTGCCATTCTAGACAGTTACCATGTTGCATTTCGCAACTGCCTTGTGCGGTTACTGGGCAGTCAAGGGTCACGACCGTTGACTGTCTTCGACTAATGACCTTCGGGTGACCCTCGACCTTCCGCGTGCTCTATATGAGCTATTGCGGTACTAGTACAGGCGTTCACTTCTTTATGGAGTGACGCGAGAGTGGAGAACCTTCAGGAATGTTTATGATAACCTTTCGGTTATTCCAACACTCACAACCCACTTAATTTCCTAGGAATATATCTACAAGCCTGCAAATCCTCCTGCTATGACTGCCAAAGTGTATGTTATCGCTCCACGACTAGTGATGAATGTCAAATTATATGCATGTCATATATGTGTAGGCTGCAGTGGGGTAGCCAATATGGGGTACAACCTCATTAGGGTTTCACATTTGTACCAAACCCTGATCTAGTCATTTCATTCCTGCCTAGACTTTCTAACATGGTTTCAGAGCAGTAGGTCCGTAGGACCGTTTTTTTTTCCGGGCCCACCTACCGTTGCGGTTCCTGAGCTACCCCACGTCTTGCCTGCGCTGCACCGTCCGTGCGCACCCTGCCTTGCCCTGTGACGTGCTGCGCTCCGCGCGCCATCCTGCAGCCCTCGCGCTGCCTGCTGCTGCCCTGTGTGCTGCCTTCTCAGCCCGCGCACTGCTCGCTGCTCCCCCACGTGCTGCCCCAGCTACGCACGCGCCGCCTTGGCAGCTTGCGCGCTGCCCGCTGCTGCCCCGCGCGCCATCCCTTTGCTGCTCGCGCGCAGCCCCTGCAAGCCCGTAAGGCCCGCGCGCCGCCCCTGCAGGCACGTAAGGCCCGCGCGCCGCCCTCGCCGCCCCGCGCAGCCTCTGCCCGACCGCGCACAGCCTCTGCCCGACCGCGCGCCGCCCTCGCCACCCGCGCGCAGCCTTCGCCTGCCCGCGCGCGGCCCCTGCTGGCCGGCGAGCCGCGTTTCGCCGCCCGTACGCGGCCCCTGCCCGTCGCGCGCCAACCTTAACCGCGCGCGTGCGGCCTCTGCCCGCACGCGCGCTGCCCCTGCCCGCGCGCGCGCGGCCTTTGTGTCAGAATATGTTGTTTGTGTAGCCTGCAGTGGGGTACTCTATAGTGAGTACAGCCCCTTAGGGTTTGCCATTTGTATCTTGCTGCTTGCTAGTTCAATCATTCCTTCTCAATTCTGTTCCTACACACATTCCTAGCTCGTACTTGGCTCCTCGTTACTAGTCCTACTGTGGCCTAGGCTACTAAGCCTAGGCCGTACTCCTACTACTTCTGACATGGTATCAGAGGGCGGCATGTCTGCCGCCTTCCTGTGTATGGGCCCACCATCCGCTTCCGCTGCCGTACTGTCCGCCGCGCGCCCCGTGGTGCGCGGCGGCGAAACCCTAATTTCTGCCCGCCGCGCGCTCGGGGCGCCTGGCGGTTTTCCCTTCCGTGGCGCCCGTCGTGGTGCCCTTGGGGGGGCCTCCGCGGTCCCCTCCCGTCGAAGCGCCCGTCGAGGCGCTCTCGGGGACCCGCGCGGCCTCCCCCCCCGTCGCCCGTCGAGGCGACCTCGGGGACCCGCGCGGCCTCCCCTCCCGTCGCCCGTCGAGGCAACCTTGGGGGCCCGCGCGGCCTCCCCACCAGTCGCCCGTCGTGGCGACCACGGGGGCCGCGCGCGGTCCCCTCCCGTCGCCCGTCGAGGCGACTTCGGGGGCCGTGCGCGGCGCCCTCCCCGTCGCCCGTCGTGGCGACTTCGGGGGCCGTGCGCGGCCCTCCCCGTCGCCCGTCGAGGCGACTTCGGGGGGCCCGCGCGACGCCCTCCCCGTCGCCCGTCGAGGTGGCTCTGGGGGCCCGTCGCGGCGCCCTCCCTGGTGCCCGTCGCGGCGCCCCGGGGGGGGCCGCGCGGCTCCCTTCTCGTCGCCCCTCGGGGCGCCCTGGGGGCCGTGCGTTTTCCCCCCCCGCGGCCGCCCCTGGAGCCGCCCGCCACTGCAGCAGCAGCCCCTGGAGCCGCCCGCACCTGCAGCAGCCGCCCCTGGAGCCGCCCGCCAGTGCAGCAGCCGCCCCTAGAGCAGCCCGCACCTGCAGCAGCCGCTCCTGGAGCAGCCCACACTTGCAGCAGCCGCCCCTGGAGCAGCCCGCACCTGCAGCAGCCGCCCCTGGAGCAGCCCGCACCTGCAGCTGCCGCCCCTGCAAAAGCCCGTCCCCCCCCCCCCCCCCCCCCCCCCCCCCCCGTGCTGCCCATTGCTCCCATTCCACCGTGCGTTCCGCGGTGGTTGGGGTGTGGGGTGGCGAGCATGGGGGTGAGAGGTGTGGGTTCTCCCCTCCTCCTTTTTCGTCTCCCACTGCTGCAGCTGCCGCTGAGGGGGGTGGAGGTGTGGGAGTCGTGGGGAGTGGCACTAGGGGGGTGATGTGGGAATGGAGCTAGGGGTGAAACAGGGGGTGTGTGAGAGGGGTGTGGGACTGTTGGGGGAGGTTGAGTGGAGGCTGCTGTCTTGTCGTCCGCAGCACCTGTAGTCCGGGGCGCACTGTCCTGGTAGCTCAGAGAGCCTGCTGCACCTGTTGCCCGTGGGTCCGTTGCTCCTGCCGCTCGTCGCAGCCGCAGAGCCTGTTACTCCTGTATTCCGGGACGCACTGTCTCGGTAGCCACTGAGAGCCTGCTGCACCAGTCGCCCGTGGGTCCGTTGCTTCTGCCGCTCGTCGTAGCCGTAGAGCAAGTTACTCCAGTATTCCGGGGCGCTCTGTCTCGGTAGCCACTGTGTCAGCCGCCACTGTGTCAGCCGCTTCTGTTGCCCGTGTGTCTGTAGCTTCAGTCGTCGCCTCCCATCTTCTCTCCTTTCATAGTCCCTCCTCCTCCTCACTTGCCCTCTGTGATAGCCTCTAGCTTTGCTGATAATTATGAACTATTGCTATGACTGCTCATTGTGCTGATTACACCCCACTTTGGCTATGGGGGTGTGTCAGAATATGTTGTTTGTGTAGCCTGCAGTGGGGTACTCTATAGTGAGTACAGCCCCTTAGGGTTTGCCATTTGTATCCTGCTGCTTGCTAGTTCAATCATTCCTTCTCAATTCTGTTCCTACACACATTCCTAGCTCGTACTTGGCTCCTCGTTACTAGACCTACTGTGGCCTAGGCTACTAAGCCTAGGCCGTACTCCTACTACTTCTGACACTTTGCCTGCGCGCGCGCTGCCCCAGCTCATACGCGCGCTGCCCCTACCTACGAGCGTGCTGCCCCTGCCTACACGTGCGCTGCCCCTGCCCGCGCCCGTCGCGTTGCCCGTGCGGGCTGCCCCAGCCTGCCGCGTTGCCCGTCCTGCCCTGCTGGTCGCATGACTCCTCTTCACGGCAGCGGTGGGAGCGGTGGCGGCGGTGGCGTCTGCAGTGGTAGTCGCTGTGGGGCTGTTTGGCATGGAGTCTCTGGCGGCGGCCAAATGCAACTGCAGCGATGTCCGAGCGGGACCCTTACACCCCCGCAGCTTCGTGAGTGGTACGCTCGTCGGTGTGGTGGCGGTGGCCGTGGTGGCAGTGGCGGTGCATCTAGACCGTTGGGAGCTTGTGGCGATGGCCTGCTGCAGCTGCAGCGACGGCCGACCTAGACCCTTCCGCCCCAGCAGCTTCGTGAGTGGTACGCTCGTCGGTGTGGTGGCAGCGGCAGTAGTGGCAGTCGCGGTGCAGCTCGTCAGTTGGGAGCTTCTGGCGGTGGCAAGATGCAGCTGCAGCGGCAGCCGACCGAGACCCTTACGTGCCAGCAGCTTCATGAGTGGTACGCTCAGAGTGGGGGGTCTAGGAGTCCTGCACGCTGCCCGTACGTCATTCGCACGGGTGATCGGGCTGGTCAGACTTGCGGGACGCTTTCTCACACTCAGGCTCGCTGCTTTCCTCGCCTGAGTGATGACTGGCGTGCAGTGTTTGGTGACGAGGCTGAGCTCCCCCCCTGGCTAGAGCTGCTGCGCAACAAGGTGGATATATTTGCTCTAGACTATGCCGCTATCCTTACTTGCATGTATGCTCTGACTGGTACTGCGCCTGCTGAGGCCTTGTACACCTTTACGCTTGACTCAGGTGCTTCCCGATGCTTCTTCGCGAAAGTACCACAGTCACACCTCTCCCTGCACCTGTCCCTGTCTCACTGGCTGACCCCTCTGGGGGCCCAGTGCTTGACGGTCCACTACTGTGCTTCCGTGTGCGGCGATCCCGTCTGGTGAGCTGTCTGGTCTCCACCTCCCCTCGTTCTCTACGAACTTGGTGAGCACCGCCATCCTTCAGGATCATTGGGTTGACACCTTTACTCCTGGAGGACAGCGTGTGGCGATCTGCACGTGCTCTCGGACCGGCCGTCACCTGGCCACGTTCACACGTGCGCCTGGGTCCAGTCTGTACACCCTCACCACTGCGTCGCGCTACACCCCTTTGTCTCCTCAGCTGTACGCGTCTACTCATGTAGCTACCCAGTGTGAGTGTCGTCGCCTGTCGCACCAGACTCTCCTTTGGCACCACCGCCTTGGTCACCCCTCCTTGCCTCGCATGAGTGGCATGTACTCTCGCTCCCTGGTCTCTGGTCTTCCCAGGTCTCTGCCTGCCCTCCCTCCCTCGCCTGCGCCACCCTACATTCCTTGCGTTGAGGGGCGGCAGCGCGCCGCTCCTCACTCCTCCTCGTTCCCTCCCACAGAGGCTCCACTGCAAACTCTACACCTGGACGTGTGGGGCCCAGCCCGCGTCCAGGGGCAGGGCCGCGAGCGGTACTTCCTGCTGGTTGTCGACGACTACACGCGTTACACCATGGTCTTCCCCTTGCAGCGCAAGGCGGATGTCCCTGCTGTTCTGATCCCTTGGATCCGCGCTGTTCGTCTCCAGCTCTGCGAGCGGTTCGAGCCGGACTTTCCTGTCCTGCGTCTGCACTCTGACAGAGGTGGTGAGTTCACCTCTGACCTCTTGGCAGCCTTCAGTGCGGAGCACGGCATCCGCCAGTCGTTCAGGCTTCTGGCCTCTCCGCAGCAGGATGGGGTTGCTGAGCGCCGCATTGGCTTAGTCATGGAGGTCACTCGTACCTCCATGATCCATGCGGCGACTCCCCATATTCTGTGGCCGTTTGCGGTCCAGTGCACCTCGCATCAGCTCAACCTCTGGCCCCGTGTCTCCTTGCCGGAGACCTCGCCTACACTGCTGTGGACGGGGGAGGTTGGCGATGCGTCGCGATTCCGGGTCTGGGGTGCTCGTGCCTTTGTCCGCGATACCACCGCGGACAAGCTCTCCGCTCGCGCCATTCCCTGCGTCTTCCTTGGTTTTCGTCTTGACGCGCCTGGCTGGCAGTTTTACGACCCCGCCTTGCGCCGTGTCCTTGAGTCTCAGGATGTCACCTTTGACGAGTCGGTCCCCTTTTACCGTCTCTTTCCCTACCGCACTGCCTCTCGCCCCCCCTCCACCGCTCTTTCTCGCTCCAGGTCCTCCCCAGGTAGACCCCCTCCCCGCGCCAGGTCCTGCTCCTTCAGGTGTTTCTCAGGTAGACCCTCCCGTGTCTGCGCCTGTTGAGGTCACTGGTGACTCAGGTCCTGCTGGGGGTGGTCCTGCTCGGGGTGCTATCTCTGGGGGTGCTGAGCCTGGGGGTGCGGAGCCTGAGCGTGTGGAGCCTGGGGGTGCTGAGCCTGGGGGTACGGAGTCTGGGGGTGCTGAGCCTGAGCGTGAGGAGCCTGGAGGTGCTGAGCCTAGGGGTGCTGAGCCTGGAGGTGCTGAGCCTGAGCGTGAGGAGACTGGAGGTACTGCGCCTGGAGGTGCTGCGTCTGGGGTTGCTGAGCCTGAGCGTGAGGAGCCTGGGGGTGGTGAGTCTGGGGGTGCGGCGCCTGAGGGTACTGAGACTGCTGGTGCGCGGTCTCCCTGGAGTGGCCGCCTTCGTCCGCGTGCGCCTCTCTCCCCGTAGCAGCTGCACAAGTGGTACGCTCGCCGTCAGGGTAGCGCTGTTGGAGCTCGGGGCTCTACCGCTAGAGGTGCTTCTGCTGTCGTTGCTGGAGCTGGGAGTGGTGCTGGTACTTTGTCTACCAGAGGTGCTGGAGTCGCTGGTTCTGGAGGTGCTCGTACTGGAGGTACTGGAGCTGCTGGGGCTGGAGGTGCTGAATCTGGGGGTGCTGCTGCTGGAGACACTGAGGCTGGAGACCCTAGGGCTGCAGGTGCCGGCTCTGGGGGTGCTACTGCTGGTGACGATGGTACTGGAGGTGCTGGCGCTGGAGGTTCGGGAGCTGCTGGTGGTGCTGGCGCTCGAGGAGCTGGAGCTGGAGGTGCTGGAGCTGCTGGAGGTGCTGGAGCTGCTGGAAGTGCTGGAGCTGCTGGAGGTGCTGGAGCTGCTGGTGCTGGTGGCACTGCGCAGCCACGACCGTTCTTCGCTCTGCCGTCTCCATCGTCTCTGCCGTTACAGCCTCGCTCACCGCTGCCTGCTCCTTCTCCTTACACTGAGCAGCCAAGAGGTCTTGCTGAGCGTCGTGAGCCTGTCTTGCCTGTTCGCATTGTCCGCACTGGTCGTACTGGTCGTCGTGTTCCTCGTCCGCGTCTGCCGGCTGTCCCCGGCACACACCTCATGGCTCTGCGTCCTTCTTCTGCTCCACAGCGTCTTCCACGACCATCTCCTCCTGCGTCCACTCTGCCTGACGTTACCGACCATGAGTCTGAATGGTTTTGTGCTGCACACCCTATTGTCATGCGTCTGTTAGCCACTGTTGTTACTGACCCGTCGTTTGAGTTTGCTGTTACGTTTGCCTCAGTCGCTGAGCTTGTAGACTTTGCTGCTGCCTGTCGTCTAGACTTTGCCGCTAGTCTTGTTGCTGAGTCTGAGTCTGTCTTCCGTCCGTCGGGGGTGAGTGTGCTCTTGGCACGGACGTCCTTGAGGACAGGCAGGAGGACCTTGAGTGTCTTGCAGCCGCTGCGCCTCATCTCGTGGCCATGCTGCTTGCCCCTGAGGGAGACCAGGATGCACCAGACATCCCGACCCCGCGCTCTTACGCAGAGGCAATCTCGGGTCCCTACTCCTCTCAGTGGCAGACAGCCATGGACGTAGAGATGGCATCCTGGAAGTCCACAGGCACCTACGTCGATGAGGTTCCCCCTCCTTGGGCGAACATCGTCGATGGCATGTGGATTTTCAGGGTGAAGCGGTCGCCGGGCTCTCCGCTTGTCTTCAAGGCTCGTTACGTTGCTCAAGGCTTCAGTCAGAGGAAGGGAGTTGACTTCTTCCATACCTTCTCCCCCACCCC
The DNA here is from genome assembly GCA_947471745.1 of Closterium sp. Naga37s-1. Classification (NCBI taxonomy): domain Eukaryota; kingdom Viridiplantae; phylum Streptophyta; class Zygnematophyceae; order Desmidiales; family Closteriaceae; genus Closterium; species Closterium sp. Naga37s-1. The sequence goes on along the minus strand of CANJKZ010001112.1, from coordinate 2,012,298 downwards.
GAAGATGACCACTCTTCGGGTGCTGCTTCACGTTGCCGCTCAGCGTGACTACGAGCTTCACTCTCTTGAATTCAGCACAGCCTTCTTACAGGGCAGCTTGCACGAGGAGATCTGGCTGCGCCGCCCACCTGGCTTCACTGGGTCGTTCCCTCCTGGTACCCAGTGGAGCCTCCAGCGGCCAGTCTACGGTCTCCGCCAGGCGCCACGTGAGTGGCACGACACACTGAGGATGACACTTGCGGCTCTTGGGTTTGCTCCTTCCACTGCTGACCCGTCGCTGTTTCTGTGCACCGACACTTCGCTGCCGCCGTTCTACATCCTCGTGTACGTCGACGACTTGGTCTTTGCCACTGCTGACACTGAGGCTCTCGCCCTGGTGAAGTCGAAGCTGCAGAAGAGACACACGTGCACAGACCTGGGTGAGCTGCGCAGTTACCTTAGCTTGCAGATCACCCGGGACAGGGCACGCCGCACCATCACACTGACTCAGTCACACATGGCGCAGCAGGTCCTTCAGCGCTTCGACTTCACCTGGACCTCCGCACAGTCCACTCCTCTGGCTACAGGTCACTCGCTCTCAGCTCCACCTTCGGACGAGTCCATAGAGCCGGGTGGTCCTTACCCAGAGCTAGTGGGCTGCCTCATGTACCTGATGACCTGCATGCTAAGAGGGTACTGCGCTACTTGTGCAGCACATCGAGCATGAGGCTCGTGCTTGGAGGACGGAGCGACGTTTTCCTCACTGGGCACTCAGACGCTTCTTGGGTTGACAACCAGGCTACGCAGCGGTCGTCACAGGGTTACACCTTCAGCCTTGGCTCTGGTTCAGTTTCTTGGCGTTCTACACGCTCTTCTTCTGTTCTGAGCTCCAGTTGTGAGGCTCAGATCTACGCCACAGCCATGGCTGCACAGGAGTTACGCTGGCTTACCTACCTGCTGACCAACTTGGGAGAGCGGCCTCGTTCTCCTCCAGTGCTGTACGTCGACAACAAGGCTGCCATTGCCTTATGTCAGGAGCACAGACTGGAGCACAGAACGAAGCACATCGCTCTGCGTTACTTCCTTGCTCGAGAGTTGCAGAAGCGTGGTCAGCTTCGTCTTGCTCACGTGGCCACTCAGGCCAACTGCTGATATGTTCACCAAGGCACTTCCGTCTGGTGATCATCAGTGCTTTTGTACTATGTTGGGCCTTGTGCCTACGTTTTCTCACTTGCTGTAGGCTTTGTTTGTTTGTGATCAGTGTGTGTGGTGACGTTGTGATCCACCCTGAGCTTGTTTTGCATTTCTTGACTGGTCTTGTGACCCCTTGCTCTCTCCCACTTTGCCTATGGGGGTGTGTCAAATTATATGCATGTTATATATGTGTAGGCTGTAGTGGGGTAGCCAATATGGGGTACAACCCCATTAAGGGTTCATATTTGTACCAAACCCTGATCTAGTCATTTCATTCCTGCTTAGACTTTCTTACAACGAAGAATGTTGATGCTCTAAAACCGGTTGAAGCTATTACTTTGGTTCATGATGCCACTGTCCAAATAATGATAGCAGTATTAGCATCATCATGACTAAATTGTTCAATCTCCTTGGAGATGCTTGTAATGTTTTACTAGTAAAGCATGCTATACCTTCTTGTCTCGTCATCTTTAGGATACAAGCTTCTGCGGATTTAAAGAATCATTTTTTGAAATACCGAATCCTGATGCAGAAATATCATTTCATGGTTGAACATAAGAAGAATGGACACATTCCACACATCATTCGTATCAAGGCTTTCTCTTTTTTTCACAACAACAAAAAGTTTAAAGAAGAAGCTGATAAGGGCCTCTTGAGAACCAAATTGTCAAGGAGTTTATAGGATCAATGTCACAGTTCCACCTCAAAGCTGCTGCTAATCAAAACGAACACATTGTAAGCGGTCCGATTCGAATACTGCAACGCCTACTCATTTACTAGAACCATGAACCAGTACCCTGGACATCATCCTAACGACTTTGTCAAGTTTAGGAATTAGTTTAATGACCTTCATCCATCCATCAAACGATCCTAAAAAATATCCGTTCACTCCATCAAACTTTTGGTCGTTACTTGCTTAGAGGAAAATGCTTTCAAGAGAATACTGTTTTGGATAGCAAACTCTTTCAACAACCCATGTTGTCAGAATCAAAGCATGAATGACTAGAGGAAAACATACAAAAGTATATATGTGCACTTTGACACATCCCATAGGCTAGGTAAGGGATAGTGCCACTACTAGTCCAACTTCTGAGGCAAGAGGCCACAAGGCTAGTCGGCAATCAGAACAAGGAGTATGAGGTAAAGATTAGTACAATGGGGGCCACAAGGCTAGTCAATGAGCATAAAGAGGAAAAAACAATCGAGCACAGCATAGGGAGTTGCTAGGTGAGTCTTTGCTAGGACAAGATCAAGGTGCATGCAAAACTGCTTGTGACTACGAGGCGGAAGTGCCCTGGTAAAGATATGAGCATGCCTGGCCTGATGTGAGCTCACGCAGTAGCAAACACAGCGGCTTGATGTGCTTCACTTTGCGCTCCAGCCTAGGCTTCTAATACAGGAGGATAATGGCCGTTTTATCATCGAACGGGACCAGGGAAGAGCTTCGCAGTTCACCTAAGTTAGTGAGCAAGATCATCATCCAGCAGAGCTTCTGAGCAGCCATAGCACCAGTGTAGATCTTTGGCTTTTTGGTTGCAAAGTGCCTTTCCACAAAACAACCTGACGGTAAGGATGAAACAGTAGCCCAGAGAAGTCCTGATAGTCTCGAGTCGTCTGCCCACCACATGTCTGTGAGCGCAACTAGTTGTCGTCAACCAAGCATAAGCTCCATGCCTGATGTACTAGATCCTGCGTAATAAGCTCCCTGCGTAGTATCCTCTAAGCAGCAACAAGATGCTGAAAGTATATGCGAGGTCTGGGCGACTTGCATGTTATCAGGTACATGTTATATGTGAGGCTCCCCACCAGCTCTAGATTCGTAGCACGAAGCCCAACAGGCTTCTCCGAGACAGGCGCCAAGAGCTTATGGCCAGCAGGCAGAGGTAGTGCAAACGATAATTAATGGCCTGAAGTGCTAGAATCTGCTGCACCACGTTTGACTGAGTGAGAGTGATGGTGCACGCTACTCTGTCCTTTGAGATTTGCAGGCGAAGATAACAGCGCAAATCACGTAGGTCGATGCAGGTTTGTCTCCTTAACAACTCGGCCTTCACTGAGGCTAGTGCGATTCTGTCTGGTGTAGCTAAGACTTGGCAGTCGAGGTGGACGAGGAAGTAGAAAGGAGTCGAGCCAGAGCAGACAAAGAGAGAAGGTTCAGAAGAGGACGGGAAGAAACAAAGGTCAGCCAGTATAATGCAGAGTGTGTGTTATAACCTAGCGATTGTACGATGTCAGGGTCGGAAAATGAATTACTAGAGGGAAGCATAGAACAGGGGTATATGCAATCTCATACCCTCTATAGAGCTATCCTAGCGGAAAATAAAGTTGACTAATAAAATGTTGACGTGTATTTTGACATATAAAGCGGTACCTCTACGTACCGTTCAACCGCTATCATACAAGGAGTACCTAAGTGAGCTCCATCCGAAGTGAGCTAAGATGATTCCTTGTGTGATCCTCTTTGTGCGAAGATTGTTTTCAACTCCCACGCCCTGATTTTCCACAAGACTTCATATTTGCAGTAACCCCAAATGGTTTCTTCTTCCCATTTCATGAGCGAATTGTTTCTTCTTTATAAGTTTTATATAAACACTCTGAACAACTTCTACGCGGCGATTCACTTCGCAACTCCTTACGTCATGGCCCCCTGGTGCTGACAACAAACCCGGGTATAATGTCATGACTCATGCGATGTGTATACAAGGGAAAAAACTATTCTAGCATGGACATCAGTTAGTGTAGTTGTCAAGATAAGTTATTGGGCTAGAGAGCCATAGCTAGGGTTTGAGAGGAGCTTGAGCTAGGAAGTCGAGAGAATTGGGCAAAGAGGGGAGTTCACTAAAAGAAGAGTTACAAAATATAGCAAGCCAAATGGTGCACCACCAAACAGGACAGTTAACTACACTACAGCTGGAACTACATGCACTTATACAGAGATATATATAAAATATATTCTGACACACCCCCTAAGTGCATGCAGATTTAGCCATGTGCAGAACACCCCCTGAAGGGGTACACCCTGCAGGGCGCAGTAGAAGAAGCAGACGGCAAGTGAGGAGAAGGGACCAAGCGAGGAGAGGAGGTGGTGGGGGGCGGCTGAAGCTGCTGGCACACGACGCAACTGGAGCGACTGGCACACGGGCAACTGGCACACTAGCAACTGGAGCAACTGGCACACGGGCAACTGGAGTAACTGGCTCCGCGGCTAGAGGAACGCCTGGAGCAACTGACTCACGGGCGACTGGAGCAACGGGCTCATGGGCGACTGGAGCAACGGGCTCACGGGCGACTGGAGCAACTAGCTCACGGGCGACTAGAGCTGCGGCTTCTCGGCGGCCACCCCCCCTTCGAGATCCCCCATTTTCCCAAAACTCTCTTTCACACCCCTCGACATCCCTACCGCCACTCCCTCGTCTCCCCCACACCCTCCCCCCCCCCCCCGCCCACAGCGGCATGTGCGGCAGTGGGAGGGAGAGAGCCATAGCTAGGGTTTGAGAGGAGCTTGAGCTATGAAGTCGAGAGAAGTGGGCATTGAGGGGAGTTCACTTAGAGAAGAGTTACGAAATATAGCAAGCCAAATGGTGCACCACCAAACAGGACAGTTAACTATACTACAGCTAGAACTACATGCACTTATACAAAGATATATATATTGACAGTCGTTTCTTCTTGTAAGTGCTAGCGTAGTGTAGCTTTATTTAGCTTTGCTAGCAATCTGCAAAGACATCGAATCTGCAGAGACATCGGGTTTTTGGCAAGCTCAATAACGAGCCGCATGTCATTATATAAACCTTGAGGTACCGTATCACTTTTTTTCTTGTGGGCTGAAGAGGCCCCCTCCCACACTGAAACTAGTTACTGCATTTTATTACGCGATATTATTTTTTTTGAAGTGTGAAAACACTTTCTAAAAATGTGAATTATGAACACGCAACAACTTGTGATGAGGCAAGGCAACTACATAAAAGAAAAATTTGAGTATAAAACGAGGTTTGGAGGCCTATTGGCCTTCACTGTCAGAAACGGAATAATGGTTCTAATACTGTGAGTTAGGGTACCCCAACCGTACCCCACATGACAAGCCTCACTACAGGCTACAACAATCAACATACTCCCATAGCCTAAGTGAGGGGTGTCATGCAACAACCAAATTGTACGATCACAAGACCAATCATAAAAACACAAAGCTCAGGGTGGATCACAACGTCACCACACAGTCCGAGCGCAAACAAGAGGCCACAAGGCCAGTCAAAGAGTTCACATAGGTATATGTCAGAGTACAAACAAAGCAAGCAGAAAATACATGTCTACACAAGACAAAAACGTGTGTCAACGAGACCTAATTGCAGACGGAACCTGTGATGGTCACAAGGCGGAAGGGCCTTGGTGAAGATGTCTGCAATGTTGGCCTCGGAGTCCACAAAGTCCAAATGAGTATGTCCACGCCGCTGCAACTCTCGAAGAGGAAGGTACATGACGCTGATATACTTCACTCTGCTCTCCAGTCGAGGCTCTCGACACAGGAGAATCATCGCCTTGTTGTCTGTGAACAAGCTCGGTGCAGAGCTCGGCCGCTCACCAAGCGAGCAAGAAGGTCAACCAACGCAGCTCCTGTGCAGCCATGGCTCCCGCGTAAATATCGGCCTCAGCAGTAGAGGTTGAGACAGAGGAGGAACGAGCGGCTACCCTTGTGCTGAGGTCCCTGTGTTCCTGAAACTCCTTGTAGACACGGCGGCTCGGCGATACTTCAACGCCGACTCCAAATCCTTTCATGCCGCGAAGTTCCTGCACCAGTTCAGGCAGAGGTGGTTGGTTGCACTGCAGAGGGCCCAATCTGTGGGTCTCTTAATCAAATTAGGAGAGGCGGCTGCTGCAGAGAACCCGCCTGTAGGGGGGATAGGGCAAGAATTATACCTGGGGGACTGTTTCACTGTCCTAGAGCCTCTCCTTGAGCTCTAGGTGACTTAGGGGGGTTGGATAGTCTTGGCTACCTTGCATGTTAAGCACCGTGCTATCGCTCATTGCATGTGTGTACCCTTCTGGCTTATCAATATACGGACCATTAGAGAGGAGGAACGAGTAGAACTCTACGACACATCTCCAGAGCCTAGACTGAAACAGTGCCCCTGCGTGGACCTGTTAGTCTCGACGTCATCGGCGTAAGAAGAGTCACAGTGGCCAGTAAGCACGACAGGATGTCTCCCTCCAAGCACAAGCCCCATGCCTGATGTCATCGCTAGGTAGTTTACCACCCTCTTAGCAGCTGTCCAGTGAATAGGACAATGTCTCCCTGGCGCAACAAAGCCGGCAAGGATGCTGAGAGGGAAGGCGAGGTCCGGGCGAGTACAAGTCATTAGGTACATGAGGCAACCTACAAGCTCTGGGGGTAAGGACCACTAGGCTCAAACGGCTCGTCAGGAAAGGGTTCAGTGAGTCTGTGGTCAACAGCAAGAGGAATAGGCAGTGCACTGGAGAACTGGAACTCAAACAGCTGAAGGATCTGCTGCACCACGTGTGACTGGGTCAAAGTGATGGTGCGAGCTGCTCTGTCCCTGGTGATCTGCATGCCAAGGTAGTGGCGCACCTCACCAAGGTCAGTACACGTGTGTCACGTCTGCAGTTCGGACTTCACGTCTGCCAAAGGAACCATGTAGAAGTGGCAAAAACTAGGTTATCGACATAGACCAGTACAAAGAAAGGTGTGGAGCCACGGTGAACAATAGCGACGGGTTGGCAAAAGTAGGCTAGAAACCGAGGTAAGTCAGGGTAGAGGGAAGAGTGGCGTGCCACTCACAAGGCACTTGACGGAGACCGTAGAGTGGACGTCTGAGCCTCCACTGGGTCCTAGGAGGGAAAGTGTCAGTGAAGGCAGAGGGACGACGCAGCAAGACCTCCTCGTGTAGGCTACCCTGAAGGAAGGCAATGGAGAAGTCGAGAGAGTGTAACTCATAGTCTCTCTGTTCTGGCACATGAAGTAGCGAACGAAGAGTGGTCATCTTCGGGGTAGGCGTGAAGGTCTTAAAGAGATAAACTCCCTCACACTGACTGGAACCTCTAGCCACATAACGCGCCTTGAAGACCAGAGGAGATTCCGATGGCCGCTTCACCTTGAAGATCCACATGCTATCAACTGGAGGGGGAACCTTGTCGGCGTATGTGCATGTGTGTCTGTAGGAGGCCATCTCTGCGTCCATGGCATCTCTCCACTAAGAGGCCGAAGGCACTGCTACTGCCTCAGCGTAAGTGCGAGGAGTCGGTATGTCAAGAGCTTCGGGGTCTGCCTGGCTTTTAGGGCGTCACAGCCAAGGGCAGACTCACCCCCAACGGTCAGAAGACTGGTAGGAGGAGCAGCCACGACACGAATGTCGTAGTCAAGGTGGCGAGTAGCGGCAGACTTAGTGACAGCGGCAGTAAGGGCAGAGACAGAGGACAGAGAGGCACGAGAGTCCGTAACAAGAGAGGCGAGAACATGAGAGAGAACAGGACGGTACGTGCAGTAGTAGTCAGTGACAGGAGTACAGAGGGAAGCTGTGAGGGCCGCCTCAGGGGGAGAAGGAAGCACAGACGGAGACGGACGAGGAGAGTTAGAATGAAACAGGACAGTACGAAGGTTGGTGACGGGAATAGGGGACGAGAGACGAGCACGAGGAGAGTGAGAAGCCCAAGTGTGAAAAAAGGGGAGGGGGCAATGGAGGCTGAGAACAGAGGAAAACAGCCAGGGTGGAGTTAGGAGGAGGAAACGTGGGATCGAATACAGGAGGAGAGGAGGGAGGAGGGGAAGGGAGACCAAGGGCCCGAAGGCTAGAGACAGGAGGCGTAGACGGCCGCTGCTGCTACTTCTGCTCCTGCTGCTGCGGCCGCTGCTGCTGCTACGGCTCCTGCTGCTTCCGTCGTGATGGCTACTACTGCTGGTGCGGCTCCTGCCGTGGCAGCTGCTGCTGCTCCTACTGCTCCTGCTGCGGCGGCTGCTGCTCCTGCTGCTGCCGCTGCTGCTGCTGCTCCTCCAGCTGCTATAGCTACAAGTGCTGCCGCTCTAAAGCTAGCCTCTCTCGCTGCAACTCTAGCTGCTCCTCACGTGCACGACGTAGAAGGGCCTGGTGCCGGGTCAGGTAGGGGTGGGGGGGAGGAGTAGTGTCCGGGGCGGTGGTAGCCCCATGCAGGGCCCTATATATCAGACTTTGGAGTCTGATTCAGAGTCCGTTCAGACTTTTTTTTTGTACCTAGTCTGAACTCAAAGAATTTTTTTATGCACCCCGTCTGATCTTTCAGAGTTTTTTGAACTGACTAGTCTGAAATTTCAGGGTAGTCATAGTAGTGTAGGCTGAGCCTTAGACTTGTAGCGGGGGTCCACTCTGAAACCAGTTATACAGGGGTTTCCGCCAGCCTGAATGAAAGGTTATCGGAACGAAACGTCCTCGAAACTTCTTTTCGATACACCCACGTGTGTACGGGCCAGCACTAACGACACCCTCTCTCGCGCCAGACTGACATTGGCCATACTGACAGCCCGGCTGTACTGACCTCAATCCGTCCAGAATGGTCCCAGCACATACCATATAAGCACACTTGCCGCACTTAACCGTACGCAAAAGCAAGCTTTCTTCCACATAACGTTGTGTACCGTTCCTCCGGAGCAGGGCTTTTGTTATCAGGGCAATAACCCTGCTTTGACTGAAATTACAAGGTGTTAGATGAACCCTGATTGTCATCAGGTGCTTCTTGGACCAGCCCGTAAGTCTCTCTCCCACACCTCTAGAGCCGCTCCTTCATCTCCAGCCTCCCTAGCAAACCCCCACCCGAGTCTGGCAATGCAGGTTTTCAGGCCTTTTCTGGCTCGAACCCGGATTTGTCGTGGTCGGATTTTTCGCTGGCTCGGATTTTACAGGGTTTTTTTCAGAGGGGCCCGGATCGTCCGAGCTAGCAGAAATCCTGCCACCTAGCTGGGGTTCGGTTCCAAGCACCAGATCGCTAGGGTCCAAGCAACAGTACGCACTGTAGCCAGTGCATCCCATTGTCAGTCTGGCGCGAGAGAGGGTGGACTTCCTCCGGATAAAACTGCTCGAGTAGGGGCACCCGAATACACTACTTTGTCGACGCTATCACGAGTGTCGAATTTAATGGGGGCTCATAAAAACCCTTCAATTGTGAAACTAGATAGCCAATCGCACATGGCCAAAACGATTTTAGCGAATCGCACATGGCGAAAAGCGAATTGGTGCAAACGAAAGCCTTGTGACATATGAGTCTCGTACTTCAGCAGAACCGCACATCATTTCCCCTTGCCAAACCGAGTCAAAATTTCGAAGCTGCAACTTAGGAGAAAATATTCCGCGCACCTACGGTGTACACGGTTGAAAACTCTTGCTGCTGTCAGCGCGCCCAGCACAGAAAAGTGCCGAGCGATACCGTGCCTGCTGACAGGTCAGCTGATTGTGAGCTTGCCACTTGCACAGAAAAATTGTGGCACTTGCACGATGCCCATTTCCCACACCTCGACCCTGACTGCTCAGTGTTCCTAACTCTTGAAAAATAACCAATCAGAGTGCCCCATTTCTGGTCGCACAATTGCGTTGGTATGCTGTAATCAGCTTCAATGCTATTATAACTATGGTGTTATGAAACTGCATGAACATCTTTAAAATTTGAAGTAACTCTGACAGTTCAGACAAAAAAAGTTGTGCTTGTCTGAATTTTCAGACAAAAAAAAATAGGTAACTCTGACAGCCAGACTAGGAAGAGGGGTGTACTCTGAGGCGTCAGACTACCTCAAAACGAATCTAGGGGCCTGGCCCCAGGATCATTCTCCAAACCACCAGTCTTACCACCCCCAGAGCCAGGGCCACCAGCAACAATGCGGTCAGTCCCAGGCTCTCCAGGTCCAGCAGAGGGCGCACCCGCACCCCCAGTCGTAGCACCTCCAGAGACGGCTCGATTAACACCAACTCTTCGAAGACTAGAACCTCCTGCAGACACTGGCTCAGCTCCCAGTCCAGCACCCCTAGCACCAGGGACTCGTGCAGGCACACTCTCAGGACGAACACCATCACCTATAGAGGTAACACCTCTAGAGTCCGCAGCACCCTCAGCACCCTCAGGGTCTGCAGTATCCTGGGGAGGAAGTACCGACGGCTGCTGCAGTGACTGTGAGGAAGACTGAGGAGAAGGGGACGGGACCTGAGGGGCTACCGGGGGGGGGCGGGGGAGGGGTGGCGGGGGTAGCGTGTGACAAACCTGACGGGGCTGAACTAGGGAGGGGTGGCTCTACCGGAGGAGCAGGAGGGGGAAGACCAAGGAAGACACAGGGAAGGGCGCAGGTAGCGAGGGGACGGGACGGGACGGCCCAACGCGACGGGACGGGCAGGGCGCGACACGACGGGCTGGGAGGCGCGACGGGCGCTAGGGGACGGGACGGGCACAACGGTAGGGCGCTACGGGTGTGGTAGGCTGGGCGCAACGGGAGCGAGAGGCTAAGAAGGAAAAACAGGATCCATCAGGATCCTAACCGAGGTGATACCATATTAGAAACTAAATGATGATTCTAGTACTTTGAGTTGGGGTACATGCCTAACCCTAACCAACCGTACCCCACATGACAAGCCTCACTACAGGCTACAACATTCGTCATCCACCCACGTCTTCATTTCGGAACTCGACCGTTCCACATCCCCACCCACCCACCCTTTCTTGGCTACATTCTGTGTGTATTATACGATAGTCAGACGAGAATGTTGCAATTACCCTATTGAAATGAAGCACGCTGTCATTGCAAAAAACAAGAAGCAAGCTTTCTCAATATTTTTTTTTTCGACAGCAAACAATCTGTATAATTTCTTAAAATACTCTGCTAACAACTGCAAATCTGCAGCCACACAATGTTTCCCACCGCTAATAAGTGGTGTTCCTAGTATCCGTGTCTGGTCAGGGAGTGAGCAGGTGAAGGCAGTGGATAAAGATGGCGAGTGGGAAGAGGGATAGAAGCCAGAGGGAGAAGGGAGGGGGTAAGACAATAGAATGTGAGAAGCAAGAGGGAAAGATGAGGGAGAGAAGAAACAGGGCCAGAAGCAAGAAAGAGAGAGAAAGAGGGGAAGAACGAAGAGGGAGGGAAGGAAGAGGGGGAGAAGGAAATGGGAGAGAAGCAATCAGGATAAAAGCAAGATGAGAAGGGAGATGGAGAGAAGGAAGACGGCAAGAAGGAAGAAGGCAAGGAGAAAGAGGGAGAGAAAGAAGAGGGAGAGAAGGAAAAAGGAGAGAAGGGCGACGGAGAGAAGGAAGACGGTGAAAAGGGAGCGCACGGGATGAGGGAGAGAACGAAGGACAGAAGGGAGAAGATGAGGAGGAGGAGGCTCACCATCGCACTGGCCGTCTGTCATGGTGAGCCCCTCATTGCAGATGCAGGGCGGGTCGGCAGTGGCATTGCAGGTGGAGTTGGTCGGACACACAATGGTGGCACAGGAGGGTGGGGGCGCAGCACACAGCAGGTAAAAGGTGAGCAAGGTGCGAGGAAAGCAAGCGTGAGAGGCAAGAGGGTGAGAAGCAAGGGGGAGAGGTAAGAGGGTAAGAAGCAAGAGTGAGAGGCAAATGGGTGAGAGACATGAGTGAGGGGCAAGGGTAAGCAACAAGAGTGAGAGGGAGGAGGGTGAGATTAACCGAGATATGCAAGAGTGAGAGGCAAGAGGGTGGGAAGGAAGAAGGAGAAAAGGAAAAATGAGAGAAGGAAGAGAGAAGGAAGAGGAGATGAGAGAGAGGGTGAGAAGGAGGAAACTCACCAACGCACTGGCCGTTTGTCATCTCAAACCCTGCATTGCAGATGCAGGGCGGGTTGGCAGTGGCATTGCAAGTGGAGTTGGTCGGACACACAATGGTGGCACAGGAGGGTGGGGGCGCTGCACACAGTAGGGCAGGGGCGAGAAAGGGGCGGAGGAAGCAAGGTTGGGTGGGCGACTGCGTTAGATTGCAGCGTAGGTGAGGATGCATGGGGGCTTCCCACTCGTACACCAGATGCATCAGATCAGGCCCCTCCCTCGAATGGGAGGAAGTGGGAGGCACCAGTCAATCCCTTGGAAACACGAGCAGCAAAGCGGTGAGGAGCAGGAAGGAGCTCAAGGAAGAAAGAGAAGAAATGGTTGTGAGCGATGAATGACTCCTGAGTGGCGTTGGCACGTGTTGGCAGTGGCACTGAAAGGGGAGTCTCCAGGGCACACGCACTGCCATGCTCGTCCTATGGACTGACGCAGGGATGAACATGGCATCTGCACCCACACCCCAGGAGGCTCCACTCTCACTTCACCCCACCTTACGACGCACTCACACTGATGCATCAAGCGCGACTCACCACGGCACTGCTTGGCAGTGGCGTCGAAGACTAGAGACCCAGGGCACACACACGCAGCCTTGCTGTCAATCATCCCGCACTTGGCCTCCACCCCACAGTCCACATTGTCCGCCCCGCAGCCTTGGGGACAAGTATGGGGCGATTGTGGAGGCAGGGAGGAGGGAGAAAGAGTGAGTGAGGAGGGAGATGAAGGACACTGTGAGGTTCAATTCAGAATTCACATCAGTATGAGGCATGGCAGAGTAGTGTGCGCGGAATAGAGCAGGCGAATGATTGGCGCAGCACAAGAATGATGTGGCGGCTGATGTATGAGAAGGCGTGTGACACACAGCCATGTGTCATTGGCCTTCTTTCTGCGCATTGCACTCCACCACACACCACACCACATCGGACTGCACCACACCACAATGCACCGCACTGCAGCAGGCTAGCTCTGAGGCCTTGGCAGACGCATTGCCCTTACCAGAAGGACAAATACGTGACACCCTGGAAGAGAGTGCGGGAAAAGGTGTGCATGCTTACCCGTCTCGCATTTCACTGACTCTGGAGTGTCTCCGACGGGGAGCACCCTGTGAGCAGCAGCAGTGAGGGCATAGGGGCGGTAGGGGAGCAAGGAGAAAAGAGAATCAGAGGGGAGCAGAGGGAAGCAGAGGGGAGCAGAGGGGAGCAGAGGGAAGCAGAGGGGAGCAGAGGGGAGCAAAGGGGAACACAGGGAGAACGATCAGACGTGAGCACCGGTGGAAGGCGACGGCCACAAATGGACAGAACGGAGTGAATTAACAGTGTCTATACTGCGTTGAAGAGAACAAGTGAGCATTGTGCGACAGATCATGGCAGCTCAGCTCACCACGAAGTGGGTGCATTGTTCGCAGGCCGCAGGTACGTGGCCTTGGGGGTGCCGGCGCAGCCCGGGACGGAGTGGAAGGAGATGCTGTTGCATTCGTGATAGAACGGCGTCTTCGCGCCCCACACGATGATGACGTCACCCCCAGTGCGAAAAATATTCGCCCAAGTCGCATTGAAGCGCACGGAACCGATGAAACCCACCGTTCCACGGCCGATTTGCGGGTAATTGAATGTCACTACCGTGTCGTACACGTTCACGGCGCTGGCGCGTGCGACGAGCGAGAGAACGACGACGCCGGCGACGACTGCGGCGACGCCAGCTTGCACGGTAAAACGTGGCGCCATAATGATATGGCGGCGGAAGCGACGAGCGATGGGACGATTGGCGAGGGGACGGTGAGGCTGCGCGCCGCAGCGTGGTGACTCCGTGAGATGCCGACGCTGGACTGCGGTGTTGCTGCTGCTGTCACGGCGGCTCCTCCTTTTGGTTTGGGTTGGGGGGCTCGATTTGTGGACAGATGCGTGTGTGGTGTGGGATTCGCTTCTGACATGCCTGCACTGTGGTGCCTTCACTGTACAGAAGCAACGTGGGTCAACTGGTGAAGCTGCGGGTGGCGCGCCAAGACAGATTTCTGCTGGGAACAGTGCCACTGTTCGGATTACTGTTGGCCTGATTACACCTGCAAGCGTTTTCGGGCATACTTTGAGTATGTATGATATTGGCCGCAATAATTCAGGTACGACCAATGCCTGAATCGGGGAGTTCCGAATGCTACGTCGCCAGAACGCGATACTGAGTCGCAAGAACACGATGCAAATACAGCGATATAAATAGGAATACATGGGAATTCGAATCGACCTAGCTATCTGTGGAGATTGAAACGATAATGATTGCATTGAGCAGCATGAGGAGTACAAGTACCAAACCCTAAAGTGTTGTACCCCATATAAGCTACCCCACTACAGCCTACATAGACTATAGTATATGAGTTTGACACACCCCCATAGGCAAAGTGGGGGAGAACAAGGGGTCACAAGACCAGTCAAGCAAAGCACAGCAAGCTCAGGGTGGATCACAACGTCACCACACATTCTGAGCACAAGTTCAAGGGCCACAAGGCCAGTTCACATGCAGGTATATATATATATATATATATGAAGCTAAACATGCAAGTGCAAGTATATAAAGGTCAAGGTACAAGCAAGGTCAAGAAGTGAGCAAGTGAGGCAAGGTAGACACAAGGCCTAACAAAGTACAGAAGCGCTGATGGTCACAAGGCGCGAGTGCCTTGGTGAAGATATCAGCAGTGTTGGCCTCAGAGGCCACGTAAGCAAGGCACAGCTGACCGCGCTGCTGCAGCTCACGAGCAAGGAAGTAGCGAAGAGCGATGTGCTTCGTTCTGTGCTCCAGTCTGTGCTCCCGACACAAGGCCAACATGGCCTTGTTGTCTACGTACAGAACTGGAGGAGAACGAGGCGGCTCTCCTAGGTCAGTCAGCAGGTAGGTGAGCCAGCGTAGCTCCTGTGCAGCCATGGCCCCTGCGTAGATCTCAGCCTCACAGCTGGAGCCGAGAACAGAAGACGAGCGGGTAGACCGCCACGAAACAGAGCCGGAACCAAGGCTGAAGGTGTAACCCTGTGACGACCGCTGCGTAGCCTGGTCGTCAGCCCAAGAAGCGTCTGCGTGACCAGTGAGGACCACTGGACTCCGCCCTCCAAGCACAAGCCCCATGCCCGACGTACTGCACAAGTAACGCAACACCCTCTTCGCTGCAGCCATGTGCTCTGGTCTGTGTCTCCCAGGAGCAACATAGCGTGCCAGAATGCTAAGAGGGTAAGCAAGGTCAGGTCGCGTGCAGGTCATCAGGTACATGAGGCAGCCAACAAGCTCTGGGTACGGGCCACTCGACTCTACGGACTCATCCGAAGGCAGAGCTGAGAGCGAGTGGCGAGTAGACAGAGGAGTGGCCTGAGGCGAGGAGTACGTGAAGCCGAAGCGCTGAAGGACCTGCTGCACCATGTGTGACTGAGTCAGGGTAATGGTGTGCTGTGCTCTGTCCCGGGTGATCTGTAAGCCAAGGTAGCTGCGCAGTTCACCTAGGTCTGTGCACGTGTGTCTCTTCTGCAGCTCGGACTTCACGTAGGCGAGTCCAGCAGTGTCAGCTGTGGCAAAGACCAAGTCGTCGACGTACACGAGGATGTAGAACGACGGCAAAGAAGTGTCGGTGCGCAGAAACAGCGACGGGTCGGCTGTAGAAGGAGCAAACCCAAGAGCCGCAAGTGTAGTCCTCAGTGTGTCGTGCCACTCACGAGGTGCCTGGCGGAGACCGTAGACTGGCCGCCGGAGGCTCCACTGGGTGCCAGGAGGAAAAGTCCCAGTGAAGCCAGGTGGGCGGCGCAGCCAGATCTCCTCGTGCAGGCTGCCCTGCAAGAAAGCTGTGCTGAAGTCAAGAGAGTGAAGCTCGTAGTCACGGTGAGCGGCTATGTGCAGTAGTACCCGAAGAGTGGTCATCTTCGGGGTGGGAGAGAAGGTCTGAAAGTAGTCAACTCCCTGACGCTGGCTGAAGCCACGAGCCACGTAGCGCGCCTTGAAGACAGGCGGAGAACCCGGCGGCCGCTTCACCCTGAAAATCCACATGCCACTGAGAATGTTCGCCCCAGGCGGGGGAACCTCGTCAACGTAGGTGCCTGTGGACTTCCAGGAAGCCATCTCTGCATCCATGGCTGCCTGCCACTGAGAGGAGTAGGTACCCTCTATCGCCTCCGCGTAAGAGCGCGCAGTCGGGATGTCTGGTGCATCCGGGTCTCCCTCAGGGGCAAGTAGCATGGACACGAGATGAGGTGAAGCAGCCGCAAGACACTGGAACTCCTCCTGCCTGTCCTCAAGGACGTCCGTTCCAAGAGCACACTCACCCCCGACGGACGGAGGACAGACAGACTCAGACTCAGCGACAAGACTTGCAGCGTAGTCTAGACGACAGCGAGCAGCGAAGTCGACAAGCTCAGCAACTAGGGCAGACGCAGCAGTGGACTCAAAGGAAGGATCAGTGACAACAGTAGCAAGGAGACGCGTGACAGTAGGACTGGCAGCACGAAGGGAGTCTGACTCGGGGTCAGCAAGAGCAGGAAGAGAGGACTCAGGAGGAGAAGGCAAAGGGGCACGCAGTGGAGCAGTGGAAGGACGCAGAGACATCCGGTGCGTGCCGGGGACAGGGGGAGGACGCTGACGCGAACTACGACCACTAGTGCGAGCAGCACGGACAGGCGACGCAGGGCAAGACGCAGGCTCACGACGCTCAGCAAGACCTCCAGTAGGACCAGTGTAGGGAGAAGGAGCAGGTAGAGGAGAGGCAGGCTGTAACTGAGACTTGGACAGGACAGGCGGTGGACACTCTAAGGGAGGAGCCGGACTAGCAGAGGGCGGAAGGCCAAGAACCTGCTCAAGGAGCGGAACGAAGTACGGCCGCGGCCGCTCAGCACCACCAGTACCAGAAGGGACAGCACCAGCACCCCGCACGACAGTACCAGTGCCAGTAGCACCCCCAGCTCCAGCAGCGCCAACTCCAGCACCCTCAGAGGCACCAGCACCAGAAGCACCCTCAGCGCCAACACCCCCAGCAGCTCCAGCTCCAGACGGACCACCAGAAGACACAGCAGGTCCACCAGCACCAGCACCCCCAATAGCACCGACGCCCGCAGCACCACCAGCTCCAGTACGAGAAGTGCCCGCAGGCCCAGCAGCTCCAGTACTCCCAGTACGAGCACCTCCGGGACCCGCGGCACCAGGACCCTCAGCAGCAGCAGAACCTCCAGTGCCCGCACCACCTCCAGCTCCAGCAGCACGCCTCCAGCGCCGGGCAAACCACTCTCGCAGCTCCTGTGGAGAGAGTAGCTCCCGCCGGGACGAAGCACCCGAAGAACCGCCAGGCCCAGCACCACCAGGCGCCACACGAGCAGGCCCAGTACCCTCAGACTCCGCACCCCCAGACGCAGCACCCCCAGGCTCAGCACCCCCAGGCGCAGCACCCCCAGGCTCAGCACCCCCAGGCAAAGTACCCCCAGGCTCAGCACCCCCAGGCACAGCACCCCCAGACTCAGCACCTCCAGGCTCAGCACCCCCAGACCCCGCACCCGCAGGCTCAGCACCCCTAGCAGCACCAGAGTCAACAGCTACCTCGACAGGCTCAAGTGCGTCTACCTGGGACACACCTGAGGGGGCAGGACCCTGAGGGGGGAGGGGGTCTACCAGAGGGGGACCTGGCGTAAGGAAGAGCGGCGGGGGGGGGAGGGGCGCAGTGCGGTAGGGGAAGAGACGGTAGTAGGGAACCGACTCGTCAAACGTGACGTCCTGGGAGGACAGAACACGGCGCGAGGTGGGGTGGTAGAACTGCTAGCCTGGCGCGTCAGGGGGGAAGCCAAGGAAGACGCAGGGAACAGCACGAGGGGACAGCTTGTCCGCAGACAAGTCGCGGACAAACGCCCGAGATCCCCAGACACGGAACGCAGACGCATCGCCAACCTTCCCCGTCCACAGCAAAGCAGGGGAGGTCTCCGGCATGGAGACCCGGGGCTGAAGGTTGATCTGATGCGCCGCGTACCGAACCGCAAACGGCCACAGAAAATGGGGGGCAGCCGCATGGACCATGGACGTACAAGCGACGTCCATGACCATGCCAATGCGGCGCTCAGCAATCCCATTTTGCTGCGGAGAGTCCGGAAGCGTGAAGGTCTGGCGGATGCCCTGTGCGCGACAGAAGGCTCGCAGAAGGTCAGAGTGCAGGCGCAGAACAGGAAAGTCCGAGCCAAAACTCTCTCTGAGCTGGAGACGAGCTGCGCGGATCCAGGCGATCAACACCTCAGTGACCTCACCCTTGCGGCGCAAGGGGAAGACCGTGGTGTAACGCGAGTAGTCATCAACCACCAGCAGGAAGTAACCCTCGTGAGGCTATGGGGCCGCTGAAAGGGCGGCGACGAGGCCGCTGAAGGGGCGGCGACGGGGCCGCTGGAATGGCGGCGACGGGGCCGCTGAAGGGCGGCGACAGGGCCGCTGTGGGGCGGCGACGGGGCCGCTGAAAGGGGCGGCGATGGGGCCGGTGTGGGGCGGCGACGGGGCCGCTGAAAGGGGCGGCGACGGGGTCGCGGAAGGGCGGCTACGGGGCCGCTGAAAGGGCGGCGACGGGGCCGCTGAAGGGGCGGCGACGGGGCCGCTGGAATGGCAGCGACGGGGCCGCTGAAGGGCGGCGACAGGGCCGCTGTGGGGCGGCGACGTGGCCGAGGGGAGGAGGGGGCCGGCGACGGGGCCGCAAGGGCGGCGTGACGGGGCCGTGAAGGGGCCGCGAGCGGCTGTGAGGGGCCGCGAGGGCGGCGCGACGAGGCCGCGAGGGGCCGCAAAGGGGCCGCGAGGGCGGCGTGACGGGGCCGCGAGGGGCCGCGAGGGCGGCGCAACAGGGCCGCGAGTGCGGCGCGACGGGGTCGCTAGGGCGGCGCGACGGGGCCGTAAGGGCGGCACGACGGGGCCGTTAGGGGCCGTGAGAGGGGCCACAGTAGGCCACTGAGAGGAGGCACAGGGCGCGACTCGGGCAGGGGCTAAGCGCGCTCCGGGCAGGAAAAAAAACTCGCTATTCGGTGGGCCCTAGGAACAGTTCCCACGTGGGAACCTGCTCGATACCATGTGGAGATTGAAACGAGAATGATTGCATTGAGCAGCATGAGGAGTACAAGTACCAAACCCTAAAGTGTTGTACCCCATATAAGCTACCCCACTACAGCCTACATAGACTATAGTATATGAGTTTGACACTATCCATGTACTCTAAGGGGTACATTTCCTTATTCAAATTCATTCCCAACCGTGCGGCGCGTACAGTTACGAAACTGTTCCCGCCAAAACCCTCGCGCCTACAGCTGCCCGATGCCGTCTGCTCCGACGGTCCAGATGCACCCCAACCGTCTGACTTTTCGAGTCAATTCTGACTCTTCACATTCGTTCTCGATACTGCATGTTTCCTTAGCTGCGGTCGAAAGTGCATTGTAATGTTCCCATTCTTTACTATTCGTAACACCCCCCTTCACTCCTGGCCGTAGCTCGACCTGGCCTGCTTGACCACGCCGCTGAGTTCGGAGCAGTGCTGATACTGCTGGCGTGGCAGTCGCTTCGTGAGAAAGTCTGCTGCCATGTCACCGGTCGGGCAGTAGGTCAAGTCAACCTTGCCCTTGTCCACTTCGTCCTTCACGAATATATACCGCAGCGCAATGTGCTTGGTGCGGTTGGCAAAACCAGGGTTGTTCGCGATGCGAATCGCGCTCTGGTTGTCGCAGTGAAGATGAAAGGTCGGCGAAGCCGGAATTTTCGCCTCCTGTAAAAGTTCCTGCAAGTAGAGGCCTTCGCGAACTGCTGCAGTTGATGCGATGAATTCCGCTTCGGCTGACGACAGGGCAACCAGCTCCTGTTTCTGCGAGTTCCAGGAGATTGGTCCAGTTGGTTCGAGTTGGAACGGGAAGCCAGTCCTCGACCGTCGATTGTCAGGATCTGGTGCACGATCGGCGTCCACGTAGCCGATGAGGTTGAAGGATGGAGCTGGTGCAGTTGAGTAGCACAACCCAATCTTGGGCGTTGAAACGAAGAACTGTAGGGCGCGCTGCAGGTCCAGAAGATTCTCAGCCGTTGGTTTGCGTGAGTACTGGGCCAGCTGACTTGCGATGTAGGAGAGGTCGGGCCTACATGTGACAGATGCGAAGAGCAGGCATCCCAACTGCTGCTGGTAAGTCTGAATTCCAGCGGGGGATAGGGCTTTGTTGTCAGGTTTGTGGTTCGGTCCGGGAGTTCGGTAGGGAGTAGAGAGCGATGCAGGTGAAATGTTGAACCGCTTCCCTAACTCCTCTGCGTACTTAGCCGCCGAGAGGTGAATGGCTTCTGACGCGTAGGAGATGTTGAGCCCTAAGAACTACTTCACCTCGTAGTTGCATGTGATGTCGACGCGCCTGTCAGAATCCCAACCACTGGGATAAAATGGCTTGTTAAGTAGCGGGTCAGTGCGCCCATAACCCCCCAGGCCAACGTGCCTGTAACCCTTCCCTAGGTTCAATCGGGGATCACCAGTGGACCTCTGACACCCCCCCGCACTGGGATGCCCGAAGTGCATACACCGGGATTCGAACCCGAGACCTTCGCTCTGATACCATGTCAGAATCCCAGCCACTAACCATTGGGATAAAAGGGCTTGTTAAGAAGCGGGTCAGTGCGCCCATAACCCCCCAGGCCAACGTGCCTGTAACCCTTCCCTAGGTTCAATCGGGGATCACCAGTGGACCTCTGACAGCGCCCCGCCAGACTTTTCTCGAACTGCTCGAGTAGCTCGTTGTTCGATCCTGTGTAAAGTAGGTCGTCAACGTAGACCATGAGCAGGATGTATTCGCCGCGGAAATCACGGCGGTACATCCCAGGATCGTGCAGCATCTGCTTGAACCCAATTTCAAGCAGGATGTTGTGCAGATACTGCTGCCAGAGCCTCGGGGCCTGTTTTATCCCGTTAAGGGATTTGTGCAGCAGGCATACGCGCGAATCTTCTTCGCCGTACGTGTGCGGCTGCTCCACGTAGATGACTGCATCTACTAACGCGTACAGGAACGCATTTTTTATGTCGATCTGGCGTAGAGGCAAGTGTCGAGCGGCTGCAATGGAGAGCAGGATTCGGACGGAGGTGTGGCGGCTGACTGGCGCGAATGTTTGATCGAAATCGATCCCATGCCTCTGGTCGTATCCGCGCACCACCCATCGCGCTTTGAAACGCTCGATCATTCCGTCTGCTGCGGTCTTCACGCGGAAGACCCATTTGCCATAGAGGATTCTCGCGCCTTTGATTGCTGCGCGATCGACTAACACCCAGGTGTCTCGGGATTCAAGCGCCTTAATCTCCGCGTCCATCGCCTCGCGCCACTCCTTGCTGTGCGGTCCAGTGAGAGCTTGGCGCGGGTTTGGTGGCTCGATAAGACGTGGCGCCTTCGAGTTTGTGGTGTGAAGCCCGAGCAGCTGCAGTCCTGAAACGGTACTGTCGTGGCGACGTTGCGGGATGACTTCCTGCACGTCGTCATCATCACTCTCTGGCTCAGGTGGTGCTGGTGGCGCTGCGCCTCTGCCGCTTCCGCCTGTTCCGCCCATTCCTCCTCCAAAGGAATCGTCGTCGTCGTCGCTGTTGTGGCGATCACCTCTCGTGAACTCGCCCCTGGTGTCCTGCTCCAGAATTGCTACAGCGGCTTCGTCTTCGGGCGTCGCATAGTTGTGGCCGTCATTCGCGTAAACGCGATTCGCGTTTGTCTGCTCGTCGTGGCGGAACTGCTCGACGAAGAGGCGTTCGCAGAAGATCACATCGCGAGCGTAGGCGGTCTTCTGACTGAGTAGGTCCAGCACGATCCATGCTTTGTACTCGTGGCTGATGCCGAGGTGAATGCCCCAACGCGCGCGGCTGGCGAACTTGCCGATGGTTGACGTTGGCGGGTGGTATTTGCACCATGCACCCCCACACGCGGAGCATGGGGGAGAGAAACGTGGTGCTCGATCCCCTTTTGCGCCAGATAACTCTGCATCTGGTTGCTCCTGAACTCTGCCGCGCCGTCAGATTGCCAGATTTTTAGCTTCTCCCCAGATTGCCGCTGCGCGTGTGCCAACCAAAGGCGGAACACCTCGTAAGCCCTGTCGCGAGACTCCACGTTCGCGATCCACACATAGCGCGTTCCTGCGTCGATGTAGGTAAGCGTGTACATTTCGTCGTCGACTCCGCAGTGCCCTACGTTCAGGAAGTCGCTATATACTTTGTGCAGCTTGGGGTAGCGGTTCGTCCCTGGCTCGAGCAGCGGGAACGGTTGGTGGCTCAGCGCAGCTTCGGATCAGACTGTGCAGTTGCGCGGATGTGTCGCGCCTCTCACTTCGGTGCCATCTGGGCGCAGGAGCGCTCCAGGAGCGAAGACGCCTGCGTCGATGCAGTTTTTCAGCGTCGCGCGTGAGGGATGTCCGAGGCGCTGGTGCCAGAGTGCATCGTCAGCGCGAAACCGGAGGTGCGCATATAGCGCGGACGAGCTTCTTCGGGGTCTTCGTCAGGTATGGGGGCAGGTTCTGCTGCTGCTTCTTCAGCTGCTTCTTCTTCGTCGTTGGCGGTAGTTAACATCAGCGCCAAAAACTCTCTGTCGCGAATTTCGGAGAGGGGGATATTGGTCCCAGGGATGGTTCCAGGGACAAAGGTAGGTTCGCGTGGTTCAGGAGCGGGTCCATAGACGGTGCGACGCGGGGTTGACGGGTCGTTGCCCCAATCGATGGTGTCCCAGGGATCGCGATGCGGTGGGTTGTCAGGAGGAGGTAATGCGAGTGGAGCATGGCGCGGGGGACGACCAAGGGGAACAACTGAAGGTATTGTTTCAGCTTCCTCTGCTTCTTCTTCTCCCCCCTTTTGTTCTTCGGGGGAAGTCCCCCAGCCGCTGTTGTCGGCGCCAGTTGCGGTGCCCCATCCGCCGCTTGCGTTGGCCCAAGTTCCGCCGCTGTTTCCCCATCCGCCGATATCGCTCGTTCCCCAGCCGCCAGCGCTTCCCCACCCCCCTTCATTGGAGGCACTCTCTTCCGCTTCGGCTCCCCACACGCCGCAAGCGAATGTCCCGCGTGCTTCGGCAAGGCTTTGTCGACGAAGCTCCTCAACTTCGCGCTGCGCCAATTCTTCTTCTTGTGCCACGGTAAGTTTCTTCGACGAGTCGCGCCGATGAGAGTAGAGTAGATTTCTAGAAACTTCTCGTGGGTGTAGGGCCGCGGTACGCCATGTGCATCGAAGGTGCCGACGCCAGTGCCGCGCAGCATGCCTTGAAGGTGTTGTGAGGGGGGTCCGATGAGAGGGTGTTCTAGCGTGCCGAACACGCCGCGCGTGGTAACTTCAAGCTCCAGTTGGGACATTCCTTCTTCAGGCGGCGCGTGGCGCTCGGCTTCGGCAAAGGCGGCGAGTCCGCGGCCGGCAATTGCACTGGTTGACGCCGTTGGTGTGTGGCAGTCCCTGCAGGTGCCATCTGGGTCAGGGTCATGTAGCGCCGTTTCGCGTGGGTGGGGATGATGCGGCACTCACGGTCTTCCGTCAGGGTGCTTTCAGTCCCTGCGGTGGATGTGCTCGAAGCGCAGTGGCACGAGGTCGATTAACTCGTGCGAATCGCCACTACAGTCGGGGATGTCAAAGTCCAAGACATACACTCCATTTTCAGAGTGTGCTCGTCCGATCTGCCTGTTGGGGAAAGTCCTTGATTCGTAGTGCAGCAGAATGTCACGCGTTGCGCGATCCGTGGTGAGATCAACGCCGCAGTCCATGAGCTGTGCGGTGGAAAGCAGGTTGAAGTGGAGGTTCTGGACGATCAGCACATCGTTGAGCGTGATGTGCGTGCGGCTTCCGCGTGCTTTGAGCACGACGATGCCTTGCGCGCTTGCGCGCAGGCGAGTGTTGTTAGCCACGGTGACGTAGGTGACTGTGGGGGTGGCGACGGCGTTGGATATGTAACGCTCGGAGCCCACCATATGCTGGCCGTAGCAGCTGTCCAGGTACCAGGTCTTGTAGCGCTTGTTGTCGTCACGTGCGAGCAGCGCCAGTCGCGGCGTGACGATGTGCGGAGTGTCGAACTTCAGAAATTGTTCGCGCAAGAGCCAATCAAGTGGCGCCACCCGTGTATCAGGTACGTGCGGGGGACTTTCAAGCAGCGTGACTGGAAGATTCCAGTCCTGGTCGTCGTCATCGGTGAAATCGTGGCGCGGTCTGAACGGATTGTTGTTGGAGAATGCGCCAATGGGGTGCGGTGCTGGCTCAGGTGAAGGTGAGCACACGCGGCGACGACGCGTCTCGCTCGTCATGGCCATGTTGCTCATGACGTTGCGTACTGGGGCAGTCGGTGACGGCTGCTGCTGCTGATGCTGAACCGCTAGGTTCAGGTTGCGCGCGGGTTGGGGTTGATGTCCTTGGGCTGGACGCACGTCGCCTCGTGCGTCTTGTCGGCCGGACCAGTTGCTTGGATTGGTCTGGCGAGGGCGAGATCGGTACTTGCATCGATCCGCCAAATGCCCGAAGTTCCTGCAGATCTTGCAGTAGAGGCGCCGCGGCCGTCGCTCTTCGTTGTTGTCGGCGTAGAAGGCGAGCCGTTCACGTTCTCGTTGTGGCGCTGGTGGCTGCTGGTCCATATCCCGTTGTTCGACGAGAAGGGCGGCGCAAAGGGCGGCCTCCAAGATGACCCCTTGCTGTCGGAGAAGCGCCTTGCAGGGCCGCCACTCTGGGCCGAGCCTTTGAAGCACGATATTTACGAAAATTTCTTCCAAAATCGAACTTCCCAACTTCGCGATTTGGTCGCGAAGACTCCGACAGCGATTGATGTAGCTTTTGGCCTTCTCCCCTGGGGCCATTTTGATTTCCAGCAGCTGCTGGAGCAGCCGGCTCGAAGAGACAGGGTTCTTCGGCTAATACACGCCATTCAGGTGGCGCCAAGCGTCGAGGGCAGGAGCGGGCGATGTTTTGTATGAGCGAATGCTCAATTGCTCCGACGGCGACATGTTCCGCAAGAGCACTCCGTCCGCCATCAAAGATTCGTTGTAATATCTTGCCTTGGCGTCGTCGGTGTCCTCAGCATGTTCCGCGTAACTCCCGTCGAAGTAATGGAAGATTTGAGCGTTCTGCAGCAGGAGCTCTTGCTCAAAGCTCCAGGTATAGAAGTCTCTGCCGTCAAAACACACACTTGTCTTTATTTTTGATATGCTGAGAAACCTTGATTGCGCAGAGAGAATTGCCTCTTCATTGGGACGGGGAGTCTTGAGGGTTGAACCATTTGTGTCGAGGGAGAAAGTGCGCGGGGCGGCGTTCTGGCCATTTGGGGCCGGTTGAGAAGGTTGCGAGGAGGTTCCCGCGTCGTCGTTCCGCAATGTTTGGAGTCCTTGCTCCAAGCTGGTGAGTCGCTGAAGGAGTTGTGTGAGGACTTCGGTCCCGATTGTCATCGTTTCCTCGCTTGTCGCAGCCGGGTTGGTTTGCGCTTCAGCCGTCAGATTAGTCTGACCACCAGATCCTCCGGCCATTCTCACACGCGAGCGTGTGCCGGACGCCACTTTCTGAATGTCGTAATTGTCGGGAGTGGCAGTGCAAAGGATTCCCGAGCCGCTCTCATACCATGCTGCGATTAGCATGTGATCGCTGCCAGGATCTACTCAGTAAGGTTCGCATGCAGGTAGATAGTAATGGTGGGCCCTTGACCTCAATAGCAGAGTGAATGTAAAATGCTTGAGATGAATTAAAACATGCAAATACAGCGATATAAATAGGAGTGCAGGGGAATTCGAATCGACCTAGCTAGCCATGTACTCTAAGGGGTACATTCCCTTATTCAAATTCATCCCCAACCGTGCGGCGCGTACAGTTACGAAACTGTTCCCGCCAAAACCCTCGCACCTGCAGCTACCCGATGCCGTCTGCTCCGACGGTCCAGATGCACCCCAACAGTCTGACGTTTCTAGTGAATTCTGACTCTTCACATTCGTTCTCGATACTGCATGTTTCCTTAGCTGCGGTCGGGAGTGCACAGTAATGTTCTCATTCTTTACTGTTTGTAACAGAGGCTACGAACGGGAACGCCCAAGCTTTTTCCGAGTCCAGAAAAAAAAAGTGTGGGGAACCCGACCGACGCTAAAAAAGGAAGGCACCGGCCATAGCTGCGGAGGTCCTGCTCGGAGGAGGAGAGCTGAGCGGAACTCCCGCTGCTACACCTCACCCCAATCAAGAGCAGCGCGTGGAGCATACGACCGGCGAGAAAGATACAGACGCGGCTGACGAAACGCCAGCCGGACTTCACACGTGGCACAGGCATGCGCGGTAAAGGCAGTCGCGCGCCGGTGAAGGCGGACGGACACGCGCCGGCGAATGCGGACGGACACGCGCCGGCACCCGCCCCAGTTTCGACCCCCCTCCCGAGTCTGTCGCCGAACCAGATAAAGACGCTTCTTGCGCTGTTACTGCCGAGGAGAAAAGGCCCCGTGTGAGGATCTAGGATCGAGCTCAGAAAAGAGAATTGTAATTGATTGATCCACCTGGGTACAACACGAGGCTATATATAGGCTCGACACAAGGCCGGTTACCCAGGTGTTACGCGAATGTTCTGAGGGTCGCGAAGCGTCCCGAACAGAACCTTCCCGAACTCAGTAGAAAGCAATTCGGTGAAAACCGAATAGGCTTGAGTTCGGTACACGCAACCTGGTTCGGTGCTATAACTATAATAAAATATAGGAATGCACCTAACATAGGAAATCAAGCATACCTATGCATGATAAATAAAACCCAAGCTAGATATAGCATAATAAACTTTAGGCAAGCTAGCAAAGCCAGCATAAGTCGTCGTACTCTCACACCCCGCCCTCGCTTGGGCGAAGTCGGCCATGCTTTTCGGAGCACAACGGTGTTCGTTTCGTGGTTATCGGCGACTTCAGGGACTTTTATCTCTGAATGACGGGTCGATTTCCGACGAGATTAATTCGTCGAAATTGAAGTGTTGTTTCTGCTCTACGCAACTGCCCCTCGACGAGGTACTTGTCGAGGGGAGCAAAACGACGTCGAAATCGAGCCTTGCGGGTCGACGAAATGGTAGAAAACAGCGTTTCGACAAAACTACTTGTTTCCAAAATTCGAAATGTGCGCGAATTTCGACCAATCGCGAAACAACAAATTTTGACCAATCTGAGCATTTCGGAAATTGTACTCCCCAGGAGATTTCGAATCAGTAAAGAAACTGAACCTGAAACACGTTTTTACTAACTGTAAAAACGTAAGCAACTCTGAAAGCTGTAAACCTGAGAAACTGCTAACTCAGGTGAAAGACACATGTGCTTGTCGTTTCACCTGCCGTTGCTGACTTGGAAAGGTCATGCGTTTTCCGCAGAACGTTTCTCTAGGGCTCATTGCCCTTACTATTTTGTTGTTCTTGCTTGTACCATAATTTTGTACTATCAACTTTTCATAGTGAATCTATGCTTGAATTCTACCAGGGCCTATAATATCAGGGTAAAATATCCTAATTAACCTGATTTCAGGGTTGACATACCCCCTTGCCCTGAAAAATCAGGGTCTTTGTGCTTAGGGCCCTGAGATTTCAGGATGTATGTTTTATATAACCCTGAGATTTCAGAGTAGTGTACACGTGCCTGCCCTGAGGCATTAGGGTGCTTGTATGGCGTACCCTGAAACAATTACACTGTGTGCCTGTTGGGTTGAGAAAAGCCCTTAGGATCTTTACAAGGCTAAAATCTGAGTAGAGGTGTTGTAATTGCGGAACCCTTTAATGATAAGTGTTGAACCACCTTGCGCTAGTATGTGAGGGCAAGATAGATTAATTATCGAAAGAAAGATACAAGCTTTTATAAGATTACAAGGAATATCAAAGGGTGCAAATAATTGTTTTACAGTTGCTGTTGCGGTTCCATATAGTGACAACTCGGGCAACTGCTCAATAGCGAGTCAGTTGTTTGTCCTTGCTGTCGCGCTGTATTTGTCGAGTCAGAGGTCAGCGACCTTTGACCTTCGCGTAACCTCCGGCTGTTACTTTTCTTGTCATCCTCCTCGGTTGACTCACCGATGCTTCGTTGTAGTTCGCTTCGTTTACGATTCAGTGTTTTGACACACCAGAAGCGCTTAAGTCACTTGTTTCCAACACTCCCCTTCGCTTCTGGAGTGTCGCTGCTGGTGACGTGGCCTTGTCCGGTCAGCAGCATGTAGTACTCGGACTTCTACTTCCCAAGGAATATCAAAGGGTGCGAATAACTGTTTTACTGTTGCTGTTGTGGTTCCATATAGTGACAACTCGGGCAACTGCTCAATAGCGAGTCAGTTGTTTGTCCTTGCTGTCGCGCTGTATTTGTCGAGTCAGAGGTTAGCGACCTTTGACCTTCGCGTAACCTCCGGCTGTTACTTTTCTTGTCATCCTCCTCAATTGACTCACCGATGCTTCGTTGTAGTTCGCTTCATTTATGATTCAGTGTTTCGACACACCATAAGCGCTTAAGTCACTTGTTTCCAACAGCGCCTAGGGGGGCCCTTATGCGAAGTCCTTGATTTCCGAGATGTCGCGCCAAAAACACGCGAGTCGCCCACCACCACTCACATTAACGACAAAATTGCCCACATGGGGCAACTTACAGCGATGCAGTAGGCGTGACTGCCCGTTACAGTACCCCTCTAACACCCACCACTAACACTTCACCATTTGCACCATCTGCAAATACAGTGTGATTAAAAAATGCCCTGAAGCATCAGGGTTTAGTTCTGGAATGCCCTGAGAAATTAGGGTCGCCTTAGGGGCTCTGCCCTGAGGAGGACACGCATTTCTGTGTCATGCCTTGAGGGCTCAGGGTCCCTAAAAATGAATCTGAGGCCCTGAATTCTACCAAGGCATTCCAACTCTCTATTAAGAATCATTGCCAGAACTCTGACCGTGCGTCCCATGCAGTTCAGCTCTCCCGTATAAATCAATTCTCCGCATGGTGTGGTGAGCGTGGAACGGCCCCGCGTTGGAACCTTCAGAGTAGCTGAATTTTGCCCTCTATACATAAGTTGTTGGCCGGCAACCATCTAGACTGCCATGGTCGACCAGGAGGAGGTCGCTGCAGGCGTAGAGGATACTCTGCAGGCGTGGTTAGATGACGTTCGGGCACGCCACGCAGCTGGCGAGTACGGCGGAGCGAACTTGGATGTTCTGCTCTTTGGAACCCGCGTGCAATGGGCGCGCGATCACCCAACGACCCGTACTGAGGCGGATGGTCTGCCCGCCACTCCCCGACTGGCACGCAACGAAGGAGGCGTCGACGACCAGGTCGACGGTGGTAACCAAGTCGGCAGCGAAGGCAGCACGAGGCTTCGTGGAGTGATTCGGGCCGCCGACGTTGGCGTCGGCGGACTTCAGGCGCGAGTTCGGCGTTCGGCGTTCAGCGTTCGAATGGCAATATCGATGGTCGACGCCTTTCTCCCCAGCGGAGTGGAGTCAGGCCGACTTTGGCGACTCATGCGTCGGCTGGTCGAGACGGAGGCATCGCACCGGCGTACGGCTACTTCATTTTTTCGCTAGACAAGATCGCGGTGCCGAAGCCGCTGGAAGGTCGACACGATTTGATCACATGGATTGTATCCATCGAGCCTCAGCTGAAGATCGCCGGATTGAGGAAGTTCGTCGACGGCAAGGTGGAGTCGCCGGACGAAGACGACTTTGAATTGTGGGCGGAATTTCGCGCAGCTCATCTTCTGACATTCATGGTCATTTCGAGGTGCTGCTCGCCGCTGGTGCAAGTCGCGTTGAAGCCGCGCCGACTTCGAGTGGACGCCGGTTACCAAGCGTGGCAGTACATCATGCGTATCTACAAAGCGACTGACGACCTTTACATTAGCCAACTGGAGAAGAAATTGGCCAACATTCGCATGGGCGAGCAGGAATCAGCGACCGAGTACTGCAATCGAGCGCGACAGATTTTGCCCGATATGCAGATGGCTGGCTTCGAGTACTCGGTGGCGTCGTATGTAACGCATGTCATCAATGGCCTCCCTTCGAGCTACAATCTGATGCGACGGATGCTGATAATGCCCGGCACGCGCGAGACTCTGAACGAGGATTCGCTTTCGAGTCACATCATCCAAGACGAGCTTATGCAGGAGTCGGAGCAGTCTTGAGAGCTCCTTCCGCAGGCTAACTACGTCGCTCCGACGAAGCAGGGACGTTAGACGGGGCAGCGTGGGAAGTCGGGCGGAGGTGGAGGCAGTGACGGAAAGTCGTCGAACACCACTCTGGTGCTGCTCGAGGTGGTGCCACTGGGGGTGCGGACTCTGGAGGTGCTGAATCTGGGGGTGCTACCGGAGGTACTGGAGTTGCTGTTGCCGGTGGTCCTGGTACGAGTCGGCCGGAGGCTCTCTCGCCGGAGCGGCTTTGCTAGTGGGCTGTCCAATGGGGCAGCCCTAGTGGTGGAGCTAGCCGTCTTCATGCGGGAGGTACTGGAACTGCTGGAGCTGGTTCTGCTACTGGTGGTACTGGGGTTGCTCGCACTGGTGGCGCTGGTGCACGTCAGCAGGAGACTCTCTCGACGGAGCGGCTTCGCGAGTGGGCTGTCCGTTGGGCCAGTCCTGGGGGTGGCGTTGGACGTGCTGGAGCTGCAGGTACTGGAGTTACTGGCCCTGGAGGTGCCATTGCTGGTGTTTCTGGAGTCGGCCGTGCTGGAGGTACTAGTACTGGAGGCACAGGTGCTGCTGGAGGTACTGGAGGTGCTGGCCCTGGAGGTGCTAGTACTGGTGTTCCTGGAGTTGGCAGTGCTGGAGGTACTGGTACTGGACGCACAAGTGCTGCTAAAGGCATTGGAAGTGCTGACCCTTGGGGTGATAGTGCTGGTGTTCCTCGAGTCGGCCGTGCTGGAGGTACTAGTACTGGAGGCACATGTGACACTGGAGGTGCTACTGGAGGTACTGGTTCTGGGGGTGCTGTTGCTACTGGAGCTGGTGGTTCTGGGGGTACGACTACTCAGCCGCAGCAGTTTGTGCTTCGTCACCTTCTCAGTCTCCCGCCTGCTGTTGCTGAGTTCCCGGTTGCTAGTACTACTTCTCCGTTGTTGTTCTCACCGACTGTTCAGTCTCAGCCACAGCTACTGCCTGGATCCTCGCTGCTTGCTGCTGCTCCTCACACTGTAGTGACAGAGTCATTCACTAAAGTAGAGAGCCTGCATCGCGTCCTGACACGCCTGTCCATTCTCGTTCTCCACCTGTCCCTGGCACACACATCATGGCACTTCGTGCTTCCTCTGTTCCACAGTGTCTTGTCCTGCCGTCTCCTCCTGCGTCTTATCTTCCTCACGTTCCTGGCCCTGAGCCAGACCTTCTTTGTACTTCCAGTCCGACTGTCACTCGTCTCCTTGCCACGGTTGTGACCGACCCTTCCTTTGAATTTGCTGCTGTGCCTGCCTTAGTTGCTGAGCTTGTTGACTTTGCTGCTTTGTGCCGCCTTGACTACGCTGCGTGTCTTGTTTTTGACTCTTCCTGTCCTCCGTCCCTCGGGGGTGAGATTGCCCTTGGCTGTGACGTTCTTGAGGTTAGGGAGTTTGAGGTGGAGTGCCTAGCAGCCGCTGCACCTCATCTCGCGTCCACGCTACTCTTCCCGAAGGGAGACCCGGATGCACTGGCCATCCCGACCCCGCGCACTTACACAGAGGCGATCACGGATCCGTACTCCTGTCAGTGACAAATAGCCATGTACGTAGAGATGGCTTCCTGGAAGTCCACAGGCACCTACGATGACGAAGTTCCCCCACCTGGGTTGAACATAGTCGATGGCATGTGGGTTTTCAGGGTGAAGCGGCCACCGGGTTCTCCGCCTGTCTTCAAGGCGCGCTACGTTGCACGATGCTTCAGTCAGCGTGAGGGGGTCGACTTCTTCCAGACCTTCTCCCCCACCCCGAAGATGACCACTCTTCGGGTGCTATTGCACGTTGCTGCACAGCGTGAATACGAGCTGCACTCCCTCGACTTCTTGACAGCCTTCCTGCAGGGCAGCCTTCACGAGGCTATCTGGTTGTGCCGGCCACGTGGCTTTACTGGGTCGTTTTCTGAGGGTACGAGCCGAGTCTACGACGACCAGTCTACGGCCTACCATAGCCACCCCGTGAGTGGCACGATACACTGAGGACTACACTTGTGGCTCTTGGCTTCGCTCCCTCGACTGTTGACCCTTCACTGTTTCTGCCCATAGACACTTCTCTGCCGCTATTCTACGTTCTCGTATACGTTGATGACTTGGTTTCTACTACTACTGACACTGAGGCTCTGACCTTAGTGAATGCGGAGCTGCAGGAGAGACACATCTGCACTGATCTGGGTGAGCTACAGAGCTCCCTTGGCTTGCAGATCATCAGGACAGAGCACGCCGCACCATCACTCTCACTCAGTCACACATGGTGCTGCAGGTCCTTGTCAGAATGAACAAGAGTGCAAAAGAAGAATGACGAAAGAGGGGTTTCACTAGCAGCAGTTGGGGTACATATAGCAAACCCTAACTGGGTTGTACTCGCTATAGAGCACCCCACTACACGCTAGATAATGACATTCTGACAGTCCTTCAGCGCTTCGGCTTCCAGTTCTCCTCGCCACAGCCCACTCCTCTGTCTACCTTCTACTCGCTCCCAGCTCCACCTTCGGATGAGTCCGTAGAGCCGAGTGATCCGTACCCAGAGCTTGTGGGTTGCCTCGTGTACTAGATGACGTGCACCCGACCTGATCTCACGTACCCTCTCAGCCTCCTGGCTTGTTACGTGGCTCTCGGCAGACACCGAAAGGTGCACTGGGAAGCTGCGAAGAGGGTATTGTGTTACTTTTGCAGTACATCGAGCATGTGGCTCGTGCTTGGAGGACGGGGTTCTGTTGTTCTGACCGGTCACTTAGACGCTTCTTGGGCTGATGACCAGACGACTTACCGGTCAACACAGGGGTACAGTTTCTGTCTCGTGGGGGTCCACTCGCTCTTCTTTTATTCTTAGTTCCAGCTAAGAGGTCGAGATCTACGCCGGGGCTATGGCTGCACAGGAGCACCGCTGGCTGACCTGCCTGCTGACAGACTTGGGTTCGCGACCTCGTTCTCCTCCGGATCTTTACGTCGACAACAAGGCAATTTTTGCCTTGTGTCAGGACAAGAGACTGGAGCACATAACGAAGCACATTACTCTCCATTACTTCCTCACGCGAGAGCTATAGCAGCATGGTCAGCTTCGACTTGCTTACGTGGCCACACAGGCCAACACTGCTGATGACTTCACCAAGGCCCTTGGGTCTAGTGATCATCAGCGTTTCTGCACTGCTCTTGGGCGTGTGCCTGCCTCACCTGCTTGTCTTTTGATCTTGCCTTGCACTCGTTGTATTCAGATATATATCATATACCTGCATGTTTGCACTTGCTAGGTTGTGTTCAATGTACTGCAATTGCTATTATAAACTTCGCATGTGAACTGGCCCTGTGGCCGCTTGCTTGTGCTCGGGATGTGTGGTGTCTTTGAGGTCCACCCTGAGCTTTGTTTCTTTTCTTGACTGGTCTTGTGACCGCTTCTTATGCTTGCTATCCCCCACTTCACCTATGGGGGTGTGTCAAATTATATATGTTATGGTTCACTGTAGGCTATAGTGGGGTAGGCTTTATAGGGTACAACCCATTAGGGTTCATATTTGTGTGTTTGTCCCCTCTCATTCTAGTCATTTGTGTTTCCATATTCTAAAACTTGCATCGACCCACACACATGGACTTTAGAGACGAGAGTTGGCTGAAGG
This sequence comes from Closterium sp. Naga37s-1, assembly GCA_947471745.1. NCBI lineage: Eukaryota > Viridiplantae > Streptophyta > Zygnematophyceae > Desmidiales > Closteriaceae > Closterium > Closterium sp. Naga37s-1. The sequence goes on along the minus strand of CANJKZ010001112.1, from coordinate 1,978,626 downwards.
AGTCTAGAACACCAGTGAGTGGCTCCAATTCTTTCGAGCAATCAGCTCTTCAAAATCTGCTGGCAGGACAGCAATCGAGCAACCGCAGATCTTGAGGTTGTGCAAGCTGACCAGGGAAGTGAATCTGGAAGGAAGCTAGCAGATCTTGCATCAATCCACGTGGAAGGATTTTGTGAGTTGAGTACAAATAAAATTTGAGTTTGCTTTGACCACTGTAAGAAAAGGCTTAGTTATTACTTGGTTTTATTTTCTAAGAGATATGTCAAAACTTTATAATGTTCAAGCCGGGAAAAAATGTAAAACGTGTTAACATCCGAACCCTTTTCGACCTCGAACTGTGAAATCATTATGCCATATGTACTGATTTGTGAATTTTGGGAAACATGGGAGACCCGGTAGGGCAGCTCCTCAAAATCTGATGGCAGGACAGCAAGTCGGCAACCGCAGATCTTCAGGCTGTGCGCTGCTCAAGGAAGTGAATCCAGAAGGCAAATCCGGATCTTGCATCGAACCACATGCAAGGACTCTATTGACGAGAGTTGAAGAAGTCTGGGAGAACTGAAGGTGACAGGTCCTCCAACTCCAATTCCTTCAGAGCGGGCAGCCCCCTAGAATTTGCTGACAGTACAGCAAGTCGGCAATCGCAGATCTTAAGGCCGTGCAAGCTGCTGAGGGATGCGAATCCGTCAGTCAGATCGGTTAACACATTGCAGCAAGTGAAGCGCAGCTCTTCTAGCGATGATAGCACGTCGCTGCGACAACCTCCTATTTCTTTTCCAATTAAGGCCATCTCTTACCTTCAGGACCGGCCCATATGTAACACATCTCTACGAGCGAACGACTAATGGTGCAGAAACCCCGATCGTCATCCCTTTAGGAGACGTCGGCCGGCACATTGGAGGGGGGATTGCAAGTGAAATGCATGTGCCTGCGACATTGAAGGGCATTGCAAAAATCTCGTTGAGCGCGGGAAGTCTTAGTTGTAAATCTCACATGGCGTGTAATTGTGCGGGCATGGGTAGCGAACCTAGACGTGCGATCGTTTCGGGTGCGCGTATTCGCGCACGTCAACGAGGGTGCGTTTGAGTTCGAGTGGGTAGTAATGGTGACCGATATTGAGGGTTTGCGAACCCACATGTTTTCATGAGTGGAATCGTGAGTAGAGCCGTGATCTTTAAATTCTGGTACAACCTCATGTGGTTTGTAAGAACGGAGGATGACGTTTGTAGGTTATATGTTTTACACCAAAGCTTGTACATAATCAGCGGCCAAAGTGTCAGCGCTCGTCCATTTCCCAGCAGCACCACCAGCAGCACCACTTGCAGCATCACCAGCAGCACCACTTGCAGCATCACCAGCAGCGCCACTTGCAGCATCACCAGCAGCACCACCAACAGCATCACCAGCAGCACCACCAACAGCATCACTAGCTCATGCATCCTGAAACACAAACTCCGTTGAACTTGTGGACCTTTGCTTCTTCGTTCCTCAACCGCCATCGTTTTGTCAGTGATTCATGGAACGCGTTGCTTTGAGAGTCCGAGGGGGAAAGGAGACGCTGCGAGGGGGATGAAGGTTTCAAACGGATCATCAGCAGAGATGATACGAGCGGAGGAACGGGGACGATATTCACGCCAATGGACTCCACAGGCCCCCTCGCTCATTCTGTTGGCGCCCTCCGTCCTTTTCATCCCCCCTATCCCACACACCCGCCGCAACCGCGTCACCCCTCCCTCCCGACATGATCCATCCCTCCCTTCCCACATACCCAGTCGGGAGCGGACTACGTTGTCGGGTGGAGCGATTGGCGACGTACTCGGTCGCCGGCGATCGTTATGCGACGGCGACGAATGAAGCCTCGATGACGTCCACGGCGACGGGACAGGAGGACGACGTTGGGCACTGGGTGTGCACGTTCGACGGCCGGGGTAAGGTTTTAGAGCGAGACATGCGGCCTGACCGATCCGCGAAAGTCTAAAGTAGAAATATATTCGATTCTTTGCGATCTAAACCAATAGATACAAAAGTACGTATGAATGATAGAATGCCAGGCTTGTGGTTGAAATATTGAGTGCAACGCTTTTCGAAGGTGGTGGCTCTCAGTGAGTAGCAGAGTTTAGGGACGAGAAAGAAATGCCGTTTGGCAAGATAAACCAGATGAATCAAACACGATGGGGTGAGAAGTGAGTCAAATTTCAGGAGGAAACAGCCGAGTGGAAGGGGCGAGGGAGATGATTCTTGGTGGATGTTGTCGTGTCTTGTCGCACAGGAGGGCAAGCAGGCCCAAACCTAGTAGGGGTAAAGTTTGCAGGGAGTTTTGCGTACTCATGTTGGAAGGAGCAAGGTGGAATTATTTGCCACAGTACAATGTTTTTTTTATTATCACCATAATCTGTCCACATACGATGGCGATGCTACATACCGGAATAACTACGGACTGCAAGACGAGCCACGCTAACGGTGCTACAATTTCATAAAAGGGCATTGACAGTGGTGGGAGAGAAATGATTGGGATTGGTTGGCCGATGACTGAACCCAAAACCGGAAGCCTCCGACGGAAATCAGAAAACATCTCCTGCAGCAACGGAATTATTACGTTCTTGGCAAAAGGAGCTGCAGCTACGACGTGGAAGGACCGCGCCCCAGCGGCCCGCGCCCGCAACCCGGCGACCCTCGCCCGCGCCCCTAACCCGCCCCGGTGGCCCGCGCCCGCGCCGCGGCGGTCCTCGCCCGTGCCCAAGCGGCCCTCGCCCGTACCACTCGCCCGCGCCCACACCCCGGCGGCCCGCACCCCTCGCCCATGCCCCCGCCCCGGTGGCCCGCGCCTCCCCCCTATTAGAGACTAAGGACGGATTCTAGAACGTTTAGGGACCGAAATTAAAAAAAAAGATCGTTGGCTTAGAAAACTGGACAGAACTGTCGACTTCACAAGAAATGCCGTCGACAAAAAACGCATTATTAGAATCCTTTAAATCTCGTGTAAGTTGTAGCCCTCGACCGTGGCTATCTTTCTGATTTTGAATCGTGCCAAAATATGGAGTACAGCTCGAGTTATGGACTTCGACACAGTAGGGGGTATGCTGCAATAGATAACTTAACTCAATGACAATTGTATCACAGGATCCACAGAAGATAATAGAAGTAGCAATCAACCAGATAGGAGGGAAGAGAAAGACAAGAGGGACGGTCCAAAAGGAGTCCCCAATCAAAGAAAACCCCATATCACACAATTTCGCTTCCTATAGGCAACAACACATTGTCTTTTGTCATTTTCCCAACCTCCACAATCCACCTCACCCCAAATTGGCCACACTTGCCAACCTGGTTTGGATTCTCCCAACCACTTGACAGCATCTACAATAATGAGGACGAATTTCCCATTCCCCAAAAGTCTATACCCCATATTGAGTCACTAAAAAAACTTGCAGAAGTTGTCGCATCCCAATTGAAAATTCAAACGATCATAACTTCGTCGTTCTTGATCCGATCGCGACGACTCTTGTTTCATCGGAAAGCTCTCGAGCAGAGGAGTCATAAAAAATCTGCTCAAGTCAAAAAACATTCACACACACTTGGAAAATCTAAACCACACAAAACATAAATTCCTGCATACGCTCACACCACGCATACAACGTACGAACGTATGATGGGAGGCAGACAGACGTGAATGCAAATAATGGCATCACATAACACCCCCCACGCCCCCACTCCCCCCCCCCCCCCCCCCCCCCTTCCTTTCGTTCGCGCCCCCGCATCGAGCCAAAAGATACAAGAAAAGAAAAAAAAAACAGATCCTTAAGTATCCGTTGGCATATAAAAATGCATCGTGAATTAAGAATATAACTAGAATTTGCATACTACCCAGCAAAACAATCTAAAACAGATGAGAATTCAAAAGGAGTATGTTTGCGGAGGCTAGAAGATTAGTGGCTTGACCGAGACCGTCGGCTACACCAGAACCTGGGTATCTGCATTCGGATGTCTTTCCAATGATTTTTCTTCGTATTGCCTTGCTACCCGAACGTATCTACGAACGGCATATCGCCTTACTACCCAAGTAGTTAATCAGAACGACTTTCACGATCTTCAACAATTTCGCCGCTGAATTCACCGCTGAATTTTGCAGGTCTGCAAACGGTGCAGGGACACGAGACATCGGTGCGTGCGTGCATGCGTCAATGCGTGCGTGCTGTCATAATATGGAAAGAGTAATGGTTGAACTATGAGAATGGTGGTACAATCAGGAAACCCTAAAGTTGTGTACCCCCAAGGCTAGCCCCACAATAGGCTAACAACATGTAACCGTATATGTTTGACACACCTCCATAGGCAAAGTGGAGGATAGCAAACACAACGAACGGTCACAAGACCAGTCAAGCAAGAGAATAAAGCAAAGCAAAGCTCAGGGTGGATCTCAAGATCACCACGCATTCTGAGCACAAGCAAGCGGCCACAAGGACAGTTCACATGGAGAGTTTATAATAGCAAAGAGCAGTATACTTATCACAACCTATCAAGTGTAAGCATGCAGGTATACTCATATATGTTAGTATACAACAAGAGCAAGATCAAGAGACAAGCAAGTGAGGCAGAGTGGGCACAAGCCCAAGAGCAGTGCAGAAACGCTGATGATTACTAGACCCAAGGGCCTTGGTGAAAACATCAGCAGTGTTGGCCACGTAAGCAAGACGAAGCTGACCGCACTGCTGCAGCTCTCGCGTGAGGAAGTAACGGAGACAAATGTGCTTCGTTTTGTGCTCCAGTCTTTGGTCCTGACCTAAGGCAATGATGGCCCTTTTGGCGACGTACAGAACTGGGGGAGAATGAGGCCGCTCACCCAAGTCGGTCAGCAGGTAGATCAGCCACCGGAGCTCCTGTGCAGCCATAGCCCCAGCGTAGATCTCGACCTCACAGCCTGAATGAAGTACAGAAGAAGAGCGAGTGGACCTCCACGAGACAAAACCAGTGCCGAGGCTGAAACTGTACCCCTGTGTCGACCGGTGAGTCGTCTGGTCGTTAGCCCAAGAAGTGTCTGAGTGACCAGTGAGAACAACTGAGCCCGGTCCTCCAAGCACAAGCCCCATGCCCGATGTGCTGCACGAGCCACGTAGCGAGCTAGGCGGCTGAGAGGGTACGCGAGGTCAGCTTGTGTGCACGTCATCAGATACATGAGGCAACCTACAAGCTCTGGGTACGGACCACTCGGCTCTACGGACTCGTCCGAAGGTGGAGCTGAGAGCGAGTGGCCGGTAGACAGAGGAGTGGGCTGTGGCGAGGGTCACGTGAAGTCGAAGCGCTGAAGGACCTGCAGCACCATGTGTGACTGAGTGAGGGTGATGGTGCGGCACGCTCTGTCCCGACTGATCCGCAAGCCAAGGTAGCTCCGCAGCTCACCCATGTCAGTGCAAGTGTGTCTCTCCTACAGCTCCGCCTCACCAAAGCCAGAGCCTCAGTGTCAGCACTAGCTAAACCCAAGTTGTCAACGTATACGAGAACGTAGAACGGCGACAGAGAAGTGTCTGTGCGCAGAAACAGCGAAGGGTCAGCAGTCAAGGGAGCGAAGCCAAGAGCCGCAAGTGTAGTCCTTGATGTGTCGTGAACCCGGCAGCCGCTTCACCCTGCGATCGACTATGTTCGCCCTAGGTGAGGGAACCTCGACGACGTAGGTGCCTGTGGGCTTCCAAGAAGCCATCTCTGTGTCCATGGCTATCTGCCACTGAGAGGAGTACGGACCCGTGATTGCCTCTGCGTAAGTGCGCGGGGTCGGGATGTCTAGTGCATCTAGGTCTCCCTTAGGGCAAAGTAGCGTGGACTCGAGATGCAGTGCAGCAGCCACGAGGCACTCTAGCTCAAACTGCCTGTCCTCAAGAACGTCACAGCCAAGGGCAAGCTCACCCCCGATGGACGGATGACAGGAAGAGTATAAAACAAGACTCGCAGCGTAGTCAAGGCGGCACAAGGCGGCAAAGTCAACAAGCTTAGCAACCAAGGCAGACGCAGCAGCAGACTCAAAGGAAGGGTCAGTCACAACTGTGGCAAGGAGACGTGTGACAGTCAGACTGGAAGCACTCGCTAGTGCAAGCATCAGTGCGTGCGTGCGTGCGTCAATGCGTGCGTATGTGCGTCAGTGCGTGCGTGCGCTAGTGCATGTGTCACTGCGTGGTGCGTGAGTGTTGCGTGTGAACAGTGTTCACAGGTAGTAGAATACACGTACGTGGGGACTCTCTCCCTGTCAGTTATTTAACCTTAATTCCCCTTCATTCCCATCCTGTCCCCTCACACCCCCCCCCAACCACCACTGTAGACCTGCGGTCAGTGTTCACAGGCAGCAGCATACACATAGAAGGAGAAAAGGTGAAGGAAGGTAAGGGACATGTTGGGGAGAGGGGGAGGGAGGAAGACGGTTAGGAAGATGGGAGGGGGAGGGAGAGGGGAGAGTGAGCACAGGGAGGGGCGAGATATGCTGATACAATGAATCCCTCATCTACCTATTGAGAGAAAAGGTCAAGAGTCAATAATAATCAGCATATCTGCTCCCAAAAATTTGATTCGAGTCTGTAAGCAACAGTACTCTAACAGCACGTCTATACAGTTCTTTCTTCCCCTATCATTTTTCACCCTAAACTCCTTTGACACATCAGCATGAAATAGTCACTATCTGGTCGTACCTATTTGCCCATTCTCTCTTCCACTCTGCTCCCTAACCCTGTACTTGCCTCCCTTCCACAAGTCAATGTCTAATCACCCTTATTCACCCATTCTCTCTTTCCCATTCCCCCCTAACCATGTACCTGCCTCCATTACACGAGAATGTTGGAGAAAGTCTGAACGAATCTCCCAGTGGTAAGCTTGTGCTGCTAGGATTATTGTGACGCTACTATGATGTATCATTGTGTCATCATGCTACCATTTCTCTCTCACTGGCGTCGGTGCGCGTGTGCGTGTGTCAGTGCGCAAGTGCGTGCGTGCGTGCGTCAGTGCGTCGATGCGTCCGTGCGTGCGTCAGTGCGCACGTTCGTCCGTGCGTGCGTCAGTTCGTGCGTCAGTGCGCACGTGCGTCAGTGCGTGCATCAGTGCGCACGTGCGTCAGTGCACACGTGCGTCAGTGAGCACGTGCGTCAGTGCGTGCGTCAGTGCGCACGTGCGTCCGTGCGTCTGTCAGTGCGCACGTGCGTCCGTGCGTGCGTCAGTGCGTGCGTCAGTGCGCACGTGCGTCCGTGCGTGCGTCAGTGCGCACGTGCGTCCGTGCGTGCGTCAGTGCGCACGTGCGTCCGTGCGTGCGTCCGTGCGTGCGTCAGTGCGCACGTGCGTCCGTGCGTGCGTCCGTGCGTGCGTCAGTGCGCACGTGCGTCCGTGCGTGCGTCCGTGCGTGCGTCAGTGCGCACGTGCGTCCGTGCGTGCGTCAGTGCGCACGTGCATCCGTGCGTGCGTTAGTGCGCACGTGCGTACGTGCGTGCGTTAGTGCGCACGTGCGTCCGTGCTAGCTATCCATGTTGTCTTTTCCTTTTGCTACTTTTCACTGATGCTGCCTCCCGTATGCATTCTCCCAATCTTGCTACTTTTCAATTCGTGATTTCTAGACATGTTTATGTTGTTTTCGTCTACTGACACGTTGTTTTGTAAATTCCATGCCCCCCTCCTCCACTCCCCATCCCGCGTCCTTTGGGTGCAGGTGCTACTGCTACGTCATAGCCTACCTCGTCTCCAGGGCACCTCCCAGCGGTGCTGCCATGCCAGCAGCAAGGGCAAGGCAGGGGTGGAGGCAGGGGAAGCAAGGGAGGAGCAGGGGGCAGTGGAGAGTCGTTTGGCGCTAGGGTGGCGCAGCGGGCGGAGAAAGAGCACCTGCTGCAGCAGTTGGTGCTGGAGTGGAATGACACACCACAGTCCATGGACTTGAACCCATGACTCACTTCACTTGCCACGGTCCACCCCACACAGGCCACTTGCCACTGGCGTGGACATGGGCAGTGTGGTGCTGCTTCCTCTCTGCCTCAGTGAGCGCCATCTGTTTGACCTATCTTGCAGTCGCCTCTCCACCGTCCCGTTGCCTCCGTCCCTTCTCCTCAACACCACACTCCCTCCTCCCCCCGGCCCCCCTTTACAGCACATCTCGAGTCCCTCGAACCAACATTCCTTGTTAGTACGGTCGAGCTTTATGTTGTGTGGCACGTCACCCGCCCTTTCCCCCCCTTTTGCTTTGAGTTGACTGGAAAGCGAATTCCCGCTTGGTTGTGTCGAGCTTTACGCTGTATGTCACGTATTAGTACGCATGGAGGACGGCAGCAGTAGGGAAAGTCCTAGTAGCAAAGAGCGGTAGTCATTTTTTATAAATTTGTAACCCTTGAAAAAACTGGAGTAATGCCCAAGCCCTTTTGTGTTGTATGTCGCCACGCCACCTGCCCTCTGCCTGTCCCCCTCTTCACCTCTCTTGCATGCATTCCCTCTCAACACCTGCTCCGTATGTACCCTCCCTTTTGCCCATGCCCTCCTGGCAGCGCTTCACGATGTATGTGGCGGGGAAGTGTGCCTGACAGGGCTATGCGTGTGCGCGCGAGTGCATGTGGTGTGTCGACCTAAGCGCCATGGCGTACCAGAGCACAACATAGCAGCAGAGGCGGCATTGGCCACACGGCCTGCCAGCAGCTGCGTGCCGCCGCACACACAGGCTGACGCCCCGCACCCGTGCCCGCTCCTCAACCACGGCATCCATCCTCACTTCCGCGCTGCATCTCGCGACACAAGGGACCTTTCTCTCCAACTACATCTACTCCTCGTTCTAGGGCTTCCAAGTGCATGCCTACCTCCCTCGTTCCATCCCTCTGTCCCTAGCATGGATGGATGTCCTCGCTTGCGATCCTCGTTATAGGGTTGGGGCTCCTGCTGCTCGCGTTACTTTCCTGTGGTAGCCCTTTCCTGTGTTCCCCCATCTGCCATTTTCTCCCTGTGCCCCACCTGCCCACTTCTCCCTGTCTCAATTTCTCCTGATTTTTGCTTCGCTTGTATTATGCATGCGTGTCTTGGCATGCTGGCAGGCGGGCAGCACGGTAGGTGGCAGGGTGGCATCGGGTGGAGTGGTGGAAGGGGCTGTGGAGGGCGTTGGGTTGGGACGCCAGCCAACGTCCAAAGCGCCCCTGTGGGTGAGTGCCCAGATGATGGAGGGTGGGACGCCTCCCTAAGTCAAATGGGGCTCACCCCGCCTGCGGAGGTGGACGGCACGACACGCCAGAAACGGTGGTGGTGGGTATTCGGTAAGCCACTTCTTTCCTTGTTTGTTGCTGTGCTTGCTTGGTTTCTGCTACTACCCGAACCCCCCCCCCCCCCCCCCTTTCCATTTTGCTTCTGAACTCATTATAGATTTTCCCGTCCTTAATTCTGTTTGGGAAACTCAAATGTTTTATCTGTCCTTTCTACAGAGGATTGAAGACGGCCAAGACCGGACACCAGAGACCAACCCGTCCCCCTCCCCCTTCCCTCCCACCCCCCTCCCCTCCCCCCCCCTCCCCCTCCCCCTCCCCTCCCCTCCCCCCCTCCACTCCCCACTCCCCTTCCCGTGCAGGTTGGTGGATAACAATGGCAGTCGGGCGTGAGGACGGGCGGCACGGGGGGGAGGTCAACGGGTAGTATGGTAAGTCCCTTGGCGCTTGCTTGTGATAGGGCGGGCCTATGATGGGTGGCTCTGTCCCTTCCAACACCACTTCGCCATCACAGTGCCTCGCAACGCTCTTCGCCCACAACATTCCCCATGCCACCCAATTTCCCCAATGTTCCCGTTGTGCGCAATCCCCAGATGGTGATGCTGGTAATAGGGCCAGTGTGTTCTTGGTGCTCACCACAATACTACTGCCACCAACAGCCATTGTGGAGCGCATTTCAAACCATGGAGCAATGTGAGTTGAAGGGGGAGGGGAGGGGAGGGGGGGGGGGGGGGGGGGGGAGGGGATGGGTTGAGGTGGGTTCAGGTGGGCTGAATGTAACGTGCCAGTGTTGCTGCCACCGACAGCCACGAGCCCACTATGGAGAGCGCATTTGAGACCGTGGAGCAGGGTGAGGGGGGCAGGGTGATTGAGGTTTGAATGTAAGGTGCGTGAAGGGGTGTGCCTAGAAGCTAGAGAGATGCTGGAGCACTCTGAGCAGCTGTTGGGAGATTTCTTCATGGACTGCGGCGATTGCCGGTTGGCCTCCTCCTTTCATCCCCACCTGGAGTCACTCTGCTCCTTGCCTCCCCTGCACATCTTCACCTCCAATTCAACCCCTTCATTTCTTTCTCTACCCCTCTTCCTCAACTGAACCCCACACCCCCTATCACCCTTCCTCTTCCCCACCCTCATGCCGTCAACGACTTTGCACCCCACCAGCGAGTCCCGAGCGTGAAGTACATGTTTGTGTCGCACACGGGGTATGGCGCTATCGCATCACATACACCATGGCCCTCACATGCCTGCACTTGCATGCCACCATTCTCCCCTCGCCCCCTCCCCACGCCCCCTCTGCCGCTTCCTCGTCACCCTCTGCTGCTGCTGCATTACTCACCACGCTCGCCAAGCCTGCAGCTGCTTCTCTATCCATGACGGTCCCCAAGGCTGCTCGCCGTGCAGGGTGAAGGGGGAGTAGTGCAACGTGGTGCAGGGGGAGCGAGTGCTGGTGAAGGGGCCGCAGCAAGCGCCTGGTCGATGTCGTGGCTCACATCATAGGTGGGACAGGCACACGTGCTGTTTTAAACTCTTTTGAGATGTTGGGAATGAAGTAGCTGCTTTTGCAAGTGCACGAGCAGCATCCCTGAAGGCGTGTCAGCCAACAAGGAGAGGGGTCTATCACGGAGGCTGATCGACTTCTAGCATCATCAAAAGGGTTAGTAGCTCTGTAGTTGTGACAGCACTCGGTTCGCCCTAAACACTCGTGAGCCTAAAAAGCCCTAAACTCAGCTCGCTGCCCATGACACCCATGCCCTTCCCTCCATGAATTGTGCTCCCCTCCACCGTTTGTGCTCCCTTCCACAGTGTGTGCTCTCCATCATCGTATGTGCTCCCCATCTCCATATGTGCTCCCCATCTCCATTTGTTCCCGCTCACTTTGCACGAGTACCTGTGCAGGCAACCACTTACCCAACCTGTTTCCCCCCCTCCCCGTTTTTTTTTTTTTTTTTTTTTTTTTTTTTTTTCGGTTCAGGTGTGCTCATTCTCGGCCCCATTCTATGAAGTAGGGACCTCCCCTCCATCCCCTCGCTCCCCTCCATACTACGCCTGATTCAGGCGGCTATGATGCAGCACCCCCTGCAGCTCTCATCGCCTCTCATCATCGCCACACCTTTCATGTGCACCTTCTCTCCCATCATCGCGCTCTTTAAGGTATTCGTCACCATTGTGCTACCGTTCTGTCATGTGCCATTCTGTCGTGCCGTCATGCTCCCATGCTGTCATGCTGCAATACTGCCATGTTGCAATGCTGCCATGCTCCCATTCAGCCATGCTCCCATGCTGCCATACTTTCGTGCGCCCATGCTGTCGTGCGCCCATGATGTCGTGCTCCCATGCTGTCGTGCTCCCATGCAACAAGGGACAACATCCCCCGTTCCTTTCTTCCCCGATGGGTGTGTATAATACCAAAAAATAAATAAGAGAATAAGTTACAAAAAAAAAATCAAACAAACTCCCTCCAATCGTTTGCATTTCACATATCATGCCTCTGTCTCGATCAAGTTTACATCATCATGTAACAAAGTATTCATTGCGCTTGAAAATGAATGAAATTGTAATCGCTGCATGCAAAAAATAAAATGCATTATGCACTTGGCCTCCACTCAATGGATAGTGCTTAGAATATATATATACCTCAGCAACGAAATAGAAGAGGAAAGACATGCTTTACCAATTTAAGTTCTACTAGTATCATCACGCTCGCAGTTTACTTGTTCTCCACAGTAACATCTACAACTGCAAGGGGCCAAAACAATAAACAAATGTCAGCTGAAGATGTCTTAGTATTTAGGTTTGGTTGAGTAAGTTTAGCATATTCTGTCAGATTTATATGACAGAGCTACTGTAGGCTATAGTGGGGTAGCACATATGGGGTACAGTTTTCTAGGGTTTGCATTTGTACCCAACTTTCCCTTAGTCATTCCATTCCTCGTATCTTCTCATGGTATCAGAGCAGGTTCCCTAGTGGGAACGATTCCTAGGGCCCACCACCACGATTTTTTTTTTTTTTTTGGAAGGAATGAGGATTAGGTAAGAGGGAGGGGGTACAAAAATTGTCGAGCAATTTACTGAGAAGAAACTGGCAGACCCCTCTGGGGGTCCTGTCCTTGCTCACTTCTCCACTGTCCTCCCGTGTCCGGCGGCCCCCTCTGGCACCCTGTCTGGTCTTTACCTCCCCTCATTCTCTACGAACTTGGTGAGTGGTGCTGACCTCCAGGATGCGGGGGTTCACCAGTTCACTCCTGCGAGTCAGCGGGTGACCCACTGCACGGACGCTCGGACTGGCCGACACCTGGCCACGTTTACCCGTCGGCCGGGGTCGAGCCTGTACACCCTGACCACTGCGTCTCCTCCAGTCACTGCGTCTGGTCAGGTAGCTGCGTCGGGTCAGGTGTTTGCTGCAGCGTCCAGGTCTGGTCCTGAGTCTGCCCCCTGTTCGTGTCGCCTCCTGTCTCACGAGACTCTCCTCTGGCACCACCGCCTTGGTCACCCCTCCCTGCTTCGTCTCCGAGGCATGGCCTCCCGTGTCCTTGTCTCTGGTCTTCCCCGGTCCCTCCCTCCCCTTCCTCCGGGGCCTGGCCCTACCTGCGTCCCCTGTGTCGAGGGGTGGCAGCGGGCTGCCCCTCACTCCTCCCAGTTTCCTCCGACAGAGGCCCCGCTGCAGACGCTTCACATGGACGTGTGGGGCCCGGCCCGCGTCCGTGGACAGGGTCACGAGCCCTACTTCCTGCTGGTGGTTGACGACTACTCGCGTTACACCACAGTCTTCCCCTTGCGCAGCAAGGGTGATGTCACTGAGGTGCTGATCGACTGGATCCGCGCAGCTCGTCTCCAGCTCAGGCAGAGCTTCGGCTCGGACTTTCCTGTTCTGCGTCTGCACTCTGACAGAGGTGGAGAGTTTTCCTCTGGCCTTCTGCGAGCCTACTGTCGTGCACGAGGCATCCGCCAGACCTTCACGCTTCCGGACTCTCCACAGCAAAATGGGATTGCTGAGCGCCGCATTGGCATGGTCATGGACGTCGCCCGTACGTCCATGATGCATGCGGCTGCCCCCCATTTTCTGTGGCCGTTTGCGGTTCGGTACGCGGCGCATCAGATCAACCTTCACCCTAGGGTCTCCAGGCCGGAGACCTCCCCAGCTTTGCTGTGGACGGGGAAGGTTGGCGATGCGTCTGCGTTCCGTGTCTGGGGATCTCGGGCGTTTGTCCGCGACTTGTCTGCGGACAAGCTGTCCCCTCGTGCTGCTCCTTGCGTCTTCCTTGGCTTCCCCCCTGACGCGCCAGGGTGGCAGTTCTACCACCCCACCTCTCGCCGTGTTCTGTCCTCCCAGGACGTCACGTTTGACGAGTCGGTCCCCTACTACCGCCTCTTCCCCTACCGCACTCCGTCCCTCCCCCCACCACCGCTCTTCCTTGTGCCAGGTCCCCCCCCGGTAGACCCCCTCCCCCCTCAGGGTCCTGCCCCTTCAGGTGTTTCCTAGGTAGACGCAGTCGAGCCTGTCGAGGTTACTGGTGACTCTGGTGCTGCTGAGGGTGCTGAGCCTGGGGGTGCTGACTCTGGGGGTGCTGAGCGTGTGGGTGCTACGCCTGGGGGTGCTGAGCCTGAGGGTGCTACTACTGGGGGTGCTGAGCCTGGGGGTACTGAGCCTGGAGGTGCTACTACTGGGGGTGCTGAGCCTGGGGGTGCTGAGCCTGGGGGTGCTGAGCCTGGGGGTGCTACGCCTGGAGGTGCTGAGCCTGGGGGTGCGGAGCCTGAGGGAGCTGGGCCTGCTTGTGTGGCGTCTGGCGGTGCTGAGCCTGGAGGTTCTCCGGGTGCTTCGTCTCGGCGGGAGCCACTCTCTCCACAGGAGCTGCGCGAGTGGTTTGCCCGGCGCTGGAGGCGTGCTGCTGAAGCTGGAGGTTCTTCGGCTACTGAGGGTGCTGGTGCCGCGGGTCCCGGAGGTGCTCGTACTGGGAGTACTGGAGCTGCTGGGCCTACGGGTACGACTGGAGCTGGAGCTGCTGAGGGTGTTGGCGCTGAGGCTACTGCTGTCGGTCCTGGAGGCGGTCCTGCTGGGGGTGCTACTGGTGCTGCTGGAGGTACTGGAGCTGGAGGTGCTGTTGGCGCTGGTGCTGCCGCTGGGGGTACTGGTGCTGTCCCTGCTGTGTCTGGAGTCGCCGCGCGGCCTCGGCCGTACTTCGTTCCGCTCCTTCAGCAGGTTCTTGGTCTCCCGCCTTCTACTGGTCCTCCTCCTCCCTTAGAGTGTCCACAGCCTGTCCTGTCACAGTTACAGTTACAGCCGGCCTCCCCACTGCCCGCTCCTTCTCCCTACACTGGTCCTACTGGAGGTCTTGCTGAGCGTCGTGAGCCTGCGTCGCCTGTCCGTACTGCTCGCGCTAGTGGTCGTGGTTCGCGACAGCGTCCTCCTCCTGTCCCTGGCACGCACCGGATGTCTCTGCGTCCGTCCACTGCTCCTCTGCGTGCCCCTTTGCCTTCTCCTCCTGAGTCCTCTCTTCCTGCTCTTCCCGACCCGGAGTCGGACTCTCTTCGTGCTGCCAGTCCTACTGTCACGCGTCTCCTTGCTACTGTCGTCACTGACCCTTCCTTTGCGTCCACTGCTGCGTCTGCCCTAGTTGCTGAGCTCGTCGACTTTGCTGCTCGCTGTCGTCTAGACTACGCTGCTTGTCTTGTCGCTGAGTCTGAGTCTGTCTGTCCTCCGTCCGTCGGGGGTGAGTGTGCCCTTGGCACGGACGTCCTTGAGGACAGGCAGGAGGAGTTCCAGTGTTTGGCTGCTGCTTCACCTCATCTTGTGTCCGTACTGCTTACCCCTGAGGGAGACCCGGATGCACTTGACATCCCGACTCCGCGCTCTTACGCGGAGGCGATAGAGGGTCCCTACTCTTCTCAGTGGCAGGCAGCTATGGACACAGAGATGGCTTCCTGGAAGTCCACAGGCACCTACGTTGACGAGGTTCCCCCGCCTGGGGCGAACATCGTCAGTGGCATGTGGATTTTCAGGGTGAAGCGGCCGCCGGGTTCTCCGCCTGTCTTCAAGGCGCGTTACGTGGCTCGTGGCTTCAGTCAGCGGCAGGGAGTTGACTACTTTCAGACCTTCTCTCCCACCCCGAAGATGACCACTCTTCGGGTACTGCTGCACATAGCTGCTCACCGCGACTACGAGCTGCACTCTCTTGACTTCAGCACTGCTTTCTTGCAGGGCAGCCTGCACGAGGAGATCTGGCTGCGTCGCCCACCTGGCTTCACTGGGTCTTTTCCTCCTGGCACCCAGTGGAGCCTCCGGCGGCCAGTCTACGGTCTCCGCCAGGCACCGCGTGAGTGGCACGACACACTGAGGACTACACTTGCGGCTCTTGGGTTTGCTCCCTCTACTGCCGACCCGTCGCTGTTTCTGCGCACCGACACTTCTTTGCCGCCGTTCTACATCCTCGTGTACGTCGACGACTTGGTCTTTGCCACAGCTGACACTGCTGGACTCGCCCACGTGAAGTCCGAGCTACAGAAGAGACACACGTGCACAGACCTGGGTGAACTGCGCAGCTACCTTGGCTTGCAGATCACCCGGGACAGAGCACGCCGCACCATTACCCTGACTCAGTCACACATGGTGCAGCAGGTCCTTCAGCGCTTCGGCTTCACGTACTCCTCGCCTCAGGCCACTCCTCTGCCTACTCGCCACTCGCTCTCAGCTCTGCCTTCGGATGAGTCCGTAGAGTCGAGTGGCCCGTACCCAGAGCTTGTTGGCTGCATCATGTACCTGATGACCTGCACACGACCTGACCTTGCATACCCTCTTAGCATTCTCGCACGCTATGTTGCTCCTGGGAGACACAGACCGGAGCACATGGCTGCAGCAAAGAGGGTGTTGCGCTACTTGTGCAGTACGTCGGGCATGGGGCTTGTGCTTGGAGGGCAGAGTCCAGTGGTCCTCACTGGGCACGCAGACGCTTCTTGGGCTGACGACCAGGCTACGCAGCGGTCGTCACAGGGTTACACCTTCAGCCTTGGTTCCGGCTCTGTTTCGTGGCGGGCTACCCGCTCGTCTTCTGTTCTCGGCTCCAGTTGTGAGGCTGAGATCTACGTCGGGGCCATGGCTGCACAGGAGCTTCGCTGGCTCACCTACCTGCTGACTGACCTCGGAGAGCCGCCTCGTTCTCCTCCAGTGCTGTACGTAGACAACAAGGCCATGCTGGCCTTGTGTCGAGAGCAGAGACTGGAGCACAGAACGAAGCACATTGCTCTCCGCTACTTCCTTGCTCGTGAGCTACAGCAGCGTGGTCAACTGCGGCTTGCGTACGTGGCCTCTCAGGCCAACACTGCTGATATCTTCACCAAGGCACTTGCGCCTTGTGATCATCAGCGTTTCTGTACTCAGCTGGGCCTTGTGCCTACCTTGCCTCACTTGCTCACCCCTTGACCTTGTTTGTACTGTTGCATATATATATACACCTGCTCTTGCTTGTCTAGCCTTATATATATATGTGTAATCCTGCATGTGAACTGGCCTTGTGGCCTTGAACTTGTGCTCGAAATGTGTGGTGACTTTGTGATCCACCCTGAGCTTGCTTTGCTTTGCTTGACTGGTCTTGTGACCCCTTGTTCTCCCCCACTTTGCCTATGGGGGTGTGTCAGATTTATATGACAGAGCTACTGTAGGCTATAGTGGGGTAGCACATATGGGGTACAGTTTTCTAGGGTTTCCATTTGTACCCAACTTTCCCTTAGTCATTGCATTCCTCGTTTCTTCTCACATTCAGATAGCACCACTGTTGGTCGTGCTACCTCGATCATGCCCTCCATTATTGGACTACTTGGTTCCATACTTCTCGGTCCCGGATTACCCAGTTCCGGACAAAAACCCAAACCAAGTTGGTTGTCGACTTTTCCAATAATTGCCACATGTTTCAGTCCACCAATCAGTACCCTGGATGGATATACTGATCATGAAAGCTAACTTGGTTAATAAACTAAATCGTTCATGAGGAAAAAAAAAAACATCGAATACCTTTTTCGGTAAATAAAATCTCTATCCCAGCCCCTGTCGCCAAAGTCCTGCATCAATACAAGAGAGTAACTACACCCGGGTGAGTGAATAGGGAAAAGGAAGATGCGTGAAAAAAGTGCAGCATAAAATTCCTCCATAGCTGCTGATATATGCGATTGAATATTGGACATAGAATCTTTGCAACCGAGTAAAAGTGCTCTTTTGCTCCAGTTTTTTTTTGTGCAGAAATAGCAGTAAACAATTGCTTGACCCTCACAGTAATTTAAGACCGGGACTCCTTCACCGGCATCTATGCTTTTTTTATATATATATACAAGCAGATTAACGAAGTCGCTTCTTATTTTGTTTATGTGAACACTGAAAACATATCAATACGGAGGTAAACATCACACTATTATTTAAGAAGGGTTGTTGCAAATGAGATTGTTGACTTGCCTTAAAAGTAATATGACTCCACTTTCTTCACTAGTATGGGTGTGATTACAGAAAAGAAGTTGTTGTTACGCTTAATAATAGTATTATCTATAACAATAGTCTCGTATCTATCAACTTTCATGGCGAATGAGTGGCGAGTTTGAAATGAGAACGCATGATGTAACGGGAGTTGTCAAGTACATAGGATCTTATACACTGCAAGCACGCCACTTACATGAATGAATGAATCCATAAATCCGTCTGTTATGATGATGAGTGGAAAGCCAACGTTTCCCACCCGAAAGATCGCACAAGTTCTTGGATGATGCAGATGTATGGAACAAAGCGAGAGTTACGGAAGCATAAACAGAACCTCCCCTCTCTTCCCCGAGCTCCCGTGCAAGCCTCTCTTCCTTGGGATCCTATGTGGTCCTTACCAACTGTGCAACAGAGCGTGGCTTGGTCGCGTGGTGCGGTGACTCTACATCATCCCCTGTCTATTTCGTTCAGTACAAATTTGAAATTCGATCTTACTTCAAGTCGCTGATAACAACTGATGCACGGCACTATAAATAACCGCTAGTTCCACCCACAATAGACAACTAGGGCATTGTGCCAATATACTCGCTTTCACTTCTACGAGCTTGTCCCCTCTCGCAACTAGAGCACTAAGACGGTTCGAAGGTTGAAGAGAAGGGGGGGAGGGGGGGGGGGGGGGAGATCAGTGACTTACATCCAGCTTGCGCAATTTGGGCGTCGCAGCAATGCTAGCAGGGAGGGCACATAACTTTGGAGCTTGGATCACGAACGACGTGAGGTGTTGCAGCATTGTCATGGATCCCGGCAGCTCCTCCAATTGCAGAGCCTCATGAATATGAAGCCCTCGCAGCTGCTGCAACGATCCAATGTTCTCTAGAAGCAATAGACAAGTCACGAAAGCGAGGAAGTGTTGTCAACAGCAACGGTAACTCCCGTTCGTCGACAACGAATAAGCGCTTGAGCGAAGGTGGCAAAAGTAATAGCGTGTGCAGCAGCGCCGGACACCTCACCTCCAGGTACTTGAGCCTGTCAAGGCTCTCCAAATTCCTAGGCATCCAAGCAAGGCTGTCACAATCCACGACGCGCAAGCTCTTCAGATGCCTGAGAGCCGTGATGGCTTCAGGAAACTCCTGCACGATTCTGAATGAAGAGATGCAGAGCTCTTTAACCGATGATGCCCCTAAGGATCTCGGATCATCCGCACCAGTTAAGCTCGAGCTGCGTCAGCCACGAATTCTGGCTTACGTGCTAAGAAGCCACTGAAATGTCACACTGCTCCATACTCTCCAGGTGCGGCAACTTAAGTGAGGGGAGGGAAATGAATCTGGAAGGTTGCTGCTAGATCTTCCATCGACCCACTCACCAGGACTTCAGAAATAGAGTTGGCTCAATGAGTCTGGAACACTTGTTAGTGGCTCCAATTCCTTCAAGGCAGTCAGCTCTTCAAAATCTACTGCAGGACCACAATCGAGCAACAGCAGATCTTCAGGTTGTGCAAGCTGCCCAAGGAAGTGAATCTCGAAGGAAGCTAGCAAATCGTGCATCGGAAGGATTCAATTGCTGTGCCAAAGAGTTGGGGAGATCTGAGAGTTGCAGGTTCGCCAGCGTCAATCTATTCAAGGCGGGCAGCTCTCCAAAATCTGATGGCAGGAGAGCAAGTCGGCAACCGCAGATCTTAAGGTTGTTGAAGCTGCTCAACGAAGTGAATCCGGAAGGGAGCTCAAGGCTGCTCTCGAACCACATGCAAGAACTCAATTGACGAGAGTTGAAGGAGTCTAGGAGAACTGAAAGCGGCAGGTCCTCCAACTCCAATTCCTTCAGGGCGGGCATCTCCCCAGAATTTGCTGACAGGACAGCAAGTCGGCAACCGCAGATTTTAAGGCCGTGCAAGCTGCTAAACGATGCGAATCTGTCAGTCAGATCGGTTAACACATTGTAGGAAGTGAGGCGCAACTCCTATTTCTTTTCCAATTAAAGCCATCTCGTACCTTTAGGTCCGGGCCGTAGGTAACACATATCTACGAGCGAACGACGAATGGTGCAGGCCTCCTGATCGTCTTCCCTTAAGAGGCGTCGACCGACGCATTAGAGGGGAGACTGCAGGTGACATGCATGTGCCCGCGACGTTCAAGGGCGTTGCGGAAATCCCGTTGAGCACGGGAAGTCTTGGTTATAAATCTCACATGGCATATAACTGTGCGGGCATGCGAGGCGAAACTAGGCGTATGAAACGTCGATTCGAGCGCGCGTATTCGCACACGTCAGCGAAGGTGCGTTCGTGTTCGAGTGAGTTGCAATGCTAACTGATATCGAAAGTTTGCGAACTCATATGTTTTTGTGAATTGAGTCACGAGCGGAGCCGTGATCTTTAAATTCAGGTTAAACCACGTAAGGTTTGTAAGAACGTGGTACAACAACGGAGTATGACGTTTGTAGGGTATATTGTTTTACACTAAAGCGTGTACATAATCAGCGGCCAATGTGCCCGTGCTAGTCCATTTCCCAACAGCATCATCTGCAGCATTACCAGCAAACCACCACCAACATTCTGAAACACAAACTCCATTGAACTTGTGGACCTTTGCTTCTTGGTTCCTCAACCGCCATTATTTTGTCAGTGATTCATGACACGCACTGCTCTGAGAGTCCGGAGAAGAAGGGAGACGGTGCGAGGGGGATCAAGGTTTCAAACGGATCGTTAGTGGCAGAGAATACGAGCAGAGGAACGAGGACGATATTCGCGTCAATGGACTCCAACAGGCCCCCTCGTTCATTCTGTCGAGCCCCTCTGTCAATTTCATCCCCCCTGTCCCACACACCCATTGCAACCGCGTCATTCCTCCCTCCCGGCGTGATACGTCCCTTCCCACACACCTGGTCAAAAGCGGACTACATAGCCGGTCGCCGGCGACCGTTATGCGACGGCGACGAAGAAAGCGTCGGCGACGTCCACGGCGATGGGACGGACCGGCAACGTTGGGCAGTGGGTGTGCACGTTCGACGGTCGGGGTAAGGTTGTAGAGCGAGACACGCGGCTTGCCCGATCCGCGAAAGTCTGAAGTCTAAATATATTCAATTCTTCACGATCTAAACCAATAGATACAAAAGCACATATGAATGATGGAATGTTAGGCTTGTGGATGAAATATTGAGTGCCACGTTTTTCGAAGGTCATGGCTCCGAGTGAGTAGCAGGGTTTAGGGACGAGAATGAAGAATCAATCAAACACGATAAGGTGTGAAGTGAGTTAAGTTTTAGGAAGAAACAACAGAGTGGAAGGGGCGAGGCAGATTATTATTGGTAGATGTTGTTGTGTCTTGTTGCACGGAGGGCAACCAAACCCAAACTTGGTAGGGATAAAGTTTGCAGGGAGTTTTGCTTACTGATGTTGGAAGTGGCAGAATGGAATTATTTGTCACACTACAATGTTTTTTCGTTTATCACCATAATCTGTCCACATACAATGGCGATGCTACGTACCGGAATAACTGTGGACTGCAAGACAAGCCATGTTAACCGTGCTAAAATATCATAAAAGGGCCTTAACAGTGATGGAAGAGAGATAATGGGAATTGGTTGGCCGACGATAACCATTATCAGAAACCATTATCTGAAGTAACCCACATTCCCGGCAAAAGGAGGTACAACTACAACGTGGAAGGACCGCTCCCCGGCGGCCCGCGCCCGCGACCCGGCGACCCGCGCCTGCGCCCCTCGCCCGCGACCCGGCGACCCGCGCCTGCGCCCCTCGCCCGCGCCCGTGCCTTGGCGGCCCCTGCCCGCGCCCCGACGGCCCGCGCCCGCGCACCTCGCCCGCGCCCCGGCGGCCCGCGCCCGCGCCGCGGCGGTCCTCGCCAGTGCCCAGGCGGCCCGCGCCCCTCGCCCACGCTCCCGCCTCGGTGGCCCGCGCCTCCCCCTCACGCCCCCACCCTCCCTTTCGCCCGCGCCCCCGCATCGAGCCACAAGATACAAGATATAAGCAGAAAAAAAAAGGCGACAAAATCGTCTTAAGATTGCGAAGCATTTTGCAAAAGTACATTAACCTGTAATGCTTTTAGAGGATTCAAAACTTGGAATTCAACAACGATTTTATGGTTGTTTCTAAATGTAGATAAACATCAATCACCTTCAAGAATTGATCTAGGACCTTTCGTCTTCTAGCCACTTTCCTTTCAACTGCGCTACAGACAATACATTTGTAATGCTCTTTGTATTTCTTTGGCGTTTCTCTTTGCGACGGAATTTGAACTACACTAGGGTTTCGTTGTCCCCTTTCTTCTTTGTCTCTCCCACTCGTGAGTGGAGCCCATCAGCCCCTTACTCACGCTCCATCTACTGCTATGTCCTAAAGGTGAGAAGACTTCTAGCTTGAAGTAGAGATTATGTTAGACGAGCAATCTAGATTAAGATCTTCGTTTACTTCCGCATTTTGTCGTTTTAACGAAATAGTAGCTGCGAAAGCCTAAGTTCCAGGCATTTGTAAGGACGTCAGTTTTCCGTAGGTCGTTAATAAGGCTGCATGTTTTTTATCATTCCTTATCGCGCTCTTATGTCTCGCCTTACCTTGAGTTGCCTCTATTGAATTGCCTCTCTCTCTCTCTCTCTCGCTCTCTCTCTCTCTCTCCCCCTCTCTCTCTCTCTCTCTCTCTCTCTCTCTCTCTCTCTCTCTCTCTCTCTCGAACGGTCCTTGTATTAATATAGGCTTATAAGGGACAGCAAAGGGCAAAAGCTAAAGCAAAATCAAAAGCACAAGCAAAAGCACAAGCAAAACAGGCACAACCTGGTGCAACAATACTACCCCACCCACCCTACCCCCCCCCCCCCCCCCCCCGCCCCCCTTCCTACTCACTCCCCGGCTCTAGTGTTGCAAAGCAGTCCCCCGGGAACAACTCCCCCTCCAGCCCGCTCACAGGGGGGTTCTCAACTACCAGAGGAAAGAAGCCAGCATAGGACGACCGGTTTTGGTAGAGGTCTATTTTCTTGTCCGCCGCTTCCCTGGCCGCCCAACCCCTTCCCTTCGTGGCCTGCTCATCCCTCTTGCTGATTGGGTCAGTGATTGTTATGTCCCCCAGCCACACAGAGCCTGTGGTACGGTCCCGGATGGCGATGTCCGCTCGCTTGTTGTCGACCGGGCTGAACGCCGTTGTCTCCTTGTGAGTCATGTACCCCGCGTCCTGTGCCATACGGGCGCACTCATCACGTAGTTCGTTATGGGTGTTTGTGCGCCCACGTCCAAAACCGCAGCGGAGGAGGTGGTTAGGGAGTCTTTTATCCGGGATTGCAGTCCTGTTGTTGCAGTCACAGTGGCCTTGTACGGGTAGGGGCATTCCTAGCCGGAACTGTAGAGCGAAGGCAAAGTGCTCGGGGTTGAGGCGGAGGCCGGGCATGTATGGGATGGCTAACAACCAGTCAGCCAGCCTCGCCATCCCTGCACCCAGCACCTTCCCTCCTTGCCCCTCTCTGCAGCTTCCCCTCTCTTTGCCTCCCTTGGTACCCGCCCCTCCCCAGTAGCTGCTTCCCTTCCCGCCATTTCTCTCTCTAACGGTCCTTTGTATTGATAGGTGGAGTTCGGTACAAACATGCATATTCTAGGGCAGGGCATGTCTAGCATGAGGACTAGCAAACGGGGAGAAGCAACGGCAATACAAAACCTTCAGAACACACACCCCTAGTCCCTCCCCAACCCCCCCTCCTATCTAAGGCGCCTCGAGTGTTGCGAAACAGTCCCCCGGGTTCACCTCCCCCTCTGGTCCCCCTAGTGGGGGGTTCTCTGCCCTTGCCGCCTGGTTCAGCTTTGTGAGAAAGCTCACCGCCTGGGCTCTCTGGAGTGCGACCGACCAGAGCTGGCGGAACTGGTGGAGCATCTTCGCGGCCTGGTAGGTGGATGGGTCCGCGTTGAAGATTCTCCGTGCAGCTTTGTCCGCCATCAGCTTCAGGAACGTGGGCACCTCGTCACAGGGGCAGCCGTAGGTCTCTACCGCCAAGGGGAAAAACTCAGCAAACTCAGCCCTACCGTGGTAGAGGTCTATCTTCTTGTCTGCTGCCTCCCGTGCTGCCCAACCCCTCCGCTTCCTTGCTGTCTCATCCCGCTTACTGATGGGGTCTGTTATGGTAATGTCCGCCAGCCATACCGCTCCCGAACTCCCATCCCTGAAGGCCAAGTCGGCCTTCTTGTTGTCTACGGGGCTAAAGGCCGTGCACTCCTTGTGCACGGCAAATCCTGCATCCTGCGCCATGCGGATGCACTCGTCGCGCAGCTCGTTGTGAGTGTTGGTCCGACCGTGCCCCGTACCGCACCTAAGCAAGTGGTTCGGCAGCCTCTTATCCAGGATGGGGACCCGTTTGGTGCAGTCACAGCAGTCAGGCACGGACAGTGGCAGGCCGAGCCTAAACTGGAGGGCGAACTTGAAGTGGCAGGGGTAGAGGCGTAGGGAAGGCATGTAGGGGATCGCCAAGAGCCAGTCCCCTGCCCCATAGCCTGTGAGGGACATGAGGCGCTGGGTGTGGCCTAGCCGTGGGTTCAGCTCCATCTGTCTAGACGCGGCAATCTGGGCGGCACTCCGGCCCTCTTGGACTAGGAGAGCTAGGCGGTGCTGAAGTTGGCCCTTAGGTTTCGCCCTCTCCGCCGAGATCAGGTCCCTCCCCCCCTGTGTGAGGCTGTCACTGCAGTCCTTAATCCACGCCTGTAGCTCGTTGGGGCTGTGGTCGGCCGACTCTGTGCTGTCCAGTGCTGCTGCCAGGGTGGTCCCTGCTTGTCCCCCCAATCCGCCAAGCAGCGTGTGGGCTTGTACAAAGCTCGCCAGGAAGCTGTATCGGCCTTCCACAGCAGGGTCGGCGAGGCCCAGGCCGCCTAGGCTAGGTGGAAGTGAGGCCTGGTCCCAGATCCGGCCCTCCTCTGTCTCGCCCCTCGGGTGGCGCACCCCGCAAGCATCCAACAGCGCGTACAGCAGAGCACGGCCCCACTGTGACCACTCGGCCTCGGGAAGGAGGTACAGGGGGGTTGTGCGGGCAAGGTATGAGATGCGCCTGGAGATGCATCGCGTTAGCAGCAGCGATGCCACCTGTGGGTCCATGCAGGCTATGTGGGGTAGCGGGGACGACATAGTCTCTAGCTGAGACCGTAAGAAGGCTGCTGCTCCTTTCGTCGTACCAATGAAACTTCCCAGCACCCTCAGCCCCTCCGTGCGAAATGGGACCCCTTGGGGCAGCTGCTGGGGATCTGTGGCCGCTGCACTCCATGCGGCGCACTTCTCAGGGTTGTGGGTCAGCCCCACGTCGCGCAGGCCCGTTGTGAAGCAGCGGAAGGCGTCCGAACAGTCGGCTGCGGGGCCCAGGAAGGTGACGTCGTCGGCGAATGCTAAGCAGAGAACCGATGGGTAAGCGGCGGCCGTCTTTGAGAGGATGGGGTGGATCCCCGCGGCGAACAGCAGGGGACCGAGCGGATCGCCTTGTCGGACGCCTGTCTCGCTAGTCAGCGCCTCGCAGCCAAACCCCGCGTCAAGGAATAGATGGGCTGGTCGGCTATACGACGCTTTAACGAGAGGGAGAAGACCTTGGAGGTCGGTGTCGCGAATGGCGTCGACTATTGCACCGCGGTTGATGGAGTTGAATGCGTTAGCCAGGTCCGCCTGTAGTATAAGCGCGTCTGGATTAGCGCACGTAAAAGCTCTCGCAGCGTGGATTATCGCTTCACTACCGCCTTGGACTGACACGCAGTATTGTAAGGGCAGGAAATGCGCACGACACTCCTTGGAGAGGGCTGAGAGGGCAGACTTGGCGGCCAGTCGCAATATTCACTCCCCTACCGCTATCGGTCTCGTGCCTCCGTCAGGTTTAGCTAGAGCTATGAGGCGACTGGCCGTTAGCAGCGCGCAGACCTCGTCAGGTAGTTTGCCTCGCAGGATAGTGTTGACGAGGGCGTGGAGGTGTGTGGTAACCCCCGCGTTGGCCAGCGATGCATCACGCAGGTGTTCAAATGTCATACCCGACGGTCCTCCTCCCACCCCATTCTCGCAACGGCATAGCATTTTAATGAAGTCTCCTTTTTCCATCGACGCTGCTTGTACAGAATCGGGGATGTTCCAATCGATGATGCCAGGTGGCGCGGGGGGGTGTTTGGCTTTGAGAGCGGCGAGGATGGGTGCAGATGGGTCGGCGACCGGCGTTGACTCGAGGGCGAGGATCGCCCTGCGGAGACTTCCTTTTCGTGCGAGGCCTTCTGCCCTGGCACGTTTGCCAATGGCGTCAGGCGTATGGCGAGGCGGGTGTGGTCCAGTGATTGCGGTAACCGCCAAGTCGTAAAGCTGCTGCCATTCGCCTTTGTTGAACTGGCGAATCCGGCGTTTGACCGCCGGCCAATCGGGTTTTTCCGTTGACGGGAGGCGAAGGGTGAGGCGCGGGAGAAAGAGTAGCAGACGCCAGCCTGCGACTGACGCAGGGTTACGCGCGAGGTGAAGGAGGGGTGTCAGAAGGGCTGTGGCGAAAAGTGGGCGAATGTCTGCTGGGAGTTTTCGCGAAAGCGGGGGCTGACGACTGTCGCGTAAAGGGGTCAGGTCCCATAAATCCACTTCGCCGAACCGCGCCAGATCCTCAGCCAATTGCTCAGGCGAGAATTGGCGGGCCTCTGACGCGGTGGTGTTCGGTGCCGACCGGTGAACTTCGCCATCCTGTGCTGCTGGAATCGGTGCGGCTCGGTGAGGTGTTGGGTTTGCCCTACGCCTTCCTTCCAGTTCATCCTCTGCTAACTCCCCTGATTCCTACGTGGTAGACTCTTCCACCACCACGGGTATAAAAGTCGGATCTCTTGCTTCCTCTGCAGCTTCATTAGCATCCACTCTTTGAGTCAAGGCCCGCCGCGCCTCCCTCTGGAAACCGTTCTCAGGTCCGCCTCCCCGTCCAGTCGCTCCTCCTCGTCCGCCGCCCCGGCCGCCCCGCGATGGCTGCGTCGATTGGCGAAGAGTATTACTCGTACTCGCCGCGGCCCTTTGTCGTGGCGTCGGCTGCAGTTGCCCCTCCTGCCGTCTCGTCCCCGGTGCCAGCGGCTGTGGGGATGCCACCTCTTCCTGCCCCGTCGTCCGTGACTCAGGCCGGCCATGTCCTCGCGCCTGCTCCGCCGTCTGTTCCCGCCGTTGCGGCGTTGTCAGCGCCTGTAGTGGCGCCTGGTGATGCGCCTGCGTTATTGCCTGCTCCCGCGCTTGCCTCGGCGTCCGTTCCTGCGCCTGCCCTTGGGCCAGCTGCGGCGTCTGATCCTGCGCCCTCTCATGCGCCTGCGCCTGTGGTTCCTCCTGCTCCCGTGGGCGTGGCGGCGCCCGTGCCTGTGGTTGCGGCATCGTCTGCTGCTGCTGGAGTGGCCTCCGCGCCACCGCTGGTTGCGCCTGCCGTGGCGCCTTCTGCTGCTGCTGGTGCGGACCCGTCCTACCAGCCACCTCCAGCCACCAGCGCCGGCCCGAGCTCGGCGGAGGTTCAGTCTGCTCGCGCGACGCCTCCGGATGCTCCTGCCTTTCCGCCTGCGGCGGCGACAGTGCCGCCTCCGACCGTACAGGCGGGTCCTGCTCCCGCACCCCTTGCTCCTGGTCCTCCTGCCCAGCGTCCTGCGTCCCCGGGCCGCCGGCAGCATCGGCCGCAATCCCCTGTACCGCGTGACGAGCGAGAGACGTCACGGCGGCGTCATGATTCACCTCGCCGCCGTGGTTCCCAGGCGAACCGGGCTGCACCACGTGGCGGCCGAGGGGGCTGGTGGGGAGGGCGTGGTCACGGTGGCGGGTGGGTTTACGATCAGCCGGTGACAATGGCCGACTTGCAGCGGGTTGTGTCTGACGCGATGCGCGAGGAGCGGAACGGGCGGGTGAGCCTGAGCAGTTCGCCGCGCCATGATCCTGCGCCGATGTCTCATCCTCCGCCTGCGCCCTATGCGCCCGCTCCTCCTCTTCCCTCGACTGCCACTCCTCCTCCTCGTGCTCACGCTGCGTCCGCTGCTGCTCATGGGAACCGCCTCCGGCTGCCGTGGGTTCCTCCTGTGGCGGGCGTGGAGTTTGTGACTGCGGGCGGGGGACCAGTGACGCCGCAGTATCCGTCCCTGCTGCCCGTCGCTCCTGATCCTCCGGCTGCTGATCTGCCGGTACACTCGCTGGTGGGGCCTTCTCCTTCAGCGGATGTGCCCGAGGCGTCACTCGGGCAGCTGTGGCGCCTCTCTGAGGGTCTGCGGGCTGTTCACCTGATCCAGGTGTATTGCCACGCGGCTCTTTCTCGTGGCGTGCCTCTGGTAGGCGGCCCTCTGGACGAGTGCTCGGATGCCGCTGACCGGCTTGCCGAGCTCCTTGCGCCTGTGTTGGCTGCGCCCGCGCGGGGTGGAGTTGCGGGCGTTGGACAGCTTGGGACTGCGCTCCGTGGGCTGCGCCGGGCGATGCGCGCAGCGACTGCAGTCGACCTGATCGGCGCAACCACTGTGGTGGTGCGCGAGCTTCATCGCTCGCTGACGGGTCTTCTCGCCGTCCTTGACGCGGATCAGATGTAGTGTCCGCCTTTTCCTGGGTCATGTTGATCCCGTGTGTTGTCCTAGGCAGGTGTAGGTGTTGCCATTGTGTGTATGTCTTGAGCTATAGTTGCTTGTCCCTTCCTCCCTTGCCGTCACCTCGCGCGCGGCCGAAGGCCGCGCTGTCGAGCGTTGGCCGCCGAAGGCGGCCGACGCGAGCGTAAAGTTCGGCCACACCACTGAACAATGAGAGACCAGAGGCCTAGAGGGGCCTCTTATACTAAGGAACAGAGAGGGTAGAGGGCTAAGGGAGAGGGCGGAGGTAAGGTGCCTCTCTCTCTCTCTCTCGCTCTCTCTCACGAACGAGCGTAAAGTTCGGCCACACCACTGAACAATGAGAGACCAGAGGCCTAGAGGGGCCTCTTATACTAAGGAATAGAGAGGGTAGAGGGCTAAGGGAGAGGGCGGATGTAAGGTGCCTCTCTCTCTCTCTCTCGCTCTCTCTCACGAACGAGCGTAAAGTTCGGCCACACCACTGAACAATGAGAGACCAGAGGCCTAGAGGGGCCTCTTATACTAAGGAACAGAGTGGGTAGAGGGCTAAGGGAGAGGGCGGAGGTAAGGTGCCTTTCTCTCTCTCTCTCTCTCTCTCTCTCTCTCTCTCTCTCTCTCTCTCTCTCTCTCTCTCTCTCTCTTTCTCTCTCTCTCGTTTTTCTCTTTCGTTCTCTTTCTCTCTCGTTTTTCTCTCTCGTTCTCTCCCTCTCATTCTCTCTCTCTCTTTCATTCTCTCGTTTTTTCTCTCTCGTTCTCTCGTTCTCTCTCTCTCTTGTACTGTCTCTCTCTCTCTCGTTCTCTCTCTCCCGTTCTCTCTCTCGCGTTTTCTCTCTCTCGTTCTCTCTCTCTCTCTCTCTCTCTCTCTCTCTCTCTCATTCTCTCTCTCTCGTTCTCTCTCTCTCGTTCTCTCTCTCTCGTTCTCTCTCTCTCGCGTTCTCTCTCTCTCGTTCTCTCTCTCTCTTTCTCTCTAGCGCTCTCTCTCTCTCTCTCTCTCGTTCTCTCTCTCTCGTCCTCTCTCTCTCGTTTTATCTCTCGTTCTCTCTCGCTCAGTCTCTCTCTTGTTATCTCTCTCTCGTTCTCTCTCGCGCTCTCTCTCTCTCTCTCTCTCTCTCTCTCTCTCTCAAGCAGTCATGTATTGATATGGGTCACAAAGGTACAGGCATGGCAAATGGTGGTAACTAGCGTGACTAAACATGGAAGCAGCCAGGAAAACAGAACTAACAAACAAACCGAGCAAGCCCATCCAGCCAAAGCACACCGATCACCTAGCTCTCAGAGCAGCCCGGTCCACCGCAGCACAAGTCCCCGAGAACCCCACAATCCGCCTATCCCTTGTTCCTCCCATACCATAGGACCACCCCTTATCCTCCTTCACCCAGCAGCTTCCTCGCAACTTCCCTGAGACACCTTCCGTTCTCCCTGCCCCCACTGAAGCCTCCCCAACTCTGTATTCCTCTTCCTGACCCTCACCACGCCCCTGTATCCCACCCCTGCTGCCCCCCAGCCGCCCCCCTGCCACCGAGTTCCTTCCTCCCCAGCCCTCTAAGCCGCTCTAGCTGGTGCCTGGCGCTCCTCATACTCGTCCACCTGCATCTGCCAGAGGTCTCCCAGGCGGGGCGCCCAAGGGTCCGCTGCAGCCTGAGGGAATGCCGCTTCCGCTGCCCGGTTAGACTTGGAGAGGAGGGATGTCGCCTGGCTACGTTGGAGCATCACCGACCACCGCTGCCTGTAGTGTGCGTTGAGGCGGGCAGCGGTGGTGGTGAGGCGCCCCTGGCGGTACTTCTTCTTTGCCGCATAGGTAGCCAACATACGAAGGAACTGTTGAGTGTCAGTCGCCAACGCCCCGTAGGTCTCAACCGCCAAGCCGAAGAAGCCCACATAGCCAGGCCGCCCCTCGTAGAGCCTGTGCTTGGCCTGCGATGCCTCCTCCGCTGCCCACCCCGGCGGCTTCCGCGCCCTCACGTCCCTCCTATGCAGGACCGGGTCAGTCACCGTCACGTCCGTCGCCCAAGTCTCTCCCGACTCTTGGTCCCTGACGGCTAGGTCAGCACGCTTGTTCTGGACTGGGGGAGAGAAAGCGGTCGTCTCGTGAAAGGTTTTGTACCCGGCTTCCTGTGCCATGCGAAGAGCAGCGAAGGTCAGTGCATTGTGGGTGCGCACAGCATCCCCACCATCGGCACACCGTAGCAGGTGGTTGGGCAGACTCTTGTCAGCTATCTTGGAGTTGGACCGCTTGCAGGGGCAGACCTCCGCCACTGGTAGTTCCATGCCAAGGCGCAAGCCTAGTGCCATGGAGAACTGACCAGGGGATATTGAGAGGTCAGCCCTCGTGGGCACTGCATGGAGTCAGTCGCCTGCTCCCACTCCTTTCAGGCTGATGAGCCGAATGGCATGGCCCCGGTCCACCCCCGGCCTATCAGTTACCGTATCTGCCAGTAGCTCCTCCGCCCGCGTGTGATTGATGGCTTTGGAGAGCCCCAGCTGCAGGTTGCCCATACCCCTGGGGTTCTCTCTGTAGCTGTGTAGCACCGCCGCGGCCTGTGCTGGGAGCCTTGCCTCGAGCGGGGACAGCGGGTTCACCCGGGGGGGAGGTGGGGTCCATGTCGGGGAAAGAAGATCCCCGGCCCTGTGGAGTAGGTAGTCTGGCGGCAGGTTCAGCTGCTGCAGTAGAAGGTGCGCTGCTGCAATTGAGGCTAGGTACGCGGCTGGGGCCTCGGAAATGGGATCAATGATTCCCAGGCCCCCCAGCCGAACCGGGAGCGTTGCCTGGCGCCACAACAGGCTTTGCTCTAGCTCGCTCGGCGGGATCTGTAGCTTCGACGCCGTGAGACCTGCTCCCACCAATGCCTCGCTCCATTCCCTCCACTCCGTACGGGCCAGTGCCTCCGCCGGTGTTGTGCGAAGTAAGTACGAGATGCGGCGGGAAATGCTCCGCGATATCATGAGTAGGGCGTGCTGCGGATTGAGCTGGGCGACGAGGGGTAGCGGCGCAGCTGCCTCCGCAAGCGCCGCCCGGACCTGGTCGGTGCAGAAAGCATCGCTGCCAACCGGGCTGCCCAGCACCTTCAAACCACCTGGGTGGATGGGCAGGCCGTGTGGCAAGCCGTCCCCTCCTTCCTCCCGCACTGCGCACCATGCCGCAGACTTTGCCAGGTTGCACCGCAAACCACACGAAGCCAGCTCCGCAACGACCGTGTTGAAAGCGACGCACGCTGCTTCGCGGGGCCCCACGATTGTGATATCATCGGCATATGCCACTATTGCCACCTCCGGAACAGTTGAAGCCACGCCGAGCAGAATAGGCTGGATCGCCGCTGCAAAAAGAAGAGGTCCCAGCGGGTCCCTTTGGCGAACACCCCTGGAGCTTTGGATGTGCTCCACTTCCAGGCGGGGGTCCACTAAAAGCCGCGAGGGGCCATCGTAGAGGTTCCTAACGAGCGGGAGCAGCGGGTTGAGGCTGGACCACTGAAGGGCGGCTAGAAATGACGTGCGTTCTACGCTGTTGAAAGCGTTCTCCACATCCAGCTGTAGAGCTATGCGGGTCTCGTCATCTCGGAGTAGGGAGCGAACCGTGTGGATAATACACTCCGCGCCCCCAGGGACCGCTACGCCGAACTGAACGGGGAGGAAGAACTCTCGGATTTTCGGGCCTAAACTGTGTAGCGCCGCCTTTGCTACCACGCGTAGTAAAGCCTCGCATATTGCGATCGGTCTAACTCCTCCCCCGGGCTTCCCTAATGCTATGAGCCGGGAGGGGAGTAGAAGGTCCCGGACTTTTTGGCTCTGGAAGGAAGTGGCGAGGCGAGTAACCACGTTTGCGAGGAGCAGAAGGATCTCCTCACTCGCTAGGGCTGGGTCTCTCAGGTGTTCGAAACAGCAGCCTGAAGGCCCCGCTCCCACCCCATTCGGGCACTTCGCGAGAATCTCGCGAAGAGCTTCTAGTGGGATTCTGAGCTCAGAGTCAGTGATCCCGGTAACCCAGGCTGGCGTTGGGGTGCGAGAGGACGGGTGTTTCGCTCTCAGGGCAGTCAACGTCGCCAAATTCGGCTCGGCGAGAGGGCTGGTGCGTAACGCTGCAACTGCTTTCGAAATGTTGCCTTTTTTAACCAAACCCTCTGCCCTCGTGCAAACCCCTTCGTCGTCATTTTGGTGTCTAAGCGGAGCACCTGTGTCGGGGATGGTGCAAGCAGCTTCGAACAACCCCTCCCAATCTCCTAACTGGAACTGATGCAGCCGAGCCTCAATTGATGCCCATCGGCTGCCAGTGACTGGCTCTGGTGGTGGACGCAGCGTCAGCCTCGAGAGGTATAGCAGGATCGCCCATGCACCTGGGCATTCTGGGTTTGATGACAGCCGTAGGAGTGGCGCGAGGAGGCACAGGCAGTATTTGTCTAACACCTGGGGTGGTAGCCGTCTGACTAGGAACGGTTGGTCCATTCGTTGGAGAAGGTCCATGGTCCACGTGCCAGCTATCTGTCAGATGGCGTCGTCCTCTGCCAGGGTGGCAGGAGATTTCACCTCGTTGGCGACCGCTGCGGCTGGGACCGACCCTCCCACAGCATGGGATGTTTCTCCGTCCGCTCCCTCCCCTGTGCCTCTCGCTCGATTCCGCCCTCTTCCCACTTCCTCCTCGTTGTCCAGCGAAACCTCTTCCGACTCTGGGCCTGGCTCCTCTCCACACATAAAATCTGGATCCCCGTTCTCCTCAGCAGAGCCGGCTTCGTCCCCATTGGCCGCAGCCTCCGAAACCTCTGGACGGTTGTGACGTTCCCGCCACGGGCCTGTTCGGGGTTGGATCTCCGCTCCCCCTTGATGAGCGACACTCCCGCGCCCTCCCCCTCGCCTTCCGCGGCCCATACCGCGTAAACCCCGGCCTGCCGCCGGCGCCGATCGAGCCGTGGCCTCCAGTCCCGCTCTCCCCGCCGGCATCCACGGCGTACGGCCTCCCCTTGGAGGGCCCCACGTGACAGTGCCCAGTCGAGCCGAGCGATGAGTGGCAACGCCTTCTGCGGCTGGGGCAGCAGGGCTTGGCGGTAAGTGGGCGCCTGCTCCATTGTCCTGGTTAGAGGCCGGCTGATCTGCTTGGTGGGTTGCTGTCATCCCATGTGCTACCTCATTGAGTCCGGAGACCCCCCTTGCCTCTTGCGTATGCGCAGATGACGACCGACGCGCTCGCTCTGATGGCGGTTGCCCTTGCAGAAGCCAGCCCAGGAGGGGTCCCGGGGAGCCAGGTCCCAGCCCTGCTCCGGGCCGTCTCGGCGCTGGCTGGGCGCGCAACTTCTTCTTCGACTTCGCCTGTGCCGCGCCGGAAGAATCGTCGTGTGCGTGTCCTGGAAACTCACCCTCCGCCTGGGCGCACTCCTGCCTGTTCGCGGCCACGCAGTCATCACGTCTTCCGCCGACGGGGCTCCGCCCTGCTCCCCAGTCGCAGCAGACATCGCCGCCGCCAGCACAGCCGCAGTTACAGGTGCCGGCGACGCGGACAACACCACCTCCGCGGTCTGTTCCTTATCCGCGCCCGGACTTGGCTCCTCAGCCCCCGGCTGTGCAACCCGTGGGATGGCAGAGGGTGAAGTTGAGCCGCCGCCAAAGGCAGCGGCAGAAACGCCAGCAGGCACCAGGCCCGCCGCCGTCGCCGCTGCAGACGCAGCAGCAGCAGGAGCAGCCTCAGGCACCATTGCAGCCGCCAAACTGGGTGCCGCAGCAGCCACCAGCTCAGTCCCCGATATGTCGTTTCCCCCTGCCCCTCCAGCCGCAGCCGCCACGTCCCTCAATGCCCCACGTTCCACCGTCACCTCGCCTGCATGCTCCAGGCCCTCAGCCAGAACCAGCCCCTCCATCGTTCCATCAGGGCCTGTATGGCAGCCCCCCCGTGCCGCGTCCGTGGGAGCCAGTGACGCCTCCCGCCCAGCCTCCTCCCCCTGCCGTGGTTCCTGGTGAGCCCCCAACTCGCGTCGAGCAGCGCGTGATGCACGTTGGGACGTGCATGACGCTCCTGTCGTACGTGCTCGACCAGCTTCACGTGACCCTGGTGCAGCAGGAGGTGCGGATCGAGGCGATGCAGCAGGCGGAGCAGTCAGCGGCAGTGGCGGTAGCGGAGGAGTTGCAGCATTACCTCCCCCTGATTGGATTTGTGCCCGGTTCCCCTGGGGCCGCCCTCGGGCCCGGCCCTGGGGCGTTGGCACGGCTTGCTGATTCTGCCCGGGAGGATCCGCTCGACCTTGTAGCAGCAGCCGCGTCCGTCCTACGCTGGCTGGACGGGAGGCTGTGTTGGATCCTCGTTGAGTAGCAGAAGCCTTCCCCTTGCTAGCCCCCTTAGCAGCAGGTCTGGGTTTGGGCTTCCCCATGGCGGTGTTCTCACGCCCGGGGGTGTTGTTGTAGCCGTTGTTGTTCTATGCCTGCATGTTGTACTGCCCCATGTTGATATGCCAGGAGGTTTTTGGGGAGTAAACTGAACTCACCAGTGAAGAATGAGCTCAAAGGACTCCTCACTAGGTGCTTTATACTAGGAAAACAGCCCTGGAAACGACTAAGGACTAAGGACTAGGCAGGAGGGGGAGAAAAAACGGCTAAGGACTAGCCCCAAGCCATCTCTCTCTCTCTCTCTCTCTCTCTCTCGAACGAACCGCCGGTTTTTGGGGAGTAAACTGAACTCACCAGTGAAGAATGAGCTCAAAGGATTCCTCACTAGGTGCTTTATACTAGGAAAACAGCCCTGGAAACGACTAAGGACTAGGCAGGAGGGGGAGAAAAAACGGCTAAGGACTAGCCCCAAGCCATCTCTCTCTCTCTCTCTCTCTCTCTCTCTCTCTCTCTCTCTCTCTCTCTCTCTCTCTCTCTCTCTCTCTTGTTCTCTTCTCTCTCTCTCGTTCTCTTGCTCTCGCTCTGGCTCTCGCTCTCGCTCTTCATTCCTTCCTTCCTACCTTCCATACTTCCTTCCCTCCTTCCTTCATTGGGTTTACTGCTTAAGTTTGTTGCTTCTGTTTTCTGCTTCCGTTTCATGCTTTGGTTTTATGCTTCCGTTTTATGCTTCTGTTTTCTGCTTTGTTTGATGTGCCCTACCTTGCCTTGCCTTTCCATCATCCGTAGTTTTGTATTCTGATTATTCATGTTTACCACTTTTCGATGATCTCCTTTTCTCCTTTTTTTTTTTTTTTTTCTCTCAAAAATCTTGCTGATCAGGAAAACGAGTTCAATCTGGAGAATTTGTAGTTATCACTTATAGGATTTACCACATTGTCATTTTTACTTTGTTTTGCATGTTTTATATATTATCGTGGGTTTCCGGCTGGGTTTTTTGTTGTGCATGCATTTGGTTGTTGTGAATGTGTTTGCTTGTGTGAGTGTGCATTCATCCATTATTTCATTAACAATGCATGTCTGTGGGTTTTCAAAAGTTGAATCGGCTCAATCATTTTTACCCAAAGGTTCATTGGCGCGCCTATTGGGAGCCCATTTGAACTGGAGATGATAGGGTTGACCATCTTTTTAGAGTTTACAGATTGTGTTGCTTCATGTGACTGCTCATTGTTCAAATATTATGCTATCAGCTCCCCGATATGCTAGGCGGGGGATGCGGTAGCATAGTTTTTGGGTCGTTAGCTTTCACGCATCTTTATCATTATAAATATAGATGGATTGTAAATACGTAAACATTATTCATATCAAGGCATGCAATTATCATTTATCATATCTTACACAATATATCATGCTGATATAACTGAAGGATCGAAGTGGATAGGATAAAGTTGCCAAGTGTAAAGGAGAACTTTGAAGTCTCATTAATGACCTTGTTAATAAATTGAAAGAGAACAAGATGATTATAAGATAGGAGTACAAGGGTATAAATAGCATTCCTAGCTAGCCATGTACTCTGAGGGGTACATTCCCTTATTAACTGAATTGCATTGCTACAGTAACCCACGACTATTGCCATTCTAGACAGTTACCATGTTGCACTTCGCAACTGCCTTGTGCGGTTACCGGGTAGTCAAGGGTCACGACTGTTGACTGACTTCGACCGTTGACCTTCGGGTGACCCTTGGACTTCCGCGTGCTCTATATGAGCTATTGCGGTACTAGTAGAGTCGCACACTTCGTTATGAAGTGACGCGAGAGTGGAAACCGTCGGGAATGTTTATAATAACCTTTCGGTTATTCCAACACTCCCCTTCATTCCTGAAGGTGGGCCACGTGGGACTTCTTGGTGATCCCGCAAAGGTTGGCGCAGTGCTGGAACTGTTGACGTGGCAGTTTCTTTGTCAGAAAGTCGGCTGCCATGTCGCCAGTTGGGCAGTACGTGAGCTTGACTTTGCCCTTGTCGATTTCGTCCTTGACGAAGAAGTAACGAAGGGCGATGTGTTTCGTGCGGTTCACGAAGCCGGGCTTGTTTGCGATCTTGATCGCGCTTTGGTTGTCGCAGAGTAACGTGAAATGCCCGTTCATCGTCACTTTCGCTTCCTGCAGAAGTTCCATTAGGTACAGTCCTTCGTGAACAGCTGCGCTGGCGGCGATGAATTCTGCTTCGGCTGACAAAAGAGCAATGAGTTCCTGCTTCTGAGAGTTCCATGAGATGAGTCCGGCAGGTTGAAGTTGGAAAAGAAATCCTGTGCGGGAGCGTCTGTTGTCAATGTCTTCTGCGTGGTCAGCGTCTACGTAGCCGTGTAGCTGCAGGGTAGCCGTTAAGTTAGCTGCGTAGGTGAGGCCGACGTCGGGAGTGGAGATGAAGTATTGAAGTGCGCGGCGCAGGTCCTGTAGATTCTCCCCATCAGGTCGCTTCATGTATTGAGCGAGCTGGCTTGCGACGTAGGAGAGATCGGGCCGGCACGTGATGGCGGCAAATAGAAGGCACCCGAGCTGCTGCTGATAGAGCCGATGATCCTCAGGAGACAGAGGCGTGGTGTCTGGTTCGTGGTGAGGAGGAGGAGTGCGAAACGGGGTGGAGAGGTTGATTGGTGCGATGCCGAATTTCTTCGCGAGAGTTTCGGCGTACTTGGCGGCGGAGAGATGAATGGAGGTGGCAGACTGGGTGATGTTGAGACCCAGGAATTGAGTAACGTCGTGGTTGATGGTGACTTCCAGCTGCGCCTTGATGTCTGCCTCGAATTGGTCCAGTAGCTCTGTGTCGTCACCGGTGTAGAGGAGGTCGTCGACGTAGGCGACGAGGAGAATGAACTTGCCGCGTGACTGCTTCCGGTACATTCCGAGGTCGTGGGGCAGCTGTTGGAAACCGATTTTTGTTAGCACCGTGTGGAGGTACTGCTGCCAGAGGCGCGGTGCTTGCTTAATCCCGTAAAGGGATTTCTGGAGCAGGCAGACGACGCCGTCGGTCTCTTCGAAGGCATGCGGCTGCTCGACGAAGATAATTGCGTCGACCGGGGCGTACAAGAATGCGCTGCCGACGTCGATTTGACGGAGTGGGCGCTGCTTGATGGCCGTGATGCAGATGAGAATCCGCACTGAGGTGTGCCGTCCGACTGGTGCGTAGGTGAGATCGAAATCCACCATGTGCGTTTGCTCGAAGTCGCGGACCACCCATCGCGCCTTGTATTTGTCGATGGAGCCGTCCGCCAGCGTCTTGATGCGGAACACCCATTTGCCGCTGAGAATCTTTCTCCCCTTCGCAGATGTCCGGGGAACCAGCTTCCAGGTGCCACGAGTCTTGAGCGACGCGACCTCCTTGGCCATGGCTGCTTTCCACTTCTCACTATCGGGGCCGGAGAGAGCCTGGCGAACAGTGGTGGGTTCCTTGGGGGAGGAGTGGCGAACAGCGACGGCGAGCCCAAGGATGCGCAGACCAGTTTCGTTGGTCTTTTCGTAGTGCAGGCGATCATAGTCGTGGAAGCTGGTTACTTCGACCACGTCGTCGTCGCTTTCGTTACCGGGGCGGATTGTGTCTTGCGAGGTGTTGGGCTGTGGTAACGTGGCATCGGGTGAGTGACGGGCGACGCTGTTGTAGTCGTGGGCTTGGCGAGTTGTATCGTCGGGATCAGTTTGGTGTAGCGGAACGAAGGTTGGAGTCTGGAATGGGCTTGTAAGGGGGATGTTGGGTGCGCTGTCAAACTGAGTGACGTGTGCTGCAGCCTCATCTTCCGCCAGGTCAGCTTCATCGTGTGGAGTTGCGAAGCTGCGGTGTCCCTCGAAAACCCTTTCTGGTGCTGTGTCAGCTGCGCGGTGTTCGTTGAACGGTGGCAGAGTCAACTTTTTGTAGAAGATGCAGTCACGTTATTTCTTCACTTCGTGTGTCGCGTAGTCCAGCACGATCCACGCCTTGTATTCCTTTTCGATCCCGAGGTGGATGCCCCAGCGAGCTCGGTCAGTAAATTTTCCGGTCCGAGCTGTATGTGGCCTGTACTGTACCATGCATCCAAAGACCCGGAGCAAGCGAGTGTCCGCCTTTTTGCCCGTCCACGCTCGATGAGGGGAGTTGTTGTTCTCGAGACTTCGGGAAGACAGCAAGTTGTGCAGTCGGACTGCATGGTTCATGGCAAACGGCCAGTAGCACGTTGGGATGGCCGACTGCTTCATCAGGGCCCTCATCCTTGTGGCGAGGCTCCTGTTTGTCCGTTCTGCTACTCCTTGCTGCTCGTGAGCGTAGGGCAGGGACACCAGGTGTTCAATCCCTTTCTTCCGGAAGAGCTCGTTGAACTCGTCTGAGAAGAACTCCAGAGCTCCGTCCGTCTGCCAGCTCTTTAGTTTAAGTCCCGATTGCCGTTCAGCTCGCTTCATCCACGAGATGAAGCATTCAAAGGCGAGCGACCTGCAGTCCGTGTTGACAGCCCAGACGTGGCGAGTGCTCGCGTCGATGAAGGTCAGTGTGTAGAGTTCGCCGTCAAGACCCTCATGCGTCAGGCACATGAAGTCGCTGTAAACCTTGTCGTGCGGCTTGTATCGTTCGTAGCCGGGCGGCATGTCGGGGAAGGGCTTATGAGCGAGCGACGCGGTGGGGCACACGGTGCAGGACGGGTCAGCGGA
Organism: Closterium sp. Naga37s-1; assembly: GCA_947471745.1. Lineage (NCBI taxonomy): Eukaryota > Viridiplantae > Streptophyta > Zygnematophyceae > Desmidiales > Closteriaceae > Closterium > Closterium sp. Naga37s-1. The sequence goes on along the minus strand of CANJKZ010001112.1, from coordinate 1,939,478 downwards.
GTCTGCGGTGAGGAATCCTCCTCGTGGGAGAAGCAGGGCTTCGTTGTCGAGAACTCCTGCCTTCAGAGAGTTCTTGAGAGTTGTATGCGAGGGATGCCCGAGCCGGTGATGCCATGTTTCCGGTTCCGCACGGTAACCCACTGTTTTCTGATAATACTTCTGTCTTGATGCTTCATCGTTTGCCTCCCCTTCAGGTCCGGTATCGGCGGCGTCGTCAGCATCGGTGACGAACGCGCGAATTGCCTTCCTTTCCAGAAGTGCGTGCAGGATGCTGATGATGTCATCGGTGTCGCCGGTGTCAACTTGGTCTCCAGTGACGAAAAGGCACTGATTTGGCCAGTCGCGAACTGGAAGGCCCTTCATGGGGATGCGGTAATAGCTGAACTCGGCTCCGATGACCTCAATTTCTTGTGGTCCTTGGACTGGTGGCTCTGCTTCCTCGGTAGGTCCTGGTAGCTCTGCTACTTCGCCGAAGAGTTCGTAAGTCACCTCCTGCTCCTCTGACTCTTCTTCCATTGGCTCTGGTGTGTCAGGGGCGTACTAATTTGGAAGAGGAGGGCCTCCCCAACTGGTGCTACGTGTTGCCCAGTAGGGATCGATCTCTGGTGGACGGCCTGCTGTCTTCTTCCATAGATGCAGGTTCGGTCTCAGCAGGTGCGGTGCGCGGTTGCATGGGGACGTCCGAGGCGAGTTGCTCGAGGTCCATTGCTATGGGATGAGTCCAGGTTGGAGCTTCTGCAGTTGTTGTTTTCAACAGCAGAGTGCGGTGGGAGACTCTTGAGGTGCCTTGAGCTGAGAGCTGCAGCACAAAGACTCCGTCGTTGTCCACGGCCTTGCCGATGTAAGTGTCGCCGTAGAAAAGTTCAAACGTCTTGTCCTTGCGGTTGCTTCGAATGTCGACTCCGCACCTCATGAGCTGAGCCGAAGAAAGCAGATTGTACCGCGGATCTGGAGCCACAAGCACGTCGCCGATGTGGATTGTGAAGTGCGTGTCGTCAGCCTTGAGAAGGATCTCACCGATGTCATATGCCTTACGTGTTCCATCGTTCGCCACTGTGATCTCGCAGGGTCGTCGCATGCGCCTGGAGTTGGAGATGAATGTTGGTGATCCCACCATGTGCTGTCCGCAACAGCTGTCCAGGTACCAGGTATTGATGTTCTCGCGGTTTTGCCTCGCGATGTTGGCGATTTTAGGCGTGACCACGCGATCTCTTTCGCCGGTGTATGGCGAGAGAGCGAAGTACCGGTTTGCCGCTATGCTAGGGGGCGATTCTGGTGTCGGCGGCGGCAGCTCGAAGTCAGGTGGGTGCCTTTGTGGTGAGTTGGTCCAGGAGGGAACAGAAGGATCGTTGTCCTGGCTTGGTGAGACAGGATTGATGGGGTCGTGGAGCGCGAATGTTACTCGGTCATAGTAACGGTATCCTCTGTTGCGGCGAGCCATGCAGCTCATGATTGTCCCTTTGCCCTTGTCCTTGGTCGTAATGCGTGCAGGTGTTTGCGAGATGCTTGCGACGGAGGGAGGCGAGATTGTCGGTGTTGCAGCGGAGGTTGAGGGAGCGGATGACTGATGATTAGAGGGGTTGTTTCGCCTTTCGTCGGCGGCTTTTCGCTTGTAGCATCGGTCGATAGTGTGACCGGGCTTCTTGCAGTACTTGCAGAATGTTCCCTTCTTCCCGTGCTGCTCCCCCCCTCCCTTCCCCCTGCTCCCCCCCTCCCTCCCCCCTGCTTCCCCCCTCCCTCCGCCTTGCTTCCCCCCTCCTTATGCCTTGCTCCCCCCCCCCCCCCCCCTTTTGCCCTGCTTCCCCTCTCCCTCCGCCCTGCTTCCCCCCTCCTTCTGCCATGCTTCCCCCATCCCTCTATTCTGCTTTCCCCCGCCCCCAAGTGAGTCTACGTTTTCCCCATGTGCCCCTCCTATCCCTCCCCATGTTCCCTTGATCTCACAATCTTTCCTGTCCCTCCCCATGTACCTCTCCTCTCCCACCCCATGTGCCTCTCCTCTCCCTCCCATGCAGCCCTCCTCTCTCGTGCACACCCTTTGCCTCTCCACTCCCTCCTGCTCCTGCTCCTTTCATCCCACCTGCCAGGAGCACTCAGGGAGTGAGAGTGAGAGCGTGGAGGAGGACGAGGAGGAAGCAAGGATGCGTCACACTCCTGCCCGTCGTGTGGCTGACGCTACTTGTCGAAGGCGCCCGTTCGCATCGCGTCGAGTTGCTTGTAAGGTCCTATTGCCCTCACTTTCCCCGTCTCCCTTGCTTTCCCCCGTTTCCCTCGCTAGCCCCGTCTCCCTCGCTTTTGTCAACGGGAGTGTTGTTAGGCCCCGTCCTTGCTTGGGCGGAGCCGACCTTGTGGTCGGATGTGCGGGGGTTGCAGCCGACCTGCAGCAGTGGGCACGGGGGCCACTGCAAGGGCGCCGAGCTGGAGGGCGCCTGGCTGGAGGGCGCCGAGCAGGAGGACGCCGTCCTGGACGCCTGGTTGGTGTCCTGCACGCTTGGACGGCGTCCTGGGAAGCTGGACGCCGACCTGGGCTTCGGTACGACTTCCCGGGCGCCTGGTCGACGTCGTGGGCGCCTGCTCGGCGTCCTGGGAGGCCAGACGCCGACCTGGGCGTCTGGTCGACGTCCTAGGAGGATGGACGCCGCCCTGGAGGTCTGCACGGCATCAGGGGTCTGGACGCCAACCTGGGGGTTCGGACGGCGTCCTGGGCGCCTGGACGCCGGACAAGGGACGCCGGGCATGGGTGGCCGGCTACGGACTGCGCTGGTCGACCAGGCGTGGTTGCCCGGTCGACCGGGATACCCGGGCGACGTGCGCGAGTGTCGCCGAGGTGAAGTCTGCGAGGTCGACCTCGGGGGTGGTATCCCGAGGTCGACGTGGCTGGTAGGCGCAGTCGCTGGCGTGGAGTCTGCCAGGCGTCTGCGCTGTGCTCGTGACAAGGTGTGGAGCGCCAACCAGCTGCGCGCACCTGTGAAGCAGGTGACCCGTTGTCCTGAGGGTGCAACGCTGTGCAGCCGACCTGCTGCAGCGTTGGCACACCATGGACTTGCAACGTTGGCACATCTTTACTCTGCAACGCTGGAGCGGTGCGAGCGTTGCTGCGCTGGAGCGCGGTCGACCGTGCTGCGCTGGAGGTCGACCAGCAGCCTAGCTAGCTCTGATGTAGTCTGTGTTGCCAATGTTGTTGGAACCATGGTTGTCAATCTTTGCTAGTGAAACTCTTGCAAAATCTCCCCGTTAATGTGCAAGCAGAGAACACACAAGCAAACGACTAAGGAACGCAGAGATCACACGAGCACCCGTGCCTAGCCCGTAGTCTAGCTCCCAATGCAGCAGTTATCTCCGCAGCTTTCCCCATCTCGCTCGCTTTCCCATCTTGCACAGTTGTCACCCTCCCTTCCCTCTTTCCAGTGATCACCCTTCTTGTTCCCACTTATACCCCTCCCTCCCACTGCTTACCTCTCTCCCACTGACCCCCATCCTCTTCCCAGCTCCCCCCCACCCTCTTCCCTGCTTCTCCCCATGCTCTTCCTTGAATCCCCCCAACTCCTGCCCTGCTTCCTTTCACCCTCCCCTCCAGCTTCCTTACCCCCCTGTCCCGCTTCCTCCCACCTTCTGCCCTGCTTTCCTCCAGGGCAGAAGCTCACTCCAGGTGAGCCAGGGGATCGATGGGTGAGAGCCGCATGGCAAGTCCCTCCTCTCCCTGCCCATGTGCCCCTCCTCTCCCTGCTTTGCATTTACTTTTCCTCTTTCCTGCTTCTGCTCCTCCCCTCCCACATCCCACCTGCCAGGAGGACGACCTAGAAGCCTCGCACCAGGGAGACGATAGCAAGGTGCGGGCGTCGAGTCTGCTGCGCTTCCTGGTGGACCTTCCCTTCCCCATCGCCTTCGCTTCCCCTGCTGTTGCCTACCCTCCTGGCGCCCTCCTCCCACCCTCCTTACTTCCCACCCTCACAACTCCCATTCTACACCAACAGCGCGATTACATTGCTTGCTGTGTGATTATCGCACGGGCGCATTCACATCTTCGCAGGTAGTGTAGTGATATATATTTGTTTGAGAATATTGAATCGGGCAGTGTTTTGTTATTGATATGTATATATTTGTTGCTTCTTTGTAATTGACATTATGCAGTTGCTGTCTTGCGGATAATTTGGGCATACCCTAAGCTTTGTGTTGTGTTATAATAATTTGTTCACATTTCAAACCGGAAACCAAATATGTTATTAGTGGGCTATGCATTTTGTATGAAATTTGTGATGATTCTATACCGCGCGAGAGTTTCGCCCCCACCAATTCCAACTATTCGCAAGGACGGAAGTGGTGGGGTGGAGCTAGCGGGGTTTTCAATCGCACGAAAAGTCGCTTCCACCCTCCTCTTTTCGATGATCGGGAACAGCTGTCACAACGTTGCTCCTTTGTGCCTGATTATTCGCCACCTGATTTCGCTTTCACCCCACGCAGATTCTCGAAATTCTTGATTTCAAGGTTTCGCCAACACTATTTCAACCTCACATAACTTGAAAAATTACCATGATGACCTCGGGTCGGAACGACTTCCACGATCTTCAACGATTTCATCACTGATTTTTGCTGGTCTGCGAACGGTGCAGAGACACAATGCATCGGTGTGTGCGTGAGTGCGTTAGTGCATTAGTGCGTACGTGCGTTAGTGCGCCTGTGCGTGCGTGCGTCAGTGCGTGCGTCAGTGCGTGCGTCATTATGTGCGTGCATCAGTGAGTGCAAGTGTGCGTGCATCGGGGCATGTGTGTGTGCGTCGGGGCATGCGTTTGTGCGTCAGTGCGAGCATCAGTCCGTGCGTGCATGCGTCAGTGCGTGCGTGCGTCAGTGCGTGCATCAGTACGTGCGTGCGTCAGCGCGTGCATCAGTGCGTGCGAGCGTCGGTGCGTGCATCATTGCGTGCGTGTGGACAGATTTCATAGGCAGCAGAATACACGTACGCGGGGACTCTCACCCTGTTGGTTCTTCAGCCTTGATTCCCCTTAATTCCCATCCTATCCCCCCGCACCCCCCCTAACCACCACTTTAGACCTACGGTCACTGTTCACAGGTAGCAGAATACACATAGGAGGAGAAAAGGTGAAGGAAGGTAAGGGACAGGTTGGGGAGAGGGGGAGGGAGGAAGATAGTTAGAAAGATGAGAGGGAGATGGGAGGGGGAGGGAGAGGAGAGAGTGAGCACAGGGAGGGACGATATATGCTGATATGCTGAAATGCCTTATCTGCCTGCTCAGAGGGAAGGTGATGAGTCAACGATAATCAGCTTATCTGCTCCCAAAAAAAATGATTCGAGTCTATAAGCAACAGTACTCTAAACGAACTTATATACGGCTCTTTTTTCCCCTAACCTTTTTCACCCTAAACTCTTTGGACGCATCAGCATAAGATAGTCACTATCTGGTCGTCCCTATTCGCCCATTTTCTCTTCCATTGTGCTCCCTGATCCTGTACTTGCCTCCCTTCCTTAAGTCGAAGTCTAATCGCCCTTATTCACCCATTCTCTCTTTCCCTTTCCCCCCTGACCATGTACCTGCCTCCATTATACCAGAATGCTGGATTCGAGTCTGTAAGCAACAGTACTCTAACCGCACTTATGTACAGTTCTTTCTTCCCCTAACCTTCTTCACCCTAAACTCTTTTGACGCATCAGCATGAGAGAATCACTATCTGGTCGTCCCTATTCGCCCATTCTCTCTTCCATTCTGCTCCCTTATCCTGTACTTGCCTCCCTTCCTCAAGTCGAAGTCTAATCGCCCTTATTCGCCCATTCTCTCTTTCCCTTTCCCCCCCGACCATCTACGTGCCTCCATTATCCCAGAATGCTGGAGACTGTCTGAACGAATTTCTCTTTTTAGGATTGCTGTGGCATTGCTATGATGTGATGTATCATTGTGTCACAGTGCGTGCGTCAGTGCGTGCGTGCGTCAACTGTATGTATGTTTCATTTGTGTTTTGTGCTAGCTGTCCATGTTGTCTTTCCCTTTTGCTATCTTTAACTGATGTTGCGTCTCTTATGCATTGCAAGGCCGTGAGTTTCAATCAGTGGAGGTGGTTAACAAGTGTTTTTTTTGGGTTGCGAATGTTGAGTGCAATACATGGTTTGCACGGCAACCTACCGCCTATTCGCCGACGGTAAAAGAAAATGGGGAGTTTTGTTTGAAGGTGATTTGTGGCGTGAGAAATGTAATTTCATTTTGCATTTTGTGTGTGTGCATTTTGTTTGTGTTATGTGCGCATTCGTCCTTGCATTTGGTGTGTTTCGTTTTCATTTGTAATTGCACTTTGTGTTTGTGCATTTTCAGTTTCGTGTTCAATGTTCTCATGATGCGCTCAAATGAGGCTCACATGATGCGCTCAAATGAAGCTCTCATGAAGCGCTCAAATGAGGCTCCCATGACGCGCTCAAATGAAGCTCAAATGAAAGCTCAAATGAAAGCTCTCATGAAGCTCCAATGAGCCTCAAATGAGCTTCCCATGAAAGTCCCATTTGTTTTTCATGTTTCATGCGTGTCCCATGCGAGCGGGTGGTGTACCATGGGGCGTTTCTATGGGGCTCGACACTTTGACTCGTCAAAGGGGGTGCTGTTGACTTTCGCGCTGGTCAAGCACGCAAAATCTTGACCGCGCGTGTGGTCCTGATTTCGCGTGTGGGCCCTGAGGGCCCGAGCGTGTGCTCGCGCACTGTTGCGAGCGTGGCAGGGCCCACGATCGCAACAGAACAGGGCGAATGATCGCCCTGTCCACGCGCAGTACAGCACGACCAGTTTGTCTGGTCGTGCATGATTGCGCGTCTGAGGGGTGCGCGTGTGTTTCGAGTGGGTGCTGTGGGATTCCGAAGGGTGCTCGGAATTTACAGTTGAAAAACTGTTTTTCGGAGTTGACTCACGGAACAAGAAATTGCGCACAAAAGTCACACCGCTTCGCGGAATGATTTCGACGCAGGTACAGAACGGTTATTCCGTTTTCTCAACGGTAAAAACCGTTTTACAACTGTTTGCTCGCATGAAATTCGTGAGTGCCAAATTGGAGCTACATTGGAACTCATGAGTGCACTCATTTGAGTCAGCAAGGTAATTCTCATATGTGGAATTTGAAGACAGGTATTTTCAAGAGGAGAATCAAGCCAAATTTGCAAGGAGTTGAGCAACCGTTTTCAAGTACAGCTTGGCGAATGTCCGAAATTCAGTTTTACAACTACTTTGCTGTTTCCCTATGCATGTGTGTTAGGCGAAATATAAAACATGTGCTTGTGCTTGATTGTGCTCAATCCTTTCTAGTGGAAATATTTTCTGAATCTCTTCGACGAGTTAAGTTGCTCTATCAACGTATTGACGTGAAGAGCTTTTCTGCACACGAGCCAATCCGTCGTCGAATGCTGCGCAACGAAGTTTGGGAAAGCTCTTGTACGCACGATAATTTTCATACTTAGGGAAATCCCTCTTCAAACACGGACCCTTGGATAGGGGCTGGTTCTACCAGGCACCCAAGAACCCTTGGAGGTGTTATAGTCACAATAGGCTTGAATGTGCCTAAAACGAAAGATAGAGAGCACAGACGGATTTCTGCACAGCGGCTTCAAACGTTGATAGCGTTCTGCTCACAGCTGCAAATGACTTGATTCAAATTGGATCTGAAGCGTCTTCACGTCGTCTACAATTAGCAATTTAGATTGCACGATTTGATGAAGAATTGACGACACAGCGTCGGTTTGAACGAACGGTACTATGGCAGCCACTATAGTCTTAGAACACAAGATAGGAAGAGTTACGAGTTGGGGATGACTCCCAGCTCCTACAAACCCCAAGAGCGAAATGTTACACTACACAAAGTAATGTAACTATCTTCAATATCTTGAGGTGTACCCTTTTGGCGAGCTTCGAAATCACTTGAGGCTTGACACCAAGGCTCGGGCTCTTCATCACAAACTCATCCTTGAGTTCTTGATGGGTCTGCTGCACACACCTGCGACACGCCGAACGTTCGACACAGGACAAAATAGAAACCGCGCACGACAAAATAGAAACCGCGCGCGAGACACAAACGACCGCGTAACACGCGTCTAGCGATAACTCGCTATTGACTCGACACACACACTCGACATCATGACTCAACATTCACACACAATTATGAGCATGAAATGTATATTATCCCATGCCCTCATACCATTCCATACACACACACATTCACGCACACGGACAACAAGCCGAGTGCAAACCGTAGGGTTGCACCACCAAACTCCCCCTCGGATTGTTGGCCTTAGGATATGTTGCTCTCTCAGTTCAGAGCCATCCCAGCCAGCTTGCAACACTTCCAATGCTGCTGCTCCACCAGCCTCTTGGTCATCATGTCAGCCGGCTGCCCCGTGGTCTTCACGTAGCGCAACTCAACTTCACCCGCGGTTACCATGCTCCTCGTCCAATGCCACTTCACCCTCATGTGCTTCGTGAGTCCATGCAACACAGGGTTCTTAGCAAGAGCAATGACACCCTGGCTGTCACAGTACAGTGGGGTAGGTCCTTGCTGCTCCTCCCCCAATTCAGCCAACAAACGCCGCTGCCACACAATCTCCCGTACGGCACGGAAGAGTGCCATGTACTCGGACTCCACCGAGCTCAAAGCTTGGTCAACCTGCTTCTTGCTCTCCCAAGCAGTTGGGCCTCTACCAGCACAGCATATGAAGCCTCCCATACTTGTCATGTCCTCTGGTTCTGATGCATATGAAGCATCCGAGTAGGCGGTGAGGAACAAACGCCCGGGTTCAACACCATCCGCGCCCTTTTGGCGCCTTTGTGCCGCCGCCGAGTATTGCAGCCCAACGGTCGGTGTTTGGCCAAGATACTTGGCCACCCTCATTCCAGATGCTACCTGCTCCTCATTAGGGCATTGCACAACCCTAGCCAGCTGCCCGGTAGCAAACGCGACGTCCGGTCGGGTGTTAACCGCCGCATACATGAGGCTGCCCACCAACGAGTGAAATCGGCGCCTCTCCTCTTCACCAACGCTCTCCTCCTCTGGTCCCTTCACACACTTGAACCCAGAGGGAAAGGGTGTAGCCACATGGCCTTCACTCTGCCCAAAGTTGGCAGCCAATGCCTCCAGGTACTTTCGTTGATGCACCCGCATGCACCGCTTCTCCACATCTCGTTCGATGTGGAGCCCAAGGTAGAAGCTCACGTCACCAAGGGCCTTGCACTTGAACTTGTCTTGAAGCTTCAGCATCACCTCCTTCACAAGGTCTGAAGAGGGTGAGAAAATGAGGATGTCATCCACATAAACCACCATGAAACTCCTCTGCTCCCCCTCGCCAAGCATGAACAAGGAGTGATCGGCCGTTGAGGGAGTGAAGCCGATCCCCTCCAACACTTCGCGCAGCTTCATGTACCATTGCCTAGGGGCCTGCTTCAGCCCATAGAGGGCCTTCTTCAGCTTCCACACTGCCACTACCATCATCAGACCCCTCTGGCTGCGCCATAAAAATCTCCTCCTCAAGGATGTCGTTAAGGAATGCCGTTACGATGTCCATTTGCTTTACTACCCATCCTTTGATGGCGGCTCCCGCGAATAGGGTTCGCAGCGTCGTCGGCTTCACCACAGGGGCAAACAGCTCCTTGAAGTCCACCTTCTCCCTCTGCTGGTACCCCTTGGCTACAAGCCTAGACTTGTAGCGCTCGATCTTGCCGTCGGCATCCGACTTGATTTTGAAGAGCCACTTGGACGTTATCGCCGTACGCCCCTCCGGTAGCTCCACCAATTCAAACGTGTCATTCTCCTCGATGCTCTTCAGCTCACTCTCCATGGCCTTCTTCCACTCCTCAGCATCACTACTCTCCAAAGCCTCCTTGAGAGTTGCTGGTTCTCCCGGCATCTCCACCGGAGAGAAGAACGCGAAGGCACACTCCTCGTAGTCACTCTCCTCGTCGTCTCCGACCATCATTGCCGCTCCGGCCAGGGCTGTCTTGCCCTGCTTTCCCGGCGCATCATAGGTCAGCCTATTAGGGGGTTGAACTCTCCTCTTCCCCCTTCCTTCCTCCTCAGCTGCAGGGACTTGAAGGCCTTGGCGTTGCTGCGGTGTGGCTCGAATCCGTGGAGCACTCGTAGTACGGGAAGGGAGTGACGGTGCACGCTCGCTCACTTGCTGCACCTCCTCCTCTTCTTCCTCTGCATCATTGGCCTCCTCTCCCCCATTCACAAGAGAGGATTGCCTTGTGGTTGTGCTGCCGCTGCTCAGCTCCAAAGGCAGCTCCACATGCTCCAAACCGGAACTCTTCACCTCCCCAAACCGCACGCCTATCTTCGCCTCATTCTCCGCCTTCCAATCCTTGTACATGAAGTTCTCCATGAACTTGCAGTCCCTGCTCACCAAGAACTTCTTGGTGAATGGGTCCCAAAGAAGCCATCCCTTGCTGTTTTGAGCCATGCCCAAGTGCACGGCCCACACCGCCTTGGCACCAAGCTTGTTGTGCCGAAGATGCTTAGGCACGAGCGCCATGCACATGCACCCGAACACCCGAAGCATATCCACCTTTGGCTTCCTTCCTAGCCACTCCACATAGGGCACCCATTTGTCTGCTCCCACATGATTCAAGGCTCTGTTCTTGGCCACACACGCGCTCCGCACCGCATCAGGCCAGAAATAGTCGGGTAGCCCGGCTTCAATGAGCAACCCGCGTGCCGCCTCCGTGATTGTGCGGTTCGCTCGCTCGGCGATGCCGTTCATTGCAGGGGAGTATGGCATGGTGAGGGAGTGCCGAATACCATTCTTCTTCAGCCACAACCCAAACTCCTTGCTCAGGAACTCTCCCCCTCGATCGGTGCGGATTGACTTGACTAGACGGTCTTGTTGCCGCTCCACCATCGGGAACCAATCCGTCTTCAACGTTTCAGCCACGTCGCTCTTCTTGGCCAGCACGTACACCCAAGTCATGCGGGTGTAGACGTCGACAATGGTGAGAAAATACTCAGCTCCAGCAGCTCCAAGCTTCAGGGGGCCCACCACGTCCATCACCACCTCATCAAGCGGTGCCTTTGCCGTTGCCTCCGAACTAGGGAACGGAAACCGGGTGAACTTGGCTTGAATGCACGTCGGGCAGCCAAGCACCTCATCAGGCTCCCCCCTTCACACGTATGCCAGCAACCATCTCATTCTTCACTAGCTGCTGCAAGATGGGCAGGGCCACATGCCCCATGCGCCGATGCAAGGTGAGCCAATCACACTCCCCCGTAGCCGAAGCTGGATTGGAGAATGCCGCGCTCGCAATAGCGCCCCACATACTCTCTCCGTAGTCCTCCTCCGCTGCTGCCTCTGGGTTCTCCTCACCCTTTTGCTGCTCCTTGGTTGCTGCACCACTCTCCTTAGGTTCACTGAACTTGCTGGTCCCTCCAGGTTTGCTCTTCTTGAGCTCATTCTCCTTAGCGCGACCGTTCGCGCCATCGTCGCTACCGACCGCTCCATCCTTGGTGCTGATGCTTGCTGCCACTTGCCTCTCCTTAGGCATAGGGACCACTGGGATCTGCCACATCTCGTTGTAGACATCCCTGTCCTCATGAAGGTCCCAAAGAATTCGATCGCCAAGCCTTGCGGTGTAGGTCTTGGCTCCCTTCGAGTTCGTGTCCATGCCGGCCTTTGCCAACCGCCGCACGGAAATCAGGTTTGCAGCAAGGCTGGGCACCCAAAGCACGTTCTTGAGGCCCACCATCTTCCCATCAGCACCCTTGAACATGGCCTTGCCCATGCCTTTCACCTCTGCTCGCTGCCCCAAAGCCGATGTGACATGCTTCACCGGTGACGGCTCGAGTTCGGTGAGCAAGTCCGGGCGAGGTGTCATGCTATAGGTAGCGCCACTATCAATCACCCAATAGTCCAGGGGGTGTAGGGTCACCTTCCCCACAGCTGCTGGCTCCTCAAAGCCTTCATCCTTCTCTGGACCAGCCGGTACTTGCGTCGACACGAAGTAGAATAGACCCGGGTATCGATCGTCGCTCGGGTCCTTGTCGTTGTCTCCGCTCTTCATGTTTGCAGCTCCGCCACCGCGACCGCCACGGCCTCCGCGGCCTCGTCCTCTCCCTCCTCCTGCTCCTCTACCCTCTTGGCCTTGAGCAGGGGTCCAACCATCAGGGAGTTTGTAGCAGTCGCGCCACATGTGTCCGCTCTTGTGGCAATAGTGACACTCGCCGTCGAATCGGCCGCGACCGCGTCCGTAGCTCTTGTCGTCGCTGCCGTAACCGCCACTCCTGCGGCCTCCGCCGAAGTTGCTGCCACCAAACCTTCCTCCCCCTCGTCCTCTGCCTCTTCCTCGACCATATCCACGGCCGATGCTCGCTGCCCCAGCGCCATCCGCACTCGCCAACTCACGGCGGCGGAAATCCTCTTGAAGGATAGCTCGCTTCACGTCTTCAAGCGAGAGGCGGGGCAAGTCGCGATTAAGGTTGATGATGAGCGAGGACCATGACTCTGGGAGTAAGGCCAGCAACTTGGTTTTCTTTTGGAGCTCACTGTAGTTCAAATCAGCTCCCTCAAGCCGCGTCAACAAGTCGAAGAATTTCTGCACCCCTTCTTCAACCGCTTCGTCTTCTTCAATTCGTAGTGCCGCCATTTGCCGTTCCAACACCACCGCTACCGCCGCTGTTGCAGGAGCATGTACACCCTTGAGAGCAGCCCATGCCTTTGGTCCTTTCTCTGGTTCACGCTGGAATGGCTTGATGTGACGGATCTGACTGCTCCCCAACGCTTGCCCAAGTAAGAGATAGCCTTGTGCGCTCTTCCGCACCCACGGGCTCTTCTCCGGGTCGTTCTCGGGGCGCTTCTCCGTTCCTTCCATCACCTCCAGCAGGTCATAGTGGTCAAAGATGTTCTCCATCTTGAAGGACCATTCAGCAAAGTTGTCACCGTTGAACTTGTCAAGCCCAAACACCCTAGGCTCATCCCTAGGTGGGCCAAGACTTGGTTGCATGGGCGCCATGGCTGAATCACGGGGTTGGCCTTGAGCTTGAGCTTCTCCACTGCCACCAGCACCTCTGCCACCCCTTTCCTCAGGTCCAGACATTGTCGAAACTGCTCCAAGGGGCTCTGATACCACTTTTTATAGTCACAATAGGCTTGAATGTGCCTAAAATGAAAGATAGAGAGCACAGACGGATTTCTGCACAGCGGCTTCAAACGTTGATAGAGTTCTGCTCACAGCTGCAAATGACTTGATTCAAATTGGATCTGGAGCGTCTTCACGTCGTCTACAATTAGCAATTTAGATTGCACGATTTGATAAAGAATTGACGACACAGCGTCGGTTTTAACGAACGGTACTATGGCAGCCACTATAGTCTTAGAACACAAGATAGGAAGAGTTACGAGTTGGGAATGACTCCCAGCTCCTACAAACCCCAAGAGCCGAGGTACAGTGATGTGGAACAGTGCCACACTGTCCCCAACCACGAAGGGTCTCGAAACTACCCTTCACTAGGGCCTACACCAAGTGAAATGTTACACTACACAAAGTAATGTAACTATCTTCAATATCTTGAGGTGTACCCTTTTGGCGAGCTTCGAAATCACTTGAGGCTTGACACCAAGGCTCGGGCTCTTCATCACAAACTCATCCTTGAGTTCTTGATGGGTCTGCTGCACACACCTGCGACACGCCGAACGTTCGACACAGGACAAAATAGAAACCGCGCACGACAAAATAGAAACCGCGCGCGAGACACAAACGACCGCGTAACACGCGTCTAGCGATAACTCGCTATTGACTCGACACACACACTCGACATCATGACTCAACATTCACACACAATTATAAGCATGAAATATATATTATCCCATGCCCTCATACCATTCCATACACACACACATTCACGCACACGGACAACAAGCCGAGCGCAAACCGTAGGGTTGCACCAACATGAAACACAGAATATTCATGAACGCACATGTTCGTCCATGAAAAAGACATGAACGTACATGAGCCGACATGAACGAACATGACTCGTCATGATCCGTCCTGACTGATCATGATCCCACAGCAACAGCACATGAAACGAAATGCAAAAACGAATGCACATAGAACACACACAAAATGCATAACGTCATGCAGGCGGCTGGTTGCAGTGCAAAAATCATATTTTGCACCCAACACGAACTTGGAAGCAAGATTCGGGAATGACGCGCGGTTCCCAAATGTCCGCGACATTCCCAATCGACACTCCCAAGCCACACCCCAGCAACACCCTCGCATGATTCCCAACCCCTCCAGAAACTGGTACATGCGAAGAACATTCTGGAAACATGATTTCCCGCTCCCATTCTCCTCCCTGTTTTGATCCCCTTGCAGCCCCACCCCTCGTCTTCTGCTCCCATCCCCCGTTGCAGCTTAACGTCTTGCCTCCCGCTCCCATTCTCCTCTGCAGCCTCACCCCTCCTTTCCTGATCCCATTCACCTATGCAACCTGAACCCTCCTTTTTGGATCGCATTCCCCTTAGCAGCCTCACCCTTCCTTTCCCCACCCCACTCCCCCATGCAACCTCACCCTCATATTTCATCCTGCCCTGCAGCTAGTCACCCCTTGACTCATGCTCCCACCCCCCTACAGCCTCGCCCCTAGTCTCTGGTCTCAACCCCCCCTGCAGCCTCACCTCTTGTCTCTGGTCTCAATCCCCCCTGCAGCCTCACACCTTGTCTCTGGTCTCAATCCCCCCTGCAGCTCACACCTTGTCTCTGGTCTCAATCCCCCCTGCAGCTCACGCCTTGTCTCTGGTCTCAATCCCCCCTGCAGCCTCACCCCTTGTCTCTGGTCTCAATCCCCCCTGCAGCTCACGCCTTGTCTCTGGTCTCAATCCCCCCTACAGCCTCACCCCTTGTCTCTGGTCTCAATCCCCCTTGCAACCTCACCCCTGCTCGCTGGTCTCAATCCCCCCTGCAGCTCACGCCTTGCCTCTCCCACTCCCAACCGCTCCCCCCTTATGGATGACGTCAATGACAGAACCAGGCGGCTCGGGAAGGTACGGAAAGGGCGGCGAGCACGTCCTTCAGCAGGGTCAACGGTGGTGCCAAGAGGAGCCGCATGACTGACAACTCCGAAGACGCGGCGTTAGAAGCAAAAAATGCAGCGGATGAGGCCATCTTCTTCCTCTACGCCGGCCTCTGCATCCCCGAGCAGCACGCCAATCACCCGCTTTGGCGCAACACGATGCAAGCCATTGCACGTGCGGGAAGTAGCTACGCCCCCCCGATCGCTGCCACATCGGTGGCTCCGGATTGCAGCAGTCCCGGGTATTGATCGAGTAGGAACTGGAGCCCGTCGCAGCAAGCTGGAAGCGGCGTGGCATCACCCTCGCGATTGACACGATGACAGACAAGTGCGGCCGGTTGCAAGCCAACGTGTGGCTTGTTCACGACTCGGGTAGATTGTTCATGGAAAGCATTGATTGCAGTATGGAGGTCAAGATATCCGGCTACATTGCCAGCATGCTACAGCTGATTGTGGAGAAAGTCGGGCCGGAGAACATCGTTGATCTCTGCATGGACGGCGGCAGTAGCTACGCTGACACTTGCCGAGAACTGACGCGCGAGTGGCCGCACGTTGAGTACATTCCTTCTGCGGTGCATGCATTGAATCTACTAATGGAGGACCTTGGGAAGATGGGATGGGCCAAGGGGGTGGTTGACAGAACGGATGAGCTTATTGGGTTTCTCCGCAACCACTGCGACACGATTCGCTAATACCTGAGGAGCATAGGACAGCCGGATGGCAAGGTGTTGCAAGTGTTGAGGTCGCGAAACGCAAGGTTCGGAGCATAGTACATTGCAAGTCTAGACTTTGTTAGCTTCGGCCGCAGCTGGCGCGGATGGTGTCGAGCGAAGCATGGAAGGTGTGGGTTATGGGGACGAAGCAGAAGGCGGAGGCGGAGGAATTCGCCAAGTTTGTCGCGGACTCGACGTGGTGGAAGGCTGCTGAGTTGTTTGTGAAGCTGATGAAGCTGGTATTTGTGGTGATGCAGGAGACGGATTCGAGCGCCAGGTCAATGATGGGTCAGATGTATGACATGATGCGGCAATTGACAGAAGATGTGGATGTGGTACTGAAGGGAGATGGGGAGTTGTTGGGTGAAGCGGAGAAGGATGGAATTTTGAGGCTTGTAAAGGAGAGGTGGCACGGGAGCTTTGCATGTACTTTGCACGAGGTGGGCCAAATCCTCAATCCGACCAACCAGGACCGAGAGATTTTCGGTAGGGACCCGAAGATATCAAGGGATTTCAAGGCCTACACTGACAGCCACTGCAAATTCCTTGCGCGAAACTGAAAGTTTCGGCCCTGGTGAACGGTATATTTCACTCCGCACGTGAAGGAAGTTCTTATTCGGCCCTGGTGGACGGTTTTTTTGCTTTCGGGGATTCAATATATGGTAGATTTCACTCGTGTGCCGCACGGGCTGAGCGGGACGCGGTGAAGGAAGGGAAGCTTAGCATGGTACAATGGTGGACAACGCACGGCTCTGACCACCCCGAGATCACAACCCTTGCATGCCATGTTCTCTCTCAGTCCGTGTCTGCATCGACTTGCGATTGGAAGTGGACAGAGTGGGATTCGGTACGCACTAACCGGCGCAGGAGGTTGGGTTTTGAAAAGTGTCACGATATGGCATACATTGCGCACAACTAACCGGCGGTCAACAACAGGGGGGGAGGTTCTCAAGGGGGGCTGGAGGTGGCAGCAGAGGACAGCCTTAACTCTCCAGTCTCTGCTGAGTTTGATGATGAGGAGCCGGTAGAGGAGGAAGAGGAGGAAGAGGAGGAAGAGGAGGAAGAGAAGGAAGAGGAGGAAGAGGAAGAGGAAGAGGAGGAGGAAGAAGAGGAGGAGGAAGAGGAGGACGAAGAAGAGGAAGAGGAATATAGAAGCTGATTGGTCCTTCATCGATATAAGCGTGGGTGGCAGAGCTTTTTTTGGGATTTTCACTACTCGGATTTCCAGAGCTGTTTTCTAGGGAACTCTGAAATTCAGGGTTCATTATGAGCGTTACTCTGATTTATCAGAGAAAACTTCACTTCTGAAAAAACTTACTCCATGCAACCAAAGCTCCTATTTTTCCAACTCTTGGTGTCCTCTCAAGTATTGAACCCAGGTCTTCTGCACTCCTACCAAAATTGTGATCGTTATGCTACGCGCTCATTATTCAACATGCCAACGAAGTTTATATGAGCGTAACTAATAGGCCTAACTATCTACCACCAATTGAAGGCGGGGGGGACTCGGTCGAAATGCCCTCCCTGTACAGAGAAAAATACATTCGCCAAAAATATACACTGGTCTCTCAGAGTAGCTAAAATCAGAACCCAGACAAATCAGAGAAATTTTATCTTCAAAAAATACCCTGACACATCAGAGTGACCCCCTAAAAACCACTCTGATTTTCAGAGAAACAGAGTAATTTACTCTGATAAAAAAACCCCTGGTGGGTGGTACAGCGCGGTTTGATTATTTAAGCATACTTTGACGGGCATGAGTAGCTATGGAACACAATATAGTGAAGGATCATAACTTACAAACGGGGGAGGTACATAACGAATCTCGAAACAGCAACTACAGCAACCACATTGAGACAAAAAGGCGGAACTAGGTACAGAGAAAAAACAAACGATGCCACCCCGCACAGATAGCAGACAAAAAACACCACTTGCTGCAACACTGTTGGCTTGAAAGGAAGGGTGGGGGAGTTCTGGGAGGAGCAGAGCGGTGGAGTGACTATAAGCAGTAGTGATGCTATGGAGGGCAGGATGTCTTGGAAAGGGGCCATGGATAGTGATGCCTGCATGGGATGGGGGCAGGAGGCGGGAGAAGTGAGTGGAGGTGAGAGAAAGAGAGGAGAGGAGAGAAAATGAGATGATGGTTCCAACTTCCAAGTGCCTCGAAAGTGGGCAGCAGGTTGTTCAAAAGAGCTGTGTGCGACTTGCTGCGAAGGAGCGCGTCCGCTGAGTGTGTGTGTGTGTGTGTGTGTGTGTGTGTGTGTGTGTGTGTGTGTGTGTGTGTGTGTGTGTGTGCGTGCGTGCGTGCGTGCGTGCGTGTGTGTGTGTGTGTCTGTGTGTGTGTGTGTGTCTGTGTGTGTGTGTGTGTGTGTGTGTGTGTTAGTGTGTGTAGGTGCGTGTGTGCGTGCATGCATGTGTGCGTGCATGCGTGTGTGTGTGTGTGCGCGCGCGCACGTACGCACGCAAGCACACACATGCAAACAGACCTTGGCGTGGAGGAGAGCAATGAAGGGAGGCAGGTGGAAGAGGGCAGTGACAAGCAGCAGGAGGGCATCGGCCAGAAGAAGCTCTGATACCACTGAGAGGGAAGTCCTGTGATTGGTGGATAGCAACAGGCATGATACCGGTAGTGGACAAGGAATATTCTGTTTGGAATCCTAATTGAACTCATGAGTTGTGAAAGTACCAAGTCGACTCAACAGCAGGCACGATAGTGGATGGACACCACGATAGTGGATGGACACCACGATAGTGGATGGACACCACGATAGTGGATGGACACCACGATAGTGGATGGACACCACGACGACTTTTGAGACGTCTCAAAAATGGACACCACGGCGAATCAACTGTGCATGGAATTGAATGAAACTTGACTTTTGAGTTGGCTCAACAGCAGGCACGTTTGTTTCTGAGAATTCTCAAGAACCAACCAGCAGGCAGTGGAGGGGGAAGACGCTGATTCAAATTGTGCATGCATGGATTTAGACTTGAGTGCCCCCTCAAAAAACAGCAGACAAACAAAAACCACCTGCCTTCATCTCACCTTGTCTTGGCTTGAGATGCCCGTGTGATTTGAACAGCAG
Source organism: Closterium sp. Naga37s-1 (assembly GCA_947471745.1). Classification (NCBI taxonomy): domain Eukaryota; kingdom Viridiplantae; phylum Streptophyta; class Zygnematophyceae; order Desmidiales; family Closteriaceae; genus Closterium; species Closterium sp. Naga37s-1. The sequence continues at coordinate 1,920,644 of CANJKZ010001112.1, read as the reverse complement.
CAGCCAAGAGGAGAGCGAGGAAAGGGGAGAAGAGGGCGAGCGGAAGGAGGGGGAAGAGGAAGAGGAGTGCGGGCCAATACCCCTGTTGTTGGCAGTTGAAATCAAGGGGATGGCAGGAGTTTGAAAAGCACACAAGGATAGATTGGTGAAGAACGTGGATTAATCTCGCTACCAATTATTTCAAGCAGACAGGATGAATCAAGAAGATGCAGGAATGGGCGATGCAACAAGTAAAAAATTGTGTGCTTGAAAACAGAATGGTAAACTCAGTCAGACTTATTGCGATCGAAGAGCCTGATGAGGTGTCGCGACGTAGGTTTGTGCGCAGGTTTTATTTGAACTTACCATGCGGATGTTTGTGCCTTCATCTTCCCATACACCAAACCGGGAGCGACCACACCAGGAGATGATGCTAAGGGTCACTTTTAGCAAAGCAACGAGGAGGCAGAGAATTGCTGATGAGATTACGACTGCTAAGAGGATTGAGACGAGTGCTGATGTCAGCGTGGAGAAAATACAGCTCAGCATGCACCGTGCTGATGCAAGGAAAAGTAAGAATGACGTGGCATGGTGTGGTCGGTTTGGGTTGATTTGGAGAGAAGAGGGAAGGAGGGTGCAGAGAGAGGAGGGAAGGGTGGAGTGGAGGGAGGAGTGAAGGGAGGAGGTGAGTGTGTGAAGAAACGAGGTGAGAGAAGGAGAGAGTCTTGGAAGGGAAGGGAGGAAGAGGAGGAGCGGAGAGAGGAGGGAGTGGTAGAGAGGGAGAGGGTGAGAGGAAGAGGAAGCAGCAGAATGAACCTGGAGAGTGGAGAATCCTGAGTGTGTGGGGGGGTGATTCTAGAGGATGGGAGTGAGAGAGGGGGAGTGAAAAGTGAGAGGAGTGAGAGAGGGAGTGCAGGAGAGAGAAGATTATGAGCGAGGAGAGGAGGGAGCGTGGAACAGGGCTAGAGAAAGACGGCCAAGGAGAGGAGGCGATGAGAGAGAGGAGAGAAGGGAGAGTGTGGAGCGAGGGAGAGGAGGAGTGGGAGAGTGAGTGAGAGAAGAGGTAGGAGGAGGTGCAGAGAGCGAGGGAGAGGGCCGAGCCGATGAGGAGAGGGAGGGAGGAGAGGAGGAGGGAGGCGAGGGATCGTGGAAGGTCAACGGAGATGAGGAGGGAGGAGGGGCAGGAGGTCTCCACCTGGAGGGAGGGAGTGGGGGAAGTGGGGGGAGTGGGGGGAGTAGAGGGAGTGGGAAGTTGAGGCACCGAGGGAGGGAGGAAGGGATTTGAAACGTCTCAGAACTTGGTGAGTAGGGGAGTAGGAATTCTGAGACTCTAAGAGAGGGAGTGGATGAGGGAAAGCATGCAAAGAGTATGATTTCTGATACGGGATGGCAAGGAAGAGAGGAGAGAGATGGGCAGGGTGTTTGCGGGCGAGGGAGGGTGGGAGAGAAGGGATGTGGGTTTGATCTGAACCATGCAGGCTTTACCAGCAGCATCAAGGCGAGTCCGTCCTCTCTGCCAAGATGCACCACCTCCTCTGAGCCACCACACACAGTCACTCGAGGAAAACCCACCCCTCCTTTTGTCAACTCAACAAACCTTACCAGCAGCATCAAGGCGAGTTCGTCTCTGCCCCAATGCTCCACCTCCTCTGAACCGTCTCTCAAAAAACTCCCGCCGGCATTGCTCTTGGCATGAATTTGCGGGTTCTGAGACGCGTCACAACGAGAGCTACTGTGTGCCGCTGCTCCCCCGCCTTCCTGCTCGCTCGTCTGCGAGCGGCATTGGGAATGGTGGCAATCGCGTTGGTGACAATGGGGGTGATTGTGGTGATAGTGGCAGTGGCGGCAGGAGGGGCGCATGAGGTGTGGCGGGGGAGAGTCGAGCTCAAGGACTGTGGAGCGGAGGAAGGTATGGGACGACAGGATCTTATAGCTCCCTTCATGTTCACGTTGTAAGCAGCTTTTCCGGTGGCTCGCACTGGCTGCTGCAGTGTGAGATGGTGCAGGAGCAGCAGTGTGAGCAGATGCCAGGATAGCAGCAGCAGGGTGACAACTGGTGGGACTCGGCTGGGCTCCTGGAGAAGATGGGGGAGATGGAATGGAGAAGATGGGGGAGATGGAATGGAGAAGATGGGGGAGATGGAATGGAGAAGATGGGGGAGATGGAATGGGGGGGAGGGGGATGGAATGAGGGGAAGGGGGATGGAATGGGGGGGATGTTAGATTATACTACTCTTCTGTATCTTGCATTGATCCTATAAACCCTAGGATAGAGATAGGCACCCAAACTATGTTTGGGTGCACAACTAGGGTTAACCCTAGTTGGGGGTTGGAACCCAACCTTGGTCCAATTATTGGCCTCCAAGGTTGAGTTGGGAGATTATTGGCCCCCCCAATAATGTTGGCCCACTTTTGGCCAACATTATTGGGACCCCCCAATAATTCTCCAACCTAACTTATTGGTGGGGGAGCAATAATGTTGGCTAAGTACCCAACCAACCCCCCTCCCCTAGCTTCAACTATGAAAGCCCTCATGATTCCTAATCAAGTCAATGGTTCAATTCTAACATGGGAGGGGGATGAGATGGGGGAGAGGCGGATGGGATGGGATGGGGGGGAGATGGGAGAGTGGGGATGAAGAGAGGGACGATTCCCATCTGGAGGCATCCATACACTGTTAATAAGGGGATTCCTATTAGCGGGTTTAAATGTCAAATATTAACATTTGAGATGTCCCATAAGTGGGGAAACGCTGGAGGTGGTTTGATGTTGGGAGGGCAGCAAGTGGAGGTGGATGATGGGTGGGGGATTGAGATCTTGAGATGTCTAAAAGCTCAGATGCTGAGACGTCAGGAAACTCAAATGCAGACGTCTCAAAAGTGGGGAAACGTACCAAGGGACACGCTGGAGGTGGTTTGAGGTTGGGAGGGCAGCAAGCGCAGGTGCAGAGAGAGATGAGCAGCAGCAGGTGGGAGCGAGACAACGGACAGAAGTGGCTGCTGCTCCTGTCCCTGATGCTGCTGCTGCTGTTGCTTCCGATTGGCGGAGATTGATGATAGTGGCTGCACGCAGGTGAAGCATTAGCATTAGTGTGAATAAGTTGAAGAGCGTCAGTGGAGAGACCAAACCGAGACATGGTTTAGCAGATGTAGAGGCTGAAAGATTCGCTTCAACCACATGCTTCCTTAATTGCATTAAGCGTTTTCCTCGAGTTTGCTGCTATTCCATTGGGAGGTTGAATCCTTACCATATGTCTTTTGAGGCGCCTCAAAAGCTTGAATCCTTACCAGGTGTAGAGGCTGAACGATGGAGACGAGCAATGATAGCAGGGAGAGAGACTTTGACCGAGAGGAGTGGGTTGGAGTGGTGGTGGTGGGGGGGGAGGAGGAGGAGGAGGAGGAGGAGGAGGAGGAGGAGGAGGAGGAGGAGGAGGAGGAGGAGGAGGAGGAGGAGGAGGAGGAGGAGGAAGAGGAGGAGGAGAGTGGAGGGTGGAGATTGAGTGGTGCCAGGTCCATCGAGAGGAAGTGCAGAGGGGGCCGAGGCTTGCCCTGATAAACAAGAGAGAAGGAAGAAGGGAGAGAAGGAAGAACGGAAGGCAGGTGGAAGTGTTGCTTTGAGGCGCTTTTAAAAATAAGCTCCAAAGAGACGAAGTGGAGAGGGGGGCGATATTTCCCCTGTGAAGTGAAGCAAGAGTAACATGGATGGAGGAAGGAAAAGAGATGGAGGTTGCGTGTGATTGCTCGTTCTTCTGAGGCGCCCATGATCAGCTCCCAAAGACGTGGAGAGGGGGGCGAGGCTTGTGCATGGATGGAGAGGAACACGAGGAACACGAGGAACAAGAGGAACACGAGGAACAAGAGGAACAAGAGGAACACGAGGAACAAGAGGAACAAGAGGAACACGAGGAACAAGAGGAACACGAGGAACACGAGGAACACGAGGAACAAGAGGAGCACGAGGAACAAGAGGAACAAGAGGAACACGAGGAACAAGAGGAACACACGAGGAACACGAGGAACACGAGGAACACGAGGAACAAGAGGAACACGAGGAACACGAGGAACAAGAGGAACACGACGAACACGAGGAACACGAGGAACAAGAGGAACACGAGGAACACGACGACACGAGGAACAAGAGGAACACACGAGGAACACGAGGAACACGAGGAACACGAGGAACAAGAGGAACACGAGGAACACGAGGAACAAGAGGAACACGACGAACACGAGGAACACGAGGAACAAGAGGAACACGAGGAACACGACGATACGAGGAACACGAGGAACACGAGGAACACGAGGAACAAGAGGAACACGAGGAACACGACAAACACGAGGAACACGAGGAACACGAGGAACACGAGGAACACGAGGAACAAGAGGAACAAGAGGAACAAGAGGAACACGAGGAACAAGAGGAACAAGAGGAACAAGAGGAACAAGAGGAACACGAGGAACACGAGGAACAAGAGGAACAAGAGGAACACGAGGAACAAGAGGAACAAGAGCAACACGGATTAAGAGAAATGATTGCGGATCGAGTGATGACACTGGCTGTGAAGACGTCTCAAAGTGTGAGTGCACTGTTGGTTACGCTGGAAATTGAACTCCGCACCTTGGTATTGATATTCACATGCAGAGTAGCCGTCCTTACACGACCAGCACCACCCCGGTCTGCCATCTCCAGAGGCAGTATGAGCAGGGCAAGAGGGGACGGCTGGGGCACCTGCCCTGTGACCTGCTGTGATGCCGGTGATACTGGGAGGGACTGGGAGGGAGGGAAGGGAGGCAAGGGAAGGCGAGGAGAGGCAGGGAGCAAGGGGAAGTAAGGAGAGGCAAGGGCAGAGGCAGGATAACGAGGGCAAGTGGGGACGGCTGTGGCGGCTGCCCTGTGACCTGCTGTGATGCCGGTGATACTGGGAGGGACAGGGAGGGAGGGAAGGGAGGCAAGGGAAGGCGAAGGCAGAGGCAGCATGAGCACAGCAGCCCTGTGACCTGCTGTGATGCCTGTGATACTGGGAGGGACTGGGAGGTAGGGAGGCAAGGAAGAGCGAGTAGAGGCTGGTTGGGAATAAAAGCACAATTACTAGTCTATTTATATTTAAAGCCCCGAACCGTATGCCTTAGGAACTGAACATTTCACCCCTTTTTTTCACGTTTTTGTTTATCTTCTTTTGAATTGGCAATGCGGGATTGAGTGATGCACTTTAAGGCACTTACAAAAGCACTGCTTCCGGGTGGGGAGGGCAGAGGCACGAGCAGCCGTGTCAAAACATAGGATGACACGTCACCCTCACTTCCATCGCCACAACTCCCCTCCTCCTCCCCAAACCCTCCCTCCACCTCCCCTGCCTTACTCCCACAATCCATACGGTATCTCCTCACTCCCATTTTCCTAGCCTCCTGCTCTCCCTGACCCTCCCCTTTCACCCTCTTATCGTCTCCCTGCCTCCTCTCCTCCTGCGTTCTTATATCGAGGGGATCCTCTCCATAGCTCTCCTCCCCGGCCCCCTTCTGTGTGCTTATAACGAGGGTGAGATTCATGCCGTCGCATGGGAGCACATTCGATAGAAGAACCAGGGCCCTGCTGCTGCCGCCTGCTGTGTGGGGTGATGGTGCTTCAATCTGTAAGATACGTTTTTGGGAGCGGGAGGGTTTGGGGTGGGAGGCAGGAGGAGATTCAAGAAGGGAATGAGTTTGGGTTGGGGGTATCCAATTCTTATGGCCTCGACAGAAACAGAACTGATACAAGAAGCAAAGTGTCGAGAGTGCATGGAATGTGCGATAATATGTGATCCCCGCCCCCCCCCGCCCCCTTTCACCACAAACAAAAACAGATATAATATTGGTTTGATAGATCTGGTTAATTTGAGTGGAGAAATGAAAGAGGGATGGAAGGGACTGAGGATGGACAGGGGAGGGGAGGATGGGAAGTTACAGCTTTACACAAAAGGTTGTTTGTATGTGCTGATTGATTTGTTCTGAGACGTCTCAAGGCAGGGGAGGGGAAGATGAGAATCCTCAAAAGTAACTTTCCACGAAAGGTAGAACACTGTAAATGCCACACTGTAAATGCCACTCTCTCAGCTCACAGGCATTTACACAAAAGGTAGAACACTGTAGCCACAACACTCTGAGCAGCCATCTCAGCTCACAGGCAGGTTGACGTGGAAGGCTTGAGCGCCTTAAAACTTTTACACCAAGGTAGAATGCTATATGTGCTAAAAGAATCCTATACCTGTACCCTGAACAGCCATAGCTCACAGGCAGGTTGATGTGGAAGGAGAGAGACTCATGGGCGTGTGAGGCCCATTTGTGTACGAACGAGCCTGAGCTCAGCTGCACTGATGTGTGCCCGTCACTCCTCTGCTCTTGCTTCCACTTCACTTGCTGCTCCTGCTGCTGCTGTTGCTGTTTCTGCTGCTGCTGTTGCTGTTTCTGCTGCTGCTGTTGCTGTTCCTGCTGCTGCTTCTGCTGCTCCTTATGCTGCTGTTTCTCCTGTTCTGTCTGCTGCACGGTGGGCTCATGGAGTGAAGCGGGTGAAGCTGCTCTGTCGGGGGATCCAAGCAGCAACGGCCGGAATAGGAGAGGCGGGGCGGACAGGTGGCAGGAGATGATTGCACGGCGTGTGTTAGGGGAGGAGAAGGGCTGCGACGTGTGTGGGTTGACGAGGGATAGGAGGGCGTGGGCGAGCTGTGGGAGAAAAGGGGGTGATTTGAGAGAAGGGAGAGAAGTTGGGAGGTGGGGAGGACAGGTGGCAGGAGATGATTGCACGGCGCATGTTAGGGGAGGAGAAGGGCTGGGATGTGCGTGGGTTGACGAGGGACAGAAGGGCGTGGGGGCTGGGATGTGCGTGGGTTGACGAGGGACAGAAGGGCGTGGGCGAGCTGTGGGCAGGATCCAGAGGAGAGGTAGGGATGGGAGGGAAGGGGAGAAGGGGGATGGGGATGGGGCGGGGGATGGAAGGGAGAAGGGTTGTACGTGCATGGGTTGTACGTGCATGGGTTGTACGTGCATGGGTCGTACGTGCATGGGTTGTACGTGCCTGGGTTGTACGTGCATGGGTTGTACGTGCATGGGTTGTACGTGCATGGGTTGTACGTGCATGGGTTGTACGTGCATGGGTTGTACGTGCATGGGTTGTACGTGCATGGGTTGTACGTGCATGGGTTGTACGTGCCTGGGTTGTACGTGCATGGGTTGTACGTGCATGGGTTGTACGTGCATGGGTTGTACGTGCATGGGTTGTACGTGCATGGGTTGTACGTGCATGGGTTGTACGTGCATGGGTTGTACGTGCATGGGTTGTACGTGCATGGGTTGTACGTGCATGGGTTGTACGTGCATGGGTTGTACGTGCATGGGTTGTACGTGCATGGGTCGTACGTGCATGGGTCGTACGTGCATGGGTCGTACGTGCATGGGTCGTACGTGCATGGGTTGTACGTGCATGGGTTGTACGTGCATGGGTTGTACGTGCATGGGTTGTACGTGCATGGGTTGTACGTGCATGGGTTGTACGTGCATGGGTTGTACGTGCATGGGTTGTACGTGCATGGGTTGTACGTGCATGGGTCGTACGTGCATGGGTCGTACGTGCATGGGTCGTACGTGCATGGGTTGTACGTGCATGGGTTGTACGTGCATGGGTTGTACGTGCATGGGTTGTACGTGCATGGGTTGTACGTGCATGGGTTGTACGTGCATGGGTTGTACGTGCATGGGTTGTACGTGCATGGGTTGTACGTGCATGGGTTGTACGTGCATGGGTTGTACGTGCATGGGTTGTACGTGCATGGGTTGTACGTGCATGGGTTGTACGTGCATGGGTTGTACGTGCATGGGTTGTACGTGCATGGGTTGTACGTGCATGGGTTGTACGTGCATGGGTTGTACGTGCATGGGTTGTACGTGCATGGGTTGTACGTGCATGGGTTGTACGTGCATGGGTTGTACGTGCATGGGTTGTACGTGCATGGGTTGTACGTGCATGGGTTGTACGTGCATGGGTTGTACGTGCATGGGTTGTACGTGCATAGGTTGTACGTGCATAGGTTGTACGTGCATGGGTTGTACGTGCATGGGTTGTACGTGCATGGGTTGTACGTGCATGGGTTGTACGTGCATGGGTTGTACGTGCATGGGTTGTACGTGCATGGGTTGTACGTGCATGGGTTGTACGTGCATGGGTTGTACGTGCATGGGTTGTACGTGCATGGGTTGTACGTGCATGGGTTGTACGTGCATGGGTTGTACGTGCATGGGTTGTACGTGCATGGGTTGTACGTGCATGGGTTGTACGTGCATGGGTTGTACGTGCATGGGTTGTACGTGCATGGGTTGTACGTGCATGGGTTGTACGTGCATGGGTTGTACGTGCATGGGTTGTACGTGCATGGGTTGTACGTGCATGGGTTGTACGTGCATGGGTTGTACGTGCATGGGTTGTACGTGCATGGGTTGTACGTGCATGGGTTGTACGTGCATGGGTTGTACGTGCATGGGTTGTACGTGCATGGGTTGTACGTGCATGGGTCGTACGTGCATGGGTTGTACGTGCATGGGTTGACCAGTGATGATAGGAGGCATGGGAATGCTGAGGGCGGGTAGGTTAAGAGTGTGGGTTGATCATATACCATCACATACCACCGCATATCACCACACACCACCGCACACCTGAGCCATGGGCTGGTTGCACCACACTGCCTGCTCGTGCCCTGCTGAGAGCCCCACAGATGAGGGGATGTGCTAGCGGCACAGCACAGGCTGACACCGGCACTACCACCACACAAGACTGCGTACCACCACACACCACCGCATACCATCACACACCTGAGCCACGGGCTGGTTGCACCACACTGCCTGCTCGTGCCCTGCTGAGAGCCACACGTGAGGGGCTGTGCCGAATAAAAGGTGCAGGGAGGTGGTATCTGGGGAGGGGGGTACTGCTGCCGCCCATGAACGGACCTGGAAGGACGGGGGCGGAGGGTGGTGGAAGGGGCAGAGGGTGATGAAGGGGAAATAAGAGCAGTCGTGAGGGTATGTGCTGAATGGGAGCTGGTGTCTGGGGACGGGGTACTGCTGCCGCCCATGAACGATTTTTGAGGCGCCTCAAAAGTCGTGAGGGTGTGTGCTGAATGGGAGGTGGTATCTGGGGAGGGGGGTACTGCTGCCGCCCATGAACGGACCTGGAAGGAGGGGGGCGGAGGGTGGTGGAAGGGGCAGAGGGTGACCAGAAAGGGGAGACGAAGAGCTTTAAGGGCATCCAGGGGCGGAAAGGAGATGGGGGGGAAAGGAGAGGAAAGAAGGGTGGTTGGGGGCATAAGAGTGTGAAGTGAAGCGACGAGAGAGTGTGGGAGAGACAATGAAGGAGAGCGAGCGGGTAGCGGTGCTGGAAGTATCACAAGAGGTGGACTGAGAGGAAAAGAGAGGGGAGCACTGAGTGCATATCTCTGCCTCCCGTATCATATGCGTATCACTTTTGAGAATACTCAACATGTGTATCTGAAGCACTTATGCCACTCCAGGTAATATCTATCATGCGCTTTTGAGACTATCATGTGCTTACTCAACATGTGTATCTGCCGCACATCTGCCACTTCAGGTAATATCTATCTGGTGTCAGACCAATCTCACCTGCCAGTCACTGCAGCCAGCAGCAAGTGATGCGAGGAGCATGTTTTAGGTGCCTAAAAAATCGTGATATCTGGTGCCAAGCCAATCTCACCTGCCAATCTCACCTGCCAATCTCACCTGCCAATCTCACCTGCCAATCTCACCTGCCAATCTCACCTGCCAATCTCACCTGCCAATCTCACCAGCCAATCTCACCAGCCAATCTCACCTGCCAATCTCACCAGCCAATCTCACCAGCCAATCTCACCTGTCAATCTCACCTGCCAATCTCACCTGCCAATCTCACCTGCCAATCTCACCTGCCAATCTCACCTGCCAATCTCACCTGCCAATCTCACCTGCCAATCTCACCTGCCAATCTCACCAGCCAATCTCACCTGCCAATCTCACCTGCCAATCTCACCTGCCAATCTCACCTGCCAATCTCACCTGCCAATCTCACCTGCCAATCTCACCTGCCAATCTCACCAGCCGATCTCACCTGCCAATCTCACCTGCCAATCTCACCTGCCAATCTCACCTGCCAATCTCACCTGCCAATCTCACCTGCCAATCTCACCTGCCAATCTCACCTGCCAATCTCACCTGCCAATCTCACCAGCCAATCTCACCTGCCAATCTCACCTGCCAATCTCACCTGCCAATCTCACCAGCCAATCTCACCTGCCAATCTCACCTGCCAATCTCACCTGCCAATCTCACCTGCCAATCTCACCTGCCAATCTCACCTGCCAATCTCACCTGCCAATCTCACCTGCCAATCTCACCTGCCAATCTCACCAGCCAATCTCACCTGCCAATCTCACCTGCCAATCTCACCAGCCAATCTCACCTGCCAATCTCACCTGCCAATCTCACCTGCCAATCTCACCTGCCAATCTCACCTGCCAATCTCACCTGCCAATCTCACCAGCCAATCTCACCTGCCAATCTCACCTGCCAATCTCACCTGCCAATCTCACCAGCCAATCTCACCTGCCAATCTCACCTGCCAATCTCACCTGCCAATCTCACCTGCCAATCTCACCTGCCAATCTCACCTGCCAATCTCACCTGCCAATCTCACCTGCCAATCTCACCTGCCAGTCACTGCAGCCAGCAGCAAGTGATGCGAGGAGCATGTTTTAGGTGCCTAAAAAATCGTGATATCTGGTGCCAAGCCAATCTCACCTGCCAATCTCACCTGCCAATCTCACCTGCCAATCTCACCAGCCAATCTCACCAGCCAATCTCACCTGTCAATCTCACCTGCCAATCTCACCTGTCAATCTCACCTGCCAATCTCACCTGCCAATCTCACCTGCCAATCTCACCAGCCAATCTCACCTGCCAATCTCACCAGCCAATCTCACCTGCCAATCTCACCTGCCAATCTCACCTGCCAATCTCACCTGCCAATCTCACCTGCCAATCTCACCTGCCAATCTCACCTGCCAATCTCACCAGCCAATCTCACCTGCCAATCTCACCTGCCAATCTCACCTGCCAATCTCACCTGCCAATCTCACCTGCCAATCTCACCTGCCAATCTCACCTGCCAATCTCACCTGCCAATCTCACCTGCCAATCTCACCTGTCAATCTCACCAGCCAATCTCACCTGCCAATCTCACCTGCCAATCTCACCAGCCGATCTCACCTGCCAATCTCACCTGCCAATCTCACCTGCCAATCTCACCTGCCAATCTCACCTGCCAATCTCACCTGCCAATCTCACCTGCCAATCTCACCTGCCAATCTCACCTGCCAATCTCACCAGCCAATCTCACCTGCCAATCTCACCTGCCAATCTCACCTGCCAATCTCACCAGCCAATCTCACCTGCCAATCTCACCTGCCAATCTCACCTGCCAATCTCACCTGCCAATCTCACCTGCCAATCTCACCTGCCAATCTCACCTGCCAATCTCACCTGCCAATCTCACCTGCCAATCTCACCTGCCAATCTCACCTGCCAATCTCACCTGCCAATCTCACCTGCCAATCTCACCTGCCAATCTCACCAGCCAATCTCACCTGCCAATCTCACCTGCCAATCTCACCTGCCAATCTCACCAGCCAATCTCACCTGCCAATCTCACCTGCCAATCTCACCTGCCAATCTCACCTGCCAATCTCACCTGCCAATCTCACCTGCCAATCTCACCAGCCAATCTCACCTGCCAATCTCACCTGCCAATCTCACCTGCCAATCTCACCAGCCAATCTCACCTGCCAATCTCACCTGCCAATCTCACCTGCCAATCTCACCTGCCAATCTCACCTGCCAATCTCACCTGCCAATCTCACCTGCCACCTGCCAGTCACTGCAGCCAGCAGCAAGTGATGCGAGGAGCATGTTTTAGGTGCCTAAAAAATCGTGATATCTGGTGCCAAGCCAATCTCACCTGCCAATCTCACCTGCCAATCTCACCTGCCAATCTCACCAGCCAATCTCACCAGCCAATCTCACCTGTCAATCTCACCTGCCAATCTCACCTGTCAATCTCACCTGCCAATCTCACCTGCCAATCTCACCTGCCAATCTCACCAGCCAATCTCACCTGCCAATCTCACCAGCCAATCTCACCTGCCAATCTCACCTGCCAATCTCACCTGCCAATCTCACCTGCCAATCTCACCTGCCAATCTCACCTGCCAATCTCACCTGCCAATCTCACCAGCCAATCTCACCTGCCAATCTCACCTGCCAATCTCACCTGCCAATCTCACCTGCCAATCTCACCTGCCAATCTCACCTGCCAATCTCACCTGCCAATCTCACCTGCCAATCTCACCTGTCAATCTCACCAGCCAATCTCACCTGCCAATCTCACCTGCCAATCTCACCTGCCAATCTCACCTGCCAATCTCACCTGCCAATCTCACCTGCCAATCTCACCTGCCAATCTCACCTGCCAATCTCACCTGCCAATCTCACCTGCCAATCTCACCTGCCAATCTCACCTGCCAATCTCACCAGCCAATCTCACCAGCCAATCTCACCTGTCAATCTCACCTGCCAATCTCACCTGTCAATCTCACCTGCCAATCTCACCTGCCAATCTCACCTGCCAATCTCACCAGCCAATCTCACCTGCCAATCTCACCTGCCAATCTCACCTGCCAATCTCACCTGCCAATCTCACCTGCCAATCTCACCTGCCAATCTCACCTGCCAATCTCACCAGCCAATCTCACCTGCCAATCTCACCTGCCAATCTCACCTGCCAATCTCACCTGCCAATCTCACCTGCCAATCTCACCTGCCAATCTCACCTGCCAATCTCACCTGCCAATCTCACCTGCCAATCTCACCTGCCAATCTCACCTGCCAATCTCACCTGCCAATCTCACCAGCCAATCTCACCTGCCAATCTCACCTGCCAATCTCACCAGCCGATCTCACCTGCCAATCTCACCTGCCAATCTCACCTGCCAATCTCACCTGCCAATCTCACCTGCCAATCTCACCTGCCAATCTCACCTGCCAATCTCACCTGCCAATCTCACCTGCCAATCTCACCTGCCAATCTCACCAGCCAATCTCACCTGCCAATCTCACCTGCCAATCTCACCTGCCAATCTCACCAGCCAATCTCACCTGCCAATCTCACCTGCCAATCTCACCTGCCAATCTCACCTGCCAATCTCACCTGCCAATCTCACCTGCCAATCTCACCTGCCAATCTCACCTGCCAATCTCACCTGCCAATCTCACCTGCCAATCTCACCTGCCAATCTCACCTGCCAATCTCACCTGCCAATCTCACCTGCCAATCTCACCAGCCAATCTCACCTGCCAATCTCACCTGCCAATCTCACCTGCCAATCTCACCAGCCAATCTCACCTGCCAATCTCACCTGCCAATCTCACCTGCCAATCTCACCTGCCAATCTCACCTGCCAATCTCACCTGCCAATCTCACCAGCCAATCTCACCTGCCAATCTCACCTGCCAATCTCACCTGCCAATCTCACCAGCCAATCTCACCTGCCAATCTCACCTGCCAATCTCACCTGCCAATCTCACCTGCCAATCTCACCTGCCAATCTCACCTGCCAATCTCACCTGCCAATCTCACCTGCCAATCTCACCTGCCAGTCACTGCAGCCAGCAGCAAGTGATGCGAGGAGCATGTTTTAGGTGCCTAAAAAATCGTGATATCTGGTGCCAAGCCAATCTCACCTGCCAATCTCACCTGCCAATCTCACCTGCCAATCTCACCAGCCAATCTCACCAGCCAATCTCACCTGTCAATCTCACCTGCCAATCTCACCTGTCAATCTCACCTGCCAATCTCACCTGCCAATCTCACCTGCCAATCTCACCAGCCAATCTCACCTGCCAATCTCACCAGCCAATCTCACCTGCCAATCTCACCTGCCAATCTCACCTGCCAATCTCACCTGCCAATCTCACCTGCCAATCTCACCTGCCAATCTCACCTGCCAATCTCACCAGCCAATCTCACCTGCCAATCTCACCTGCCAATCTCACCTGCCAATCTCACCTGCCAATCTCACCTGCCAATCTCACCTGCCAATCTCACCTGCCAATCTCACCTGCCAATCTCACCTGCCAATCTCACCTGTCAATCTCACCAGCCAATCTCACCTGCCAATCTCACCTGCCAATCTCACCTGCCAATCTCACCTGCCAATCTCACCTGCCAATCTCACCTGCCAATCTCACCTGCCAATCTCACCTGCCAATCTCACCTGCCAATCTCACCTGCCAATCTCACCTGCCAATCTCACCTGCCAATCTCACCTGCCAATCTCACCAGCCAATCTCACCTGCCAATCTCACCTGCCAATCTCACCTGCCAATCTCACCTGCCAATCTCACCTGCCAATCTCACCTGCCAATCTCACCTGCCAATCTCACCTGCCAATCTCACCAGCCAATCTCACCTGCCAATCTCACCTGCCAATCTCACCTGCCAATCTCACCAGCCAATCTCACCTGCCAATCTCACCTGCCAATCTCACCTGCCAATCTCACCTGCCAATCTCACCTGCCAATCTCACCTGCCAATCTCACCAGCCAATCTCACCTGCCAATCTCACCTGCCAATCTCACCTGCCAATCTCACCAGCCAATCTCACCTGCCAATCTCACCTGCCAATCTCACCTGCCAATCTCACCTGCCAATCTCACCTGCCAATCTCACCTGCCAATCTCACCTGCCAATCTCACCTGCCAATCTCACCTGCCAGTCACTGCAGCCAGCAGCAAGTGATGCGAGGAGCATGTTTTAGGTGCCTAAAAAATCGTGATATCTGGTGCCAAGCCAATCTCACCTGCCAATCTCACCTGCCAATCTCACCTGCCAATCTCACCAGCCAATCTCACCAGCCAATCTCACCTGTCAATCTCACCTGCCAATCTCACCTGTCAATCTCACCTGCCAATCTCACCTGCCAATCTCACCTGCCAATCTCACCAGCCAATCTCACCTGCCAATCTCACCAGCCAATCTCACCTGCCAATCTCACCTGCCAATCTCACCTGCCAATCTCACCTGCCAATCTCACCTGCCAATCTCACCTGCCAATCTCACCTGCCAATCTCACCAGCCAATCTCACCTGCCAATCTCACCTGCCAATCTCACCTGCCAATCTCACCTGCCAATCTCACCTGCCAATCTCACCTGCCAATCTCACCTGCCAATCTCACCTGCCAATCTCACCTGCCAATCTCACCTGTCAATCTCACCAGCCAATCTCACCTGCCAATCTCACCTGCCAATCTCACCAGCCGATCTCACCTGCCAATCTCACCTGCCAATCTCACCTGCCAATCTCACCTGCCAATCTCACCTGCCAATCTCACCTGCCAATCTCACCTGCCAATCTCACCTGCCAATCTCACCTGCCAATCTCACCTGCCAATCTCACCAGCCAATCTCACCTGCCAATCTCACCTGCCAATCTCACCTGCCAATCTCACCAGCCAATCTCACCTGCCAATCTCACCTGCCAATCTCACCTGCCAATCTCACCTGCCAATCTCACCTGCCAATCTCACCTGCCAATCTCACCTGCCAATCTCACCTGCCAATCTCACCTGCCAATCTCACCTGCCAATCTCACCTGCCAATCTCACCTGCCAATCTCACCTGCCAATCTCACCTGCCAATCTCACCAGCCAATCTCACCTGCCAATCTCACCTGCCAATCTCACCTGCCAATCTCACCAGCCAATCTCACCTGCCAATCTCACCTGCCAATCTCACCTGCCAATCTCACCTGCCAATCTCACCTGCCAATCTCACCTGCCAATCTCACCAGCCAATCTCACCTGCCAATCTCACCTGCCAATCTCACCTGCCAATCTCACCAGCCAATCTCACCTGCCAATCTCACCTGCCAATCTCACCTGCCAATCTCACCTGCCAATCTCACCTGCCAATCTCACCTGCCAATCTCACCTGCCAATCTCACCTGCCAATCTCACCTGCCAGTCACTGCAGCCAGCAGCAAGTGATGCGAGGAGCATGTTTTAGGTGCCTAAAAAATCGTGATATCTGGTGCCAAGCCAATCTCACCTGCCAATCTCACCTGCCAATCTCACCTGCCAATCTCACCAGCCAATCTCACCAGCCAATCTCACCTGTCAATCTCACCTGCCAATCTCACCTGTCAATCTCACCTGCCAATCTCACCTGCCAATCTCACCTGCCAATCTCACCAGCCAATCTCACCTGCCAATCTCACCAGCCAATCTCACCTGCCAATCTCACCTGCCAATCTCACCTGCCAATCTCACCTGCCAATCTCACCTGCCAATCTCACCTGCCAATCTCACCTGCCAATCTCACCAGCCAATCTCACCTGCCAATCTCACCTGCCAATCTCACCTGCCAATCTCACCTGCCAATCTCACCTGCCAATCTCACCTGCCAATCTCACCTGCCAATCTCACCTGCCAATCTCACCTGCCAATCTCACCTGTCAATCTCACCAGCCAATCTCACCTGCCAATCTCACCTGCCAATCTCACCTGCCAATCTCACCTGCCAATCTCACCTGCCAATCTCACCTGCCAATCTCACCTGCCAATCTCACCTGCCAATCTCACCTGCCAATCTCACCTGCCAATCTCACCTGCCAATCTCACCTGCCAATCTCACCAGCCAATCTCACCAGCCAATCTCACCTGTCAATCTCACCTGCCAATCTCACCTGTCAATCTCACCTGCCAATCTCACCTGCCAATCTCACCTGCCAATCTCACCAGCCAATCTCACCTGCCAATCTCACCAGCCAATCTCACCTGCCAATCTCACCTGCCAATCTCACCTGCCAATCTCACCTGCCAATCTCACCTGCCAATCTCACCTGCCAATCTCACCTGCCAATCTCACCAGCCAATCTCACCTGCCAATCTCACCTGCCAATCTCACCTGCCAATCTCACCTGCCAATCTCACCTGCCAATCTCACCTGCCAATCTCACCTGCCAATCTCACCTGCCAATCTCACCTGCCAATCTCACCTGTCAATCTCACCAGCCAATCTCACCTGCCAATCTCACCTGCCAATCTCACCAGCCGATCTCACCTGCCAATCTCACCTGCCAATCTCACCTGCCAATCTCACCTGCCAATCTCACCTGCCAATCTCACCTGCCAATCTCACCTGCCAATCTCACCTGCCAATCTCACCTGCCAATCTCACCAGCCAATCTCACCTGCCAATCTCACCTGCCAATCTCACCTGCCAATCTCACCTGCCAATCTCACCTGCCAATCTCACCTGCCAATCTCACCTGCCAATCTCACCTGCCAATCTCACCTGCCAATCTCACCTGCCAATCTCACCTGCCAATCTCACCTGCCAATCTCACCTGCCAATCTCACCTGCCAATCTCACCTGCCAATCTCACCTGCCAATCTCACCTGCCAATCTCACCAGCCAATCTCACCTGCCAATCTCACCTGCCAATCTCACCTGCCAATCTCACCAGCCAATCTCACCTGCCAATCTCACCTGCCAATCTCACCTGCCAATCTCACCTGCCAATCTCACCTGCCAATCTCACCTGCCAATCTCACCAGCCAATCTCACCTGCCAATCTCACCTGCCAATCTCACCTGCCAATCTCACCAGCCAATCTCACCTGCCAATCTCACCTGCCAATCTCACCTGCCAATCTCACCTGCCAATCTCACCTGCCAATCTCACCTGCCAATCTCACCTGCCAATCTCACCTGCCAATCTCACCTGCCAGTCACTGCAGCCAGCAGCAAGTGATGCGAGGAGCATGTTTTAGGTGCCTAAAAAATCGTGATATCTGGTGCCAAGCCAATCTCACCTGCCAATCTCACCTGCCAATCTCACCTGCCAATCTCACCAGCCAATCTCACCAGCCAATCTCACCTGTCAATCTCACCTGCCAATCTCACCTGTCAATCTCACCTGCCAATCTCACCTGCCAATCTCACCTGCCAATCTCACCAGCCAATCTCACCTGCCAATCTCACCAGCCAATCTCACCTGCCAATCTCACCTGCCAATCTCACCTGCCAATCTCACCTGCCAATCTCACCTGCCAATCTCACCTGCCAATCTCACCTGCCAATCTCACCAGCCAATCTCACCTGCCAATCTCACCTGCCAATCTCACCTGCCAATCTCACCTGCCAATCTCACCTGCCAATCTCACCTGCCAATCTCACCTGCCAATCTCACCTGCCAATCTCACCTGCCAATCTCACCTGTCAATCTCACCAGCCAATCTCACCTGCCAATCTCACCTGCCAATCTCACCTGCCAATCTCACCTGCCAATCTCACCTGCCAATCTCACCTGCCAATCTCACCTGCCAATCTCACCTGCCAATCTCACCTGCCAATCTCACCTGCCAATCTCACCTGCCAATCTCACCTGCCAATCTCACCTGCCAATCTCACCAGCCAATCTCACCAGCCAATCTCACCAGCCAATCTCACCTGCCAATCTCACCTGCCAATCTCACCTGCCAATCTCACCTGCCAATCTCACCTGCCAATCTCACCTGCCAATCTCACCTGCCAATCTCACCTGCCAATCTCACCTGCCAATCTCACCTGCCAATCTCACCTGCCAATCTCACCTGCCAATCTCACCTGCCAATCTCACCTGCCAATCTCACCTGCCAATCTCACCTGCCAATCTCACCTGCCAATCTCACCTGCCAATCTCACCTGCCAATCTCACCTGCCAATCTCACCTGCCAATCTCACCTGCCAATCTCACCTGCCAATCTCACCTGCCAATCTCACCTGCCAATCTCACCTGCCAATCTCACCTGCCAATCTCACCTGCCAATCTCACCAGCCAATCTCACCAGCCAATCTCACCTGCCAATCTCACCAGCCAATCTCACCAGCCAATCTCACCTGTCAATCTCACCTGCCAATCTCACCTGCCAATCTCACCTGCCAATCTCACCTGCCAATCTCACCTGCCAATCTCACCTGCCAATCTCACCTGCCAATCTCACCTGCCAATCTCACCAGCCAATCTCACCTGCCAATCTCACCTGCCAATCTCACCTGCCAATCTCACCTGCCAATCTCACCTGCCAATCTCACCTGCCAATCTCACCTGCCAATCTCACCAGCCAATCTCACCTGCCAATCTCACCTGCCAATCTCACCTGCCAATCTCACCTGCCAATCTCACCTGCCAATTACACCTGCCAATCTCACCTGCCAATCTCACCTGCCAATCTCACCTGCCAATCTCACCAGCCAATCTCACCTGCCAATCTCACCTGCCAATCTCACCTGCCAATCTCACCAGCCAATCTCACCTGCCAATCTCACCTGCCAATCTCACCTGCCAATCTCACCTGCCAATCTCACCTGCCAATCTCACCTGCCAATCTCACCAGCCAATCTCACCTGCCAATCTCACCTGCCAATCTCACCTGCCAATCTCACCAGCCAATCTCACCTGCCAATCTCACCTGCCAATCTCACCTGCCAATCTCACCTGCCAATCTCACCTGCCAATCTCACCTGCCAATCTCACCTGCCAATCTCACCAGCCAATCTCACCTGCCAATCTCACCAGCCAATCTCGCCTGCCAATCTCACCTGCCAATCTCACCTGCCAATCTCACCTGCCAATCTCACCTGCCAATCTCACCTGCCAATCTCACCTGCCAATCTCACCTGCCAATCTCACCTGCCAATCTCACCTGCCAATCTCACCTGCCAATCTCACCTGCCAATCTCACCTGCCAATCTCACCTGCCAATCTCACCTGCCAATCTCACCTGCCAATCTCACCTGCCAATCTCACCTGCCAATCTCACCTGCCAATCTCACCTGCCAATCTCACCTGCCAATCTCACCTGCCAATCTCACCTGCCAATCTCACCTGCCAATCTCACCTGCCAATCTCACCTGCCAATCTCACCTGCCAATCTCACCTGCCAATCTCACCTGCCAATCTCACCTGCCAATCTCACCTGCCAATCTCACCAGCCAATCTCACCAGCCAATCTCACCTGCCAATCTCACCAGCCAATCTCACCAGCCAATCTCACCTGTCAATCTCACCTGCCAATCTCACCTGCCAATCTCACCTGCCAATCTCACCTGCCAATCTCACCTGCCAGTCACTGCAGCCAGCAGCAAGTGATGCGAGGAGCATGTTTTAGGTGCCTAAAAAATCGTGATATCTGGTGCCAAGCCAATCTCACCTGCCAATCTCACCTGCCAATCTCACCTGCCAATCTCACCAGCCAATCTCACCAGCCAATCTCACCTGTCAATCTCACCTGCCAATCTCACCTGTCAATCTCACCTGCCAATCTCACCTGCCAATCTCACCTGCCAATCTCACCAGCCAATCTCACCTGCCAATCTCACCAGCCAATCTCACCTGCCAATCTCACCTGCCAATCTCACCTGCCAATCTCACCTGCCAATCTCACCTGCCAATCTCACCTGCCAATCTCACCTGCCAATCTCACCAGCCAATCTCACCTGCCAATCTCACCTGCCAATCTCACCTGCCAATCTCACCTGCCAATCTCACCTGCCAATCTCACCTGCCAATCTCACCTGCCAATCTCACCTGCCAATCTCACCTGCCAATCTCACCTGTCAATCTCACCAGCCAATCTCACCTGCCAATCTCACCTGCCAATCTCACCTGCCAATCTCACCTGCCAATCTCACCTGCCAATCTCACCTGCCAATCTCACCTGCCAATCTCACCTGCCAATCTCACCTGCCAATCTCACCTGCCAATCTCACCTGCCAATCTCACCTGCCAATCTCACCTGCCAATCTCACCAGCCAATCTCACCTGCCAATCTCACCTGCCAATCTCACCTGCCAATCTCACCTGCCAATCTCACCTGCCAATCTCACCTGCCAATCTCACCTGCCAATCTCACCTGCCAATCTCACCTGCCAATCTCACCTGCCAATCTCACCTGCCAATCTCACCTGCCAATCTCACCTGCCAATCTCACCTGCCAATCTCACCTGCCAATCTCACCTGCCAATCTCACCTGCCAATCTCACCTGCCAATCTCACCTGCCAATCTCACCTGCCAATCTCACCTGCCAATCTCACCTGCCAATCTCACCTGCCAATCTCACCTGCCAATCTCACCTGCCAATCTCACCTGCCAATCTCACCTGCCAATCTCACCTGCCAATCTCACCTGCCAATCTCACCTGCCAATCTCACCTGCCAATCTCACCTGCCAATCTCACCTGCCAATCTCACCTGCCAATCTCACCTGCCAATCTCACCAGCCAATCTCACCTGCCAATCTCACCTGCCAATCTCACCTGCCAATCTCACCTGCCAATCTCACCTGCCAATCTCACCTGCCAATCTCACCAGCCAATCTCACCTGCCAATCTCACCTGCCAATCTCACCTGCCAATCTCACCAGCCAATCTCACCTGCCAATCTCACCTGCCAATCTCACCTGCCAATCTCACCTGCCAATCTCACCTGCCAATCTCACCTGCCAATCTCACCTGCCAATCTCACCTGCCAATCTCACCTGCCAGTCACTGCAGCCAGCAGCAAGTGATGCGAGGAGCATGTTTTAGGTGCCTAAAAAATCGTGATATCTGGTGCCAAGCCAATCTCACCTGCCAATCTCACCTGCCAATCTCACCTGCCAATCTCACCAGCCAATCTCACCAGCCAATCTCACCTGTCAATCTCACCTGCCAATCTCACCTGTCAATCTCACCTGCCAATCTCACCTGCCAATCTCACCTGCCAATCTCACCAGCCAATCTCACCTGCCAATCTCACCAGCCAATCTCACCTGCCAATCTCACCTGCCAATCTCACCTGCCAATCTCACCTGCCAATCTCACCTGCCAATCTCACCTGCCAATCTCACCTGCCAATCTCACCAGCCAATCTCACCTGCCAATCTCACCTGCCAATCTCACCTGCCAATCTCACCTGCCAATCTCACCTGCCAATCTCACCTGCCAATCTCACCTGCCAATCTCACCTGCCAATCTCACCTGCCAATCTCACCTGTCAATCTCACCAGCCAATCTCACCTGCCAATCTCACCTGCCAATCTCACCTGCCAATCTCACCTGCCAATCTCACCTGCCAATCTCACCTGCCAATCTCACCTGCCAATCTCACCTGCCAATCTCACCTGCCAATCTCACCTGCCAATCTCACCTGCCAATCTCACCTGCCAATCTCACCTGCCAATCTCACCAGCCAATCTCACCTGCCAATCTCACCAGCCAATCTCACCTGCCAATCTCACCTGCCAATCTCACCTGCCAATCTCACCTGCCAATCTCACCTGCCAATCTCACCTGCCAATCTCACCTGCCAATCTCACCTGCCAATCTCACCTGCCAATCTCACCTGCCAATCTCACCTGCCAATCTCACCTGCCAATCTCACCTGCCAATCTCACCTGCCAATCTCACCTGCCAATCTCACCTGCCAATCTCACCTGCCAATCTCACCTGCCAATCTCACCTGCCAATCTCACCTGCCAATCTCACCTGCCAATCTCACCTGCCAATCTCACCTGCCAATCTCACCTGCCAATCTCACCTGCCAATCTCACCTGCCAATCTCACCTGCCAATCTCACCTGCCAATCTCACCTGCCAATCTCACCTGCCAATCTCACCTGCCAATCTCACCTGCCAATCTCACCAGCCAATCTCACCAGCCAATCTCACCTGTCAATCTCACCTGCCAATCTCACCTGTCAATCTCACCTGCCAATCTCACCTGCCAATCTCACCTGCCAATCTCACCTGCCAATCTCACCTGCCAATCTCACCTGCCAATCTCACCTGCCAATCTCACCTGCCAATCTCACCTGCCAATCTCACCTGCCAATCTCACCTGCCAATCTCACCAGCCAATCTCACCTGCCAATCTCACCTGTCAATCTCACCTGCCAATCTCACCAGCCAATCTCACCAGCCAGCAGGAAACGATGCGAGGAGCAGAGAGGAGGAGGGAGAGCGCTGGGAAGGGTGGGATTGGTGTGCGTGTGGGATGGCAGGGCAACCAGTGGTAAGCTGACACGTGGCACGAGGCGAATCTCACCTGCCAGTCACTCCGGCCGGCAGCAAGAGAGGCGAGGAGCAGAGCAGAGGAGGGAGAGTTGGGGGTGTGCTGGATGAGGGAGTGATAGAGGGCATGCATTGACGGCTGGAGGGGGAGGGGGAAGAGGCTGGGGGAAACGGGGAAAATGGGGAAAACGGGGGGGGAAGATGGAGGGAAGAGGGGAAACGGGAGGGGGAGGGAGGATGGAATGGGGAGATGAAAACAATGAGGACAATGGGAAAAAGGGAGGGAGGTGAGAATTTCCAGAATTTGCATGGAAGAGTGGTGGGTGGCTGAGGGAGGAGTGAGGGCGGGCATGGATGGTTGCAGGGAGGGAGAATGGGGAGGCCACGTGTAGAAAGTGAGTTCACTTGGAGCAGACGTCTCAAACTTTCACTTTCTACACGGAGCGGTGAGGGCGAGCATGGATGGTTGCAGGGAGGGAGAATGGGGAGGGAGGGGGGGGGGGGGGGGGGGGGGGGGGGCGTGGGGGAGCATGGGGGGTCAATGGATGAAAGCAGAGGGGAGGGGATTGGCGCCTTTTCAGACGCAAAGCAAGGGTGCAAGTAAGACACATTCTTTCAAGGTTACTACGACAGGTAGGCAGCGTTTCTCCTAAGAGACCTGCCTGTGCGGTGAATTTTGAGAGACCTGCCTAAGGTCTGAAAAGTTCTCCTAAGAGACCTGCCTGTGTGGTGTGGCGATGGTGACAATAGTGTGCACTGAATCATGTCCGCTCCCTTCCTGATGGACAATGCTACAACGCCCGCTCTCCAGCTCCTGTATTCCTCCTCCTCCTTCTTGTGCCTCGTCCTTCCACGCACACCCCTTCACCTCTTCTTCCATCTCCCTATTCCGTCCCTCTCTCACACCTCCTCCCCCTCGCAGTCTCCTGTGGGCCAGACGGGCCACTATCCCCCCCATGGAGTGCCCCACTAGCAGCACAGACGGCGGGTGGGCGGGCGTGGAAGCACAGGACGCACTGTAGAGGGAGAGGATCTGAGGGGTTAGAGGGGAGTAGTGGGGGAGGGGATGGGAAGAATCACCCATTGAATGCCCCACCCGCAGCCCAGACAAAGGGTGGCCGGCCGGGTTGTTGTGGTTTCTAAGGCAGCCCAAATTCCTCTCTCGCGTCTCCTCCCCCTGTCAGTCTCCTGTGGGCCAGGCGGCGACTATCCCCCCTATGGAGTGCCCCATTAGCAGCAGAGGACGGGCGGGCGGGCGTGGAAACAGGAAGAACAGTAGCGGGAGAGGATCTGAGGGGGTGGAGGGAAGGGGAGAGAGATGGGGGGAGGAGGGGGAGGGGGAGGAGAAGAGAGAGCAAGGCACAAGATGAGTTGTCTGCGTGTCCTATCCCTCCCTCTCCACGTGTCCTTCCCGTCCCCTCCCTCGTTCACATCTCCCCCCCCTGTGAGTCTCCTGTGGGCCAGCGCGACTATCCCCGCCATTGAATGCCCCACTAGCAGCACAGGGGGCGGGAGTGTAGGCGTGGAGGCACAGGAGAAACTGTAGAGGGAGAGGATCTGAGAAAGTGGGGGGAGGGGAGGGGACGAGAGAGGGGGATGGGGAGAGGAGAGAGGAGTCACAGAGGACGAGCGGGCCGGCGTGGAAGCACAGGAGGAACTGTAGAGGGCCACGACCTGAGAGGGCTTATAGGGGAGAGGGGGGACGGGTAGGCGAGACAGAACAACTCACATAGAGGGCCCAGGATGAACAAAATCCTCATTAAGTGCCCCACGATAGCAGCACAGGGAAGTGGGAAGAGAAGAGACTGAAATTGCAAAGAGAGGGGAATAAGCTGGAGATAGTGCAGAGCTAACATCTGCACAAGCACATACATACAGGTAACACACACACACGCACACACACACAAACACTCTTCAAGACCCACCTGAGTGACAGCAGCAGCAACGAAGGCCGCCTGTTTGTGCAGCAGAGCGGTGTGAAGAGCAGAGAGGTGCTCCCTCAGATCCACGGAGAACCACACCAGGCGACATGGGTACGCTGCTGACCCCCGCCCCCCCTTCCCCGTTCCTGCTGCACCTTCTCCCCTCGCTTCCCCTGACTCTTTCTTTCCGTCTGAGTCTGCTGCTGGTTTCACTGGTGTGAGAGGCTCTGTGTGTGGGTCGTCTCCACAGGCGAAGCAGGGAGGGCTGTTCCTTGATTCGTGTTGAGCATGAGAGGCGTGGTAGATGTGGTGGGAGACAGATGCGAGGGAACGCACCTGAATGAATGATGGGAAGAAGAGGGGACAGGTAAAGTGGGGGGAGCGCAAAAAAACTTAGTGACAGACAGAACTACAGATTTGGTCATGTTTGTGTCACTTTTGACAACTGTCAGAAGTGACACAAACAGAATCACGCAGATTCTGAGCCTTGGCCTCCGCATTACAAAGTTGGTTGGTGAAAGCGACTGAACAAGACGAAGAGCACTGGCATTGGTTATGTTCGCGTCACCTTTGAGAACTGCCCGAAGTGACACAAACAAAATCACGCAGATCTTTAGCAAGACGAAAGAGCATTGGTATCAGACTACAGAGTCGGTTATAGGCGTTATCTGCTTGTAGCAACCGACAATTTTCAAACATGGAGAGCACAGGCACAGCCCCAAAGGGACCCCTCTTCACCTCCTCTTAACTGCTTGCCCTAGATTGGCGTGTTATCCACGCAACACACTTGACTGTGACGACCAGCATCACATCACCTGTTGCTAGATATCACCTGCTTGTAGCAGCCCGCATTCCCGGGGATAAAGAGCACAGGAACCGCTCCACACAGGCTCTTCTCCTCCTCCTCCTCACTGCTGCTGCCTCCCCAGGCGCGGCCCTCTCGGTATAAGAACAAACTGTACACTGAAGCTGGCAAGTGTAAAGAGGGGGCATGGTAAAGGAGGCTCAGTGCAGATGAGGAAACACAGGGGCGGTATGGCAGAAACCTCTCTTCATTTCCCCCTTGCTGCTGTCTCCCCACGTGTGGCCTTCTTCTCGGTACAAGAACGAGCTGTACAGAGGGGTTGGGAAGTGTTGGGTTGGGAGGGGCTGTACTCACTTGCGTCAAGTCCTTGTTTCTCCAGAGTCCGGTTTTGCATGGGAATGGGGACGTAATCAGGCCACATGTACGTCATGCCGCATTCCCTCTCCATAGGCTCCCTCTCCCCTTCCAATTTCCCATACCCCTCCCCCTCGCCCTCTTCGTTCCGCCACCCCTTCCTTTCCCTCCGATCCCCATTTTCCTCCCCTGCCACTAATTCCCCCTTTCCCCCCCCCGCTTCCCCAAGCGAGTGCGCTGAGGGTTCCCGGAGGCGCCACCCATCCGGTTACCGCTAAGGCGATGAGTACTAGCGCGGAAAAACACGTCAGCAGGATGGGAGCCCCGGTGGATCGGCGGGTTCGCGCTACGGTTGAGAGTGGTTCCGCTGTCGCCGCCGCTGCTGGAGCTAAAGTCGATCGTTTAGCTGCTCCCGGAGCACTGGAACCGGAAGCTTCGGCATGTGCCCCGCAGTGGCTCTTCATTGTATTTACTTGATATGCTTCTGAGACGGTGCAGAAAGATTCCTGATGAAATCCAGGGCCTGGTCGAGTTGACTGGCTTTTAGCGAACGGAATGAAGAAGGAATAACGCACTGTATATCATTGAATGTAAAAGATTGCCAACTGTGACACGTCGTTGTTCCAGTATCAGTATATAGGCCTGGTGCGGTGGAATGCGGCTGAGTGCGGTTCTGGTGCTTGTGGGAGGGGTTCAGTGCGGTCGGATGCGGTTGAGGAACGGTCTAGGGCGGTGGAGTGTGGTTCTGTGCGATTCCAGGGGGGGTTAGCACGGGTGAAATGCGGTTCTGTGCAGTTCCAGGGGAGCTAGCATGGGTGGAGTGCGATTCTGTGCCGTTCTGTGCCGTTCTGTGCGGTTCTGTGCGGTTGTGTGCGATTCTGTGCGGTTCTGTGCGGTTCTGTGCGGCTCAGCGGGTACGGGTGGTATACTATGGTTTCCAGGTGTGGCTAGTTGGTGGGGCTGAGGCTAACTGGTGGGGCGGCGGGTGAGGCAGCTCGTGGGGCAGCGGGTGTCAGGTGGGGCGGCGGGTTTCAACTCGTGGGGGGGCGGGTGACAGGTAGGGCGGCGGCTAAGAGATGGGGCGGCGGGTAAGGCAGCGGTGGCGCCACGTGCGCGCGGCTGCTGCTGTGCGTGCGTGCGACTGACGACGGGACCACGGGGCCCGCTATCGAAAGGGCCGCGGGGCCCGCTAGCGAAAAAAAAAGGGGCCGCGGGGCCTGTTCCTACGGTCGACGGGAGACGGGCGACGGGCGACGGGCGACGGGCGACGGGAGGGGAGAAATCGACAATCGACGGGCGACGGGAGGGGAAAATCGACGGCCGACGGAAAAGCGACGGGCAACGGGAGAGCTGCGGACGACGGGCGCGCTACGGGCGACGGGCGACGAGCTAAGGGGCGCGCGTTAGGACGGGCGCGCTCTAGTAGCGATTTCGGTGGGCCCAACTATCGAGACTTAAAACGCTAGGGGAAACCCTAGCTCTATACCATGTTGAGAAATAAGAAATGACTAAAAGTGGAAATATTACAAGTATATAAGAAACCTAACCCTAACCCCAACAAGTAGAAGGTACACCTACACTAACAATAGAAGCTACAACACATATAGCTTGACACTGATTGCCGTTTATTAACGGGTACTCCACCTGCTTTTGCAACCGCAGCTATGTTAGTGGAACAGCAGGAACTATTAAATAACTCTTGAAACGTAAAAGCCAGTACACTCACCCCGTACAGATAAAATGCAATGGCGTACGTGCGGAGCACCAGTGGAGGAGGTGTCAAATGTTGTAGCCTTAGTGAGGTTTGTCTTAGGGGGTACAGATGTTAGGGTTTGTTATATGTACCCCAACCCACATCAATGAACCAACTCTTTCGTTCTTGACATGGTATCACCTAGGTTAGGATCCTGTGGGATCCCGCACCTCTCGTCCTCGTTCGTTCCGCCCGAGCCTGTCTCGCTCTCTCGTACTAGTCATACCCGTCTTGCCCGAGCCTAGTGCCGGCCCGATCTAGTCTCGCTCGTTCGTTAGCGCCGGCCCGATCCAGTCTCGCTCGTTCGTTAGCGCCGGACCGATCCAGTCTCGCTCGTTCGTTAGCGCTCGCTCCGCCGACCCGCTTTCCGCGTAGCGTAGCGCCTTCCCCCCCCTGCCCGTCTTGTCGTGCTCTCCCCGGCTTTTCGTCCCGTCCTGCCCTCCCCCGCTGCTCGTCGCGTCGCGTCCTCCCCCCGCTGCCCTAAACGCCCGCGTTTCGTCGCCGCGGCGCCCGCGTTTCGTCGCCGCGGCGCCCCCCGTTTCGTCGCCGCGGCGCCCCCCGTTTCGTCACCGCGGCGCCCGCATTTCGTAGCCGCGGGGCCCCGCGTTTCGTAGCCGCGGGGCCCCGCGTTTCGTCGCCGCAGCGCCCCGCGTTTAGGGTTCGCGGCGCCCCGCGTTTCGACGCCGCGGCGCCCTGCGTTTCGTCACCGCGGCGCCCCGTTTTTCGTCGCCGCGGCGCTCCGTTTTTCGTCACCGCGCCTACCCGTACCGCCCGTCGCCGCGCCTACTAGTTAGGCCCGCCGCGGGCCCTCCCTTACAGCAGCCGCGGGCCCTCCCTTACAGCCGCTGCGCCTGGTAGTTAGGCCCGCCGCGGGCACTCCCTTTCAGCCGCCGCGGGCCCTCCCTTACAGCCGCCGCGCCTGCTAGTTAGGCCCGCCGCGGGCCCTCCCTTTCAGCCACCGCGGGCCCTCCCTTACAGCCGCCGCGCCTACTGTTAAGGCCCGCCACTGGCCCTCCCTTACAGCCAGCTCGTTAGGCCCTTCCTTCGCACCGCTGCACCTACTCGTTCAGTCCGCCGCGGGACCGCCCCTAGCCTCGTTGCGCCCGCGTTTTGCGCCCATCACGGACTTGCCCTAGCCGCCTACCGTCCCTACCGGTGCCACCCACCGCTCGACTTGTCGCTTCTACTTACACGATGGCGACTCCTAGGGTTCTTCGCTTCGACGCTGACGGTAGACCGCTCGAGTTTCCGGTCTAGCTCCTACGCGCGCGTCGCCTCTTAGAGAGTCAGGTTCAGGCAGGCGAGTCCCTTTGGGCGCACGCTACTGGTGACCTTCCAGCGCCCGACGACCCTACGCCTTTAGGCACTGCCCCTGACGACGCAGCCAGGGACCGCTTCACCCGCCAGCGTGCTGACCTGACGGCGTGGAAGTCGCGTGACGCTGCGGCCTGCATCACTCTTAGCAGCCTCCTCCCTGAGTCTGAGGAGGCCCACTTCACTCAGGTTCGCACTGCTAGTGAGTTCCTGACTGCGATTAAGGCCCGCTACGCTACTCCCACCACTGTCTCTCTTGGTCGACTCTTCCTACCGTTCCTGTTCCCTGACCTCGCCTCGTTTGAGCGCTCTGCTGACTTGATTGCTCACCTCCGCTCGCTTGATTCTAGCTACCGCGCTGCTTGCACTGAGGCACAGCTTGCAGTGCTCCCTCCCCCCATGGTGATTACTATCTATTTCATCGCCACTAGCCTCCCTGACCGCCTTGCCCCAGTCCGTGACACGCTTCTTCTGAAGCACCCTAGTGAGCTCACTATCGAGGTCCTTGATTCTGCGCTCAAGGACGTCGAGAGCAACCTCCGCTCCGTAGCCTCCGCCTCTGGTGCTGTGCCCCCTCCACTGTTCCACGGGTGCACTGTCCCTCAGCTGCCCACCTTTACAGCCTCTCTCGCCACTGCTGCTACTGACGTGACCGCAGCTGCTGTTACGACTTCTTCGCGGTCTCGAGGTAGAGGTGGCAAGAGGGGCGGTCAGGGTACAGGTGGCGGCGGAGGTGGAGGCGTTGGCGGCGGAGGTGGTGGGAGTGGCGTGCCGACTGGTGGCGGCGGGAGTGCAGACCCAGGAGAGGCGTCGCGTGCAGCGGCCGGTGACTCCGCTACTGCGGCTGGTGGAGGTGACGCCCGGGCTCGTCAGCCACCTTCTGGTCTGCCGGCTGCAGCGGGTGGAGCAGCGGCGTGGTACCTGGCCCAGCGGCAGCAGCAGCAGCAGCAGCAGCCCCTCCCCTTGCAGCAGCCCCTGCAGCAGCAGCGGCAGCAGCAGGTTTCGGGGTCAGGACAGCGTCAGCCTCAGCGAGGTGTTGTTCACCCTTCGTGCACCTATCAGGTTCTGACAGGTGCTCGCCGAGGCCAGCCTTGTGGCCGCACCCACCCTCCTGGTCAGTGCTTTGCTCAACTCACTGACACGGTTCGCTTGGCCTTCGGCGTTGGCGGCCCTGCCCCTGACTGGTTCCCTCTTGTTCAGACGTACGGCTCCGCTCTTTGGGGCATGTCTGCTTCTCAGTTGCTTGATCTCTTAGGAACTCCTCATGCTATGTATGATGTTGTTGACTCTAGTGCTTCTGACTCTGTTTACTCGCGTGTTGTTAGCTTAGGTGCTAGTCTTGCTGAGTTGCCTGTTGCTAGTGTAGGCACTTGTGTAGACACTAGTCCAGCCACTACTTCGGAGGACGCTTCGCTGTCTTTCACTCTGGACTCTGGGGCTTCGCACTGCTTCTTCCGCGACCACACGACACTTACTCCACTTCCTGCTCCAGTCTCTGTGGTCCTGGCTGATCCCACCTCGGGACCAGTCACTGCTCGCTACACTACTACTCTTCCTTGCCCTGCTGTTCCCTCTGGGTCTCTGACTGGCTTCCACGTCCCCTCGTTCTCGAGGAACTTGGTGGGCGTGAGGCCTCTTGTGAGTCAGCACGTGGGTGTGTGGATTGAGCCCTCTGGTGAGACGGCGGTTTGTGTTGACGGCGACACTTACTCGCCTCTTGCCACCTTTACTGCCGAGCCGGGCTCTGGTCTCTACACACTTCACACCGGCCCTGGTGGGCAGCAGCAGCAGCAGCAGCAGCAGCAGCAGCAGCAGCAGTAGCGGCGGCAGCAGCAGCAGCAGCAGCGACTCCTGCCCCCGGCCCCGGTTACTTCCCCCAGTCTGGTCCCTGCGTCTCACCAGGTTGCTGCGTCCCCCCAGGTAGCTGTGTCTGGTCAGGTTCCTGTGTCTGGTCCAGTTGCGCCGTCGTGCTCCTGCCGGTCGCTTGCACACCCCACCGTTCTGTGGCACCACCGGACGGGGCACCCGTCCCTCCCTCGTCTGCGCGCTATGTCTCGTCAGCGTCTTGTCTTAGGCCTCCCGCGTGTCTTGCCGTCGCTCCCGCCTTCGCTTGCACCGCCGTGCGGTCCCTGCGTCGAGGGTCGGCTGCGCGCCACCCCTCACTCCTCCTCCCTTCGTCCGGCCACCGAGCCTTTTGAGACGCTCCACTTGGACGTCTGGGGCCCCGCCCCTCGCCTTGGCCTTGAGCGCGAGCGTTTATTTTTGGTGGTCGTTGACGACTACTCCCGCTACACCACAGTGTTCCCTCTGGCGAAGAAGTCTGAGGTGACTTCTACGCTGATCAGGTGGTTGCTTACCACTGAGGGCACTCGTGGTCGTCGTGTCAGCTATCTTCACTCTGACCGTGGGGGTGAGTTTCGCTCCGGCATTCTCGCTGGATTCTGTCGCGAGCAGGGCATTCGTTAGTCCTGGACGCTTCCAGAGTCCCCACAGCAGAATGGGGTTGCTGAGCGCCGCATAGGCTTGGTCATGGAGATCGCCCGCACCTCCTTGACTCACGCCCGAGCCCCCCATTTTCTGTGGCCCTACGCGGTTAGGTACGCCGTTCACCAGCTGAACCTCTCGCCACGCGTCTCTCGGTCAGAGGCTTCACCGACCAGTCTTTGGACCGGGTCCCCTGGTGTTGCGTCGAGGTTTCGTGTCTGGGGTTGCTTGGCTCTTGTCCGCGACACTTCCGCGGACAAGCTCTCGCCTCGCGCCGTTCCCTGTGTCTTCCTTGGTTTCCCTGAGGACTCCTCTGACTTCACCTTTTACCACCCTCCCTCTCACCGGTTCTTTGACTCCCGTGACGTCCGTTTCGAGGAGTCCAGTACACTCACCCCATACATATAAAATGCAATGGCGTACGTGCGGAGCACCAGTGGAGGAGGGTACGGCCAGCGGAATGATGCATAGACTCCTCGTTCGAACGTATCCGATGCGAACGGCAGGCCGTTACGCACGTGCCACACCACGAGCTCGTGGGACCCTGCGTCTGGCATGATCAAGGCGAAAAGACGTAAGTGTCATACGTTGGCCAACTCACCCAAAAACACTTCACACGTAAATCACGGACCCTTACCCGCCCGATGCGTGCTTGTAAACTCCTGACGAGAGATGGGTGCCACGGTCACACCCGCTGGTAGAGTTGATATTGTGACACGCGAAAACGTGGGAGGATCATATGGGAGCCGGAGCAGAACGTAAACATAAGCTCTTCCCTGCTCCCATCTCGTGTTACGATACAGCTGCATCTTGCGAACGAACCACCCAGAGAAGAGCGGAATCGTAGTGCATTACAAGGTGTTGCATGTGCTTATGTGCGCGGGTGTGCAGGCGGAGAGCTCGGGCGGTCACAGATTCCATGAGAGGCTGTGAGGGCGAGAAGCTCATTCGGCGCACGCGGGTGTCGTATACAAGAATCACGATCCCGTCGCCGACTGCTTCATGATTTTCAAGAGGGCCCACCGTTAAATCCCGTTCTTTAGCGCCTTACCCTGCCTGTCGAGCTGCCCCACCCGTCACGCCACCCTGCTAGCCACGCGACACGCGTTTTTCCTCGTCACGCCGCCCTCGGGAGCCAGTAGCGCTGCCCTGCTGGCAGCGCGCGACCCCGCCTGGCCCGTCGCGCACCTGTAGGGCCCGCGCGCCGCCCTTACCTGCCCGCCGCGCCGCCCTTTTTGGCACCGCGCGGCTCAGCTCCGCCCT
Source organism: Closterium sp. Naga37s-1 (assembly GCA_947471745.1). Taxonomy (NCBI): domain Eukaryota; kingdom Viridiplantae; phylum Streptophyta; class Zygnematophyceae; order Desmidiales; family Closteriaceae; genus Closterium; species Closterium sp. Naga37s-1. Next base: position 1,887,614 of record CANJKZ010001112.1, on the reverse strand, counting down.
CGCGCACCCCTACGGCCCTCGCACCGCCCTTTTCTGCCCGCCGCGCCGCCCTTCTGGCAGCGCGCGGTTCGGCCCTGCCTCGAACGTAGCTCCAGAGCCCGAGCGCCGTTCTCCCCTACTAGTGCTACTGCTGCTGCTACTGCTGCTTGCCTGCAATCGCTCTGCCCTGCTAGTCCCGCGCCAGCAGCTATGGCCAACCTCCAAGTTCTGTCGTTCGATGCCGAGGGCCGCCCGATTCAGTTCGAAACATGGCTAGATGACCTGCAGCTGTTCCTAATGAGCGATAGCAAGGACAATGTCTCGCTCTATGACCACATGTCTGGTGCCTCAGTCGCTCCCGCTGCCACCACTGAGCTTAGCGCCCGTTCCCAGTGGCAGACCCGTGATGCTGCTGCGCGCCTAGCCGTTCGCAATCACCTTCCGTTAGCCGAGCTCACGCATTTTGGCGAGTACAAGACTGCTAAGACCCTGTACGACGCTGTAGTTGCTCGATACTCCTCCCCTGCCACAGCTGAGCTTAGCTGCCTCATGCTGCCCTACCTGTTTCCTGAGCTATCCACCTTTGCCACAGTTGCCGATCTCATTACCCACCTTCGCACTAGCGACTCCCGCCTGCACGCCGCCCTCCCCAGAGAGTTCTGTGCTAAGCACCCGCCTCCGATGTACTGGACCCTCCACTTCATAGTCACCCGTCTCCCTAACTCCCTTAGCTCAGTCAGGGACCACGGTCTCGCTTGCTGTCCCACGGAACTCACTGTCGACCTCCTAGAGGAGCACCTCCTTGCAGCAGAGAAGAGCATTGTCGCTGTAGGTGCTGCTCGTGGCGCTCCTCGCACCCCCATCTTTAAGGGGTGCTCTTACTCTCTCCTTGCCCTCTCCTACGCTAGTGCTGCTGCTGTTGACTACCTTGGTGCTGAGTCTGTTGGTGCTGCTTCTGCTCCTAGTGGGAGGCGCCGCAGCGGTAAGGGCAAGGGAACCAAGAGTGGCGGAGGTGGCACCGGGGGGGGTGGTGGTGGAGGCGGTGGAGGAGGAGGAGGTGGCGGAGGGAGTGGCGGCGGGAGTGCTGGCAGGAATGGTAGCGTCGGTAGCGGCGGTGGAGGCGGTGGTGGCGGAGGGAGTGGCAGCGGTGGTGGCGGCGGCGGTGGCAGCAGCGGTGGCGGCCGGGGCGGTGGTGGCGGTGGAGGTGGCGGTCGGGGTGGAGGCACGTGCGCTGGTCAAAGGCACCAGCAGCAGCAGAGTCCCCAGACGACCCAGCAGCTTCATGAGTGGCTTGCTCAGCGTGGGAGGTCTGGGGGTGGTGGTCGCTGCCCGTATGTCATTCGCACAGGTGACCGAAAGGGTCAGATGCTTCTCCCGCCTTGACGACGCATGGCGTGAGGAGATGGGCAAGGACGCTGAGCGCCCTCGCTGGTAAGAGCTGCTTAGGGCTGGTGTAGACATTTTTGCTCTTGACTATGATGCTATTATTTCTCCCATGTATGCATTGGAAGTTAGTGCTGATGGTGACTGTTACTTGTGTGTGCCGCCTAACCCTGGTATAGAGACTGGTACTCTAGGTGCTGGTGAGGCTGCTGACTTAGGTGCTAGCGAGTATGCTCTCTCAGGTACTGCGCCTGCTGAGGCCGTGCACACCTTCACGCTTGACTCAGGTGCTTCCCGCTGTTTCTTTCGTGACAGTACTGCACTCACACCACTCACTGCACCTGTGGCAGTCTCTCTGGCTGACCCCTCAGGGGGCCCAGTTCTTGCACGGTCCACCACGGTGCTCCCGTGCCCAGCGGTTCCGTCTGGCTCACTGACAGGCTTCCACCTCCCCTCGTTCTCTATGAACTTGGTGAGCAACGCAGTCCTCTAGGACCAGTGGGTTGACACCTTTACCCCTGGAGGACAGCATGTGGCGATCTGTACGTGCCCCTGGACCGGCCACCACCTGGCCACGTTTACCCGTCGGCCAGGGTCGAGTCTTTACACACTGACGACTGCGCCTCCTCAGGTAGCTGCTACTGGTCAGGTGTCTGCGTCAGGCCAGGTAGCCTCCCCTTGTGAGTGTCGCTCCCTGTCGCGCCAGACTCTTCTATGGCACCACCTCCTGGGTCACCCCTCCCTGCCACGTCTATGTGGCATGCACCGTCGCCTCCTTGTGTCTGGTCTTCCCAGGTCTCTCCCTCCCCTTCCTGCCTCGCCTGCGCCGCCCTGCCTTCCTTGCGTCAAGGGGGGGCAACGCGCCGCTCCTCACTCCTCCTCGTTTCCCCCGATATAGGCAACCCTTCCTTGCGTCAAGGGCGGTGAGCGGTACTTTCTGCTGGTTCTCGACGACTACTCGCGTTACACCACGGTCTTCCCCTTGCGCACCAGGGGTGAGGTCCCTGCTGTCCTGATCCCTTGGATCCGAGCAGTTCGTCTCCAGCTCCGCCGCAGGTTCCGCCAGGACCTTCCTGTCCTGCGTCTGCACTCTGACAGAGGTGGTGAGTTCACCTCCGACCTCTTGCGGGCCTTCTGTTAGGGGAGGGCATCGAGCAGTCGTTCACGCTTCCGACCTCACCGCAGCAAAATGGGGTTGCTGAGTGCCGCATTGGCTTGGTCATGGAGGTCGCTCGTACCTCCTTGGTCCAAGCGGCGGCTCCCCATTTTCTGTGGCCGTTTGCGGTCCGGTACGCCGCGCAGCAGCTCAACCTCTGGCCCCGTGTCTCCTTATCGGAGGCCTCGCCGACACTGCGTTGGACGGGGGAGGTTGGCGATGCGTCGCGTTTCAGGGTTTGGGGTGCTCGTGCCCTTGTCCGCGATACGTCTGCGGACAAGCTCTCCTCCCGCACCATCCCCTGTGTCTTCCTTGACTTTGTCCCTGACGCGCCTGGCTGGCAGTTTTACCACCCCACCTCGCGCCGTGTCCTGCCCTCTCAGGACGTCACCGTTGAGAATTCTGTTCCTTTCTACCGTCTCTTCCCCTACCGCACTGCCCCTCTCCCTCCCCCGCCGCTTTTCCTCGCTCCAGGTCCCCCTCCGGTAGACCCCCTCCCCCCTCAGAGTCCTGCTCCTTCAAGTGTGTCTCAGGTAGACCCGCCCCCCTTGGCTGAGCCTGTAGAGGTCACTTGCGACTCAGGTGCTGCTGCGGGAGGTGCTGCTGGGGGTGCTGCGTCTGGGGGTGCTGAGCCTGCGCATGAGGTGCTGGGGATTGCGGAGCCTGGGGGTGCTGAGCCTGTCCGTGAGGTGCTGGGGGGTGCGGAGCCTGGGGGTACTGAGCCTACAATTGCGGAGCCTGGGGGCGCTGAGCCGGAGGGTGCCTGGTCAGGGGGTGCCGAGTCTGATGGCGTTCCTCTGGGTCTCGTTTCCCGACGCGGGCCTCTCTCACCACAACAGGCACGACAGAGGCTTGCGTCGCGTGGTGTCTCTAGTCCTGGAGGTGCTCGTACAGGAGGTACTGGAGCTGCCGGGACTGGTGCTGCTCCTGGAGCTGGAGGTGTCGGCTCTGGGGGTGCTGCTGCTGGAGGTACTGGGGCTGGAGGCCCTGGAGCTGGTGCTGTCGACCCTGGAGTTGGGGACCCTGGAGCTGGAATTGCCGGTTCTGGGGGTGCTGCTACTGGTGGCGCTGGAGCTGGAGGTGCTGCTGCTGGAGGCACTGGAGCTGGAGGTGCTGCTGCTGGAGGTTCTGGAGCTGCTGGAGGCGCTGGAGCTACTGGTACTGGTGGCACTGCACCGCCGAGACTTCTTCCAGACCTTCTCCCCCACCCCGAAGATGACCACTCTTCGGGTACTGCTGCACGTCACTGCTCAGCGTGACTATGAGCTTCACTCTCTGGACTTCAGCACAGCCTTTTTACAGGGCAGCCTGCATCAGGAGATCTGGCTGCGCCGCCCACCTGGCTTCACTGGGTCGTCCCCTCCTGGTACTCAGTGGAGCCTTCGCCGGCCAGTCTACGGTCTCCGTCAGGCGCCTCGTGAGTGGCATGACACACTGAGGACGACACTTGCGGCTCTTGGGTTTGCACCTTCCACTGCCGACCCGTCGCTGTTTCTGCGCACCGACACTTCGTTGCCGCCGTTCTACATCCTCGTGTACGTCGACGACTTGGTCTTTGCCACTGTTTACACTGAGGCTCTCGCCCTTGTGAAGTCGGAGCTGCAGGAGAGACACACGTACACAGACCTGGGTGAGCTGCGCAGCTACTTTGGCCTGCAGATCACCCGGGACAGAGCACAGCGCACCATCACACTGACTCAGTCACACATGGTGCAGCAGGTCCTTCAGCGCTTCGGCTTCACTTGGTCCTCGCCACAGTCCACTCCTCTGGCTACCTTCAGACGAGTCCGTAGAGCCGAGTGGCCCGTACCCAGAGCTTGTGGGCTGCCTCATGTACCTGATAACCTGCACTCGTCCTGACCTCGCGTACCCTCTTGGCCTTCTGGCACGCTACGTGGCTCCTGGTAGGCACCGAAAGGTGCACATGGATGCTGCGAAGAGGGTACTGCGCTACTTGTGCAGTACATCGGGCATGGGGCTCGTGCTTGGAGGGCAGAGCTCAGTTGTCCTCACTGGGCACTCAGACGCTTCTTGGGTTGACGACCTGGCTATGCAGCGGTCGTCACATGATTACACGTTCAGCCTTGGCTCTGACTCTGTTTCTTGGCGGTCTACACGCTCGTCTTCTGTTTTCAGCTCCATTTGTGAGGCTGAGATCTACGCCACAGCCATGGCTGCACAGGAGCTACGTTGGCTCACCTACCTGCTGACCGACTTGGGAGAGAGGCCTCGTTCTCCTCCAGTTCTGTACGTCGACAACAAGGCTGCCATTGCCTTGCTTTGAGCATAGAACGAAGCACATCGCTCTGCGTTACTTCCTTGCTCGTGAGTTGCAGCAGCGTGGTCAGCTTCGTGCCGCTCAAGTGCCCACCCGGGCCAACACGGCTGATGTGTTCACCAAGGCCCTTCCGGCTGGTGATCATCAGCGCTTCTACACTGCTTTAGGCCTGGTGCCTACGTTTCCTCACTTGCTGTAGACTCTGGTTGTACTGTGATCTATATGTATATATATATACCTGCATGTTTACTCTTACTAGGTAGTGATCACTGTACTGTTGTTGTTGCATATATACCTCTACATGTGAACTGGCCTTGTGGCCCCTTTGCTTGTGCTCGGAGTGTGTGGCGACGTTGTGATCCACCCTGAGCTTGCATTGCTTTTCTTGACTGGTCTTGTGACCCTTTGTTCTCCCCCACTTTGCCTATGGGGTTGTGTCAAACTGTATATGTTATGCTAGATTATGTAGGCTGTAGTGGGGTAGCCAATGTAGGGTACAACCTCTTAGGGTTTTTACTTGTACCAAACTCTCTCGATAGTTTCACCCATTCCTAGCTACCTACTCTAACAAGCACATCAATGAAACAGTAACGGGTATTAACTCCGAGGTCTGGGTTTGCAATCGTATAATAATTCGTGACAGCGTCCTACCTTCCACCCATTGTCAAGCCCTGGAAGCACACTGTGTGCTTGCTCGAGCGTATCCGCCCACACGATGAGACCCATAGTCGGTGCCCCATGGCGAACCATAGTCGCCGCTGTCTCACGCGCAAGCGCACGGACGACAAACGGGGTCCTTGGTGCGTCCGGCGCTTGTTCCTGAGGGAGCGTGGTGATGCTTGGCGCAGGCACGTCATTCGCCGAGCGTCGTGGGCGTGGTGCGGATGGGACAGCCGGAGCTGGACGAGCTTGGGCTGTGGCGCGACGTGCCTCCGTGTTACGCAGCTGATTGCGCAGCTCATACACCTCACGTTCGTGTGCGCGAAGACGAGCCACCAACGCCTCGTCGACCGAAGCTGTCTGTGTCCCCCTGTTTGCACGGGATCCCGCGTTGCCACGGATGTTTGGGCCATTAGCCCCTGGAGTCACGATCGCCACGTGCGGCGCCGCCTGGTACACGTCGTCCAATGGCCTCTGGCTAGCGTGCGCCTCTGTAGAGGGTAAAAACATGTACAAGGAACGAAAAAAGGATTTGCGAGAGAGATTATACGGTGCTGCTCACTGGGACTCTTCGTATTCCACTGTATTCCTATATAAACCCCTGTACCGCATTGTGGTATTAGTCACTTCTGTCGTTCAAATCTTCTTCTAACAGAGTCCGTGCCCAACATTACCTAGCAATCTTCCGCTGCTACACTCCGTGCGATCAACCTGAGACGATCCTATAAGACGGTTCAGATTGTATCAAGGAGTGCACAGTAATGTTTCAATAATTACTATTTGTAACAGTTTCCAACAAAAAATTCCATAGGCTGATTTGGCAAGGGTAGCTAGGAAAAAGCGGCCTACCGTCAGGGCAAAAAGGGTATTTTACCCTTGAAAAATAGACCCTGGTTGTGACAGCGGAGCTCAGCAAAGCAACACGCAGAGAGAAACTAGTGTGGAGCGAGAAATCTTGGCGAGAAATTCCCATGTAGGCATGAAAAAACACCATACAAGCATCACACTTGAGGTTTTCCCACGTGTTGTTGGCTACTCTAGCACTGAGTAGTGTGCACTCCTAACAGTCCATGTGGTGTTCTTGCTGCTGCAGTCTCCCCAGTTGCAGCACCAACTGAGTTTTCAAACTGTGTTCGCCCACGCACTTCAGTCTTCACTTCACCCTTCACTCCACTCTTGACGCTCGCCCACACGCTCTTGACTCTCCAGTGTTGACGCTTGGTCGGTCAGTGGCTGTGGTCCTGCAGGTAGCGCAGGCCGCAGTACTTGCAGACAGCGGGCTGAGGCGCGTCCACGTTGATGTACTCCACCGGATGGCCCAGCGCGGGGTTGGGGCCTGTTAAAAGAAGAGGGGGGAGGAGGGAAGGGGAGAAGGGGAGGTGGGGGCATGTTGATGAGCAGGGCGAGGGCTGAGGGGCGTCCCTGCCCCTGGGGTACTCCACTGGATGGCCCAAGGAGGGGATGGGACCTGGGGGGGAGAGAGAGGGAGGCGGTGGAGGGAAAAGGGTGGTGGCGGGAAAAGGGTGGTGGAGGGAAAAGGGTGGAGGGGGGAAAAGGGAAGGGCAGGGGGGGAAGGGGGTGGGGGTGCATCCACGTTGATGCACTCCACTGAATGGCCCAGGGCGGGGTTGGGGCCTGGGGGGGAGAGAAGCGGGGAAAGGCGAGGATGGGGGAGGCAGGGGAGGTGGGGAGGCAAGATGTTAAGGGACGGTAGAAGGATGGTTCAGGTGCCGCTTTGCTTGAATTTCCGCATGCATGGGTTACAGCCTGCATGGGTTACAGCATGCATGGGTTACAGCCTGCATGGGTTACAGCATGCATGGGTTACAGCCTGCAATGCAATGCGATATGCGGTGGGTGGCATGCAGTGCAGGACATGAGCTCCTCTTGCGCACACCTCTCCTCTCCCACCTTGAAGACCAATCCCCCTTCCTGCCCCCACCTCCTCCACTCCAGCCCCCCCTTCCTCTCCCCACCTCCTCACTCCAACCCCTCTCTCTCCACTTTCGTCACTCCATCCTCCCCACCCACCTTCTCACTTGTCCCTTCCACGCACCTCCCCTGCAGGCAACAACGCGTGAGTGCACGAGGACGGGCGGCACGGCGTTGATGAGCTCCATGGGCGACGCCTGCTCCACCCTCTGATGGCCCACAGGGAGGCATGGGGAGACGCAGCACACACACACAGGTCAATGCGCGCACAGTGATGCATGCACGGTCATGCATGCACGGTGATGGGCGGCACAACACGGCGTCAATGAGCTCCACTGGCCGATGGCTGCTCTGCCCTCTGGGGGCACGAGGGGCGGAGCAGGGAGGGGAAGAGAGGGGAAGGGAGAGAGGGGGGTTGAACAGTGATGCATGCACGGTGATGGGCGCATGGGGTTGATGGGCGCATGAGGTCATGAGCGCCATGGGGTTCATGAGCGCCATGAGGTCATGAGCGCCATGGGGTTCATGAGCGCCATGGGGTCATGAGCGCCATGAGGTCATGAGCGCCATGGGGTCATGAGCGCCATGGGGTCATGAGCGCCATGGGGTCATGAGCGCCATGGGCGATGGTTGCCCTGCCCTCGCAACAGACACGCGACGACAGAGTGAAGAGGGGAGTGTGCGAGCGCGTTGAAGCGACTGAAAACGCTTGGAGGTCACTTCGCGCGTCATGTTTGGGGATTTGCACCACACACCGTGACAACACGCGAGAAGGCTCGTCAGACTAGTAAGCGGCAGGCGGCATGCGAGCAGCAGATGCCTTTTGCGACGCCTCGAGCGCATAATGAAACATTCGTGAACGCCGCTCGTCGGCCACTAGTGAGCGGAAAGCGGCGCGTGTGAAGCGCGGACTTGGAAACGCCATGAGCGACCGACTCCTTTCTGTCGCTCCACGTCCTCGGCGACAATGCCCCGTCGCGCGCTACCGTCGAAATCGCGAGTCGCTCGTGCGACGGATTTAAATCGGACGCGCAATCGAAGTGCAATCGTCGCACTTGGATCCGGCTGCTAGCATGATCGACGAGCAGCACCATCGCGCCCTGCTGGTGATTCTTGAGACGACTCGAAATAAACCTGTCCTGTGGCCGGCACCAAGCACGCGCAATATCTTGCGATGCCTTTCGAGTCGACTCTGAAGTAATGTCGCATCGTGTTATCGAAAAGAATGCTTGTCGCGTGGCACCGTGGTCTAAAGAACGCCATATAAGTCCAGATCGAGTCGCACCTGCATCCACTTGCTCGTGTGGTCCGCGCCGAGAACCATCGCGCGCTCCTGAACTAGTTGCGCAGGCTGCTGCTGCTGACTCAGGAGCGCGCCGCACGATCGGCCGCGCCGAGCCACGGCGGCGAAGAGCCGGGAAGCCATGGCGCGCAGTGCACCGCGGCAGTTGCGAAAGCGGCACGTGCGCGCGGGGAAACCCTAGATGCTCGAGGAGCGGCGCGAGTGCTGGAGTGCTTCTAGTAGTAGTACTAGGGGTCTGGATACGACTCGCGAGTTCACCACGGTTTTCTGTGCTTTAGGAAAAGTAGGCTTAGATTGGTTTTTAGAAAGTTGGGACATCAAGGGTGGGTTCCGTTTGCGCTTCCGGGTGGCGGTGTGCCGTGTTCATTTGCCAGTTCCGGACCCCAGCGCTAGTTGGGACAAATCTAAACATTTTCTCTCCACCAAACGAGTGCTAGAATACTGTTGGGTTGACTGGAGCCGTCACAAGCGAACCTTTTTGTTATATATTCGCGCCGCAACACACACCAGTATTCTTCCCATACCAGAATTTAGCCACGACACCACCACCCTTGCACAGGCAAAATTCTGCTACCGTGTGAAAACCCGAAGCACATGTCGAGAGCCGAACAGTTTCGGTGTCAGAACTGGTGGCATGTCGTCATGCCCTAACACGAGAACTCATACCGGAGCTTATCTGTGTGGTTCTGCTTGTGGGTTGCACGAGAGAACTCGAGGGCTTCTGGGGGCAACTTATTAGGCAAGGCTGATCGCACCGCCGCCCTTGCGGGATCCTCCTGGCCATTCGTCGCAGCGACTCCGCTCAAACCCTTGGTTCTATCCTGCTCCTCACTCCTCCGACTTCCACCCGCCATCCACTCGCGCGCGCTATCGCACCACCTGTCACGATTTGCTCGTTATCTAGGCTCCACTTTCCTCCTCGCAACTCCAGTCGCCCGGTTTTCGTCGCTGCCATTGCGGTGGCTCTACAGTGGTCTCAAGCTTCCACGCTAGGATTCGCTCCGAAGTCGCCGTCGCAGCAACTTCCCTGGCTTGGATACGGAAAGGGATACTGAACACGCGACGCGAGGCGACGCGACGCGATGGGGTGGAAGCCGGCGCAAACGGCGATTCGCGCGTGGAAGATCCTGCGGGGCGACAAGGTGAGCGGCGAGGACGGGATGGCGGAGTGAGGCGGCGTAGTGTGGAACTGGAGAACTAATCAGCTTTGAGGCAACATCGCGTTCCCGTGTGCTCCTCGCGCCATGATGCCTGGGCGCTGCTCATGCCGCTGGGCGCTGCTCATGCCTGCTCGCCCACCACCGCCCTCTTCCCCTCCGCATCATATGGAGAGGCGCTCTTCCTCCGCATTTCCCAGGCCCTTTCCCCACCACATGTTGACTAGAACGTATTCATCTGATGCCTCGCTCCCCATGGCCTCCCATCCCCCTCTCCCCCCAGGTGATGGTGATGGCGGGCAAGGACCGCGGGCAGACGGGCACGGTGACGGCCGTGCTCAAGGAGAAGAACCGCGTCGTGGTGGAGGGGCTCAACCTGGTGAGGGGCTGAACCTGGGGAGGGGCTGAACCTGGGGAGGGGCTGAACCTGGGGAGGGGCTGAACCTGGGGAGGGGCTGAACCTGGGGAGGGGCTGAACCTGGGGAGGGGCTGAACCTGGTGAGGGGCTCAACCTGGTGAGGGGCTCAACCTGGTGAGTTGGGTTTGTCGGTCCGCTACTGTTTCTCGTACCTACCTCCCCAGAAGCTGGGCTGAGTGACACGATTGCAGTAGGCTTTATTTGACATTCATTTCACAGTGTGGCAGCTGGGGTGGAACAGGTGTGCAGTGGAGGAGCGTGGGGCCCCCACACACACCATGCACAGTGGAACTGTTGTCCTGGTCTGGAGTGGTGTTGGGTGTGTGGGGGGAAAACAGAATGGAGTGAGTTGAGTGGGTTGAGTGAGACGGCTGGTGCACGCTACGCACTCGGTGTGGACGACCTCGGAGAAGCACATGTGAACAAGACACCGCATTCAACCCACGCACCATCCTTACGAGCAAACGTCTCACCACCCACACCCCCACCCCGGCTTCCCGCCTGCTCCTCCCACACTTTTGAGTCGACTCAAAAGTCCTCTCAACCTTTTCCCGCCCCTCCACACCTGTCTATCCCCTTTCCCTCTTCCTTTCTTTCCCCACCCGTCTCGTCTCCACATCCCCAACAACCGCCCAGGGCATGATGAGGCGCCCATGGCATGATGAGGCGCTCATGGCATGATGAGGCGCCCATGGCATGATGAGGCGCCCATGGCATGATGAGGCGCCCATGGCATGATGAGGCGCCCATGGCATGATGAGGCGCCCATGCACCCCCTATCGCGCTCACTGCTTCACCACACACGTTCCCTTACAGTGTGTTTCACCATCCAACCCCCTCCGCCCCCCTCTCTCCCCTACCCGCCCTCCTCCTCGTCTGTGGGCTCGTGCGCATCCCGCTTCTTTCCTTGAGGGGTGTTCCCACATTGGCCACTTGGTGAACAGAAGCCAGCACCAACTTCATCTGCCGCTCACCTCACTCTCTACTACTCCTCCTTCCCCCACCCGGCAGCCCAAGAAGCACGAATCTCACCGCCCTGCTCCCCTGCTCTGGTCCCCTCACCAGGGGGAGAGCACTGGAACAAGTGAGGGGACCCACGAGGCGGAGTGATTCTAGTGGAGGCACGCATTCACCACTTCTCTCAACGCTCATCACCCTCTCTCCCCAATGCGTTGGCCCCCACATCTGCTTCCCACTTCCCCGTTCGACCTTGCCATGCCATGCCATGCCCTGCCTTGCATTTCGTAACAGGCGAAGAAGCATGTGAAGAAGGCAGCGGACTCGCCCGGGGGAGTGATCACAGTGGAGGCGCCCATCCACCTCTCCAACCTCTCGCTGCTCGACCCTGAGACTGGGTATGTGGCTGCACTGCTCTCTACACCCACGTGCGTGCATCACTGTGTGCACAAATGAGTCTTGGAATGGCATGATTGCCATCACGCCGCCCATCCACCTCTCCAACCTCTCACTGCTGGACCCCCACAGTGCACCATGCCCCCACAGTGCACCATGCCCCCACAGTGCACCATGCCCCCACAGTGCACCATGCCCCCACAGTGCACCATGCCCCCACAGTGCACCATGCCCCCACAGTGCACCATGCCCCCACAGTGCACCATGCCCCCACAGTGCACCATGCCCCCACAGTGCACCATGCCCCCACAGTGCACCATGCCCCCACAGTGCACCATGCCCCCACAGTGCACCATGCCCCGTGGCGTTCCCTCTCTCTTCCCCTACTCTTCCCTCCCACTACCCTCTCTCAACCCCCCATGTATGCCCCACCGCAGAGCACCATGCCGGGTGGCATTGCGCTACACGCAGGAGGGAGCGCAGGTGAGGGTGGCGGCAGGCTGCTGACGTTGAGGCATTCGTCCCCATCCGTTGTTTCCTCTCCTCACTCTCTTCTCCGCCTCTCTCGCCTCAACCATCCCTTCATGCCCCCCCCAGTGCGCCGTGCCGGGTGGCGATCCGCTACACGGAGGAGGGCGCCAAGGTGAGGGTGGCGGCGGGCAGGAGTGCCTCAGGGGCCGTCATCCCGCGGCCTGAAATCCTCAAGAACCGCCGCACACCGCTCCCCACCGAAGGTGACCCACGTGCCTCTCTCCTACCCCCACCCACACTCGCTACCGCTCGTGCCGCCTGTGCTGGTCACTCTGTACTGCTCCCCACCCAAGGTGACCCGCACTTCTCTCATCTCCCTCCACCACTGCTGCTGCGTCCACTCGCCTGCTCCCTGCCTCCCTGCTTTCCTGCCTCCGTTCGCGCTGGGCCTTGGTCTTCCAGTCGTCGCACTGTCCTTGCCCACCAGTGGGAGGAACGAGTTGCTAGCCTCTCCTGGCTGGGCAACCCAGTTCCTTCCTGCGACAGCCACACCCGTGAGCTTCCATGCTTGTACCTCCTCCACTCACCCTCTCCTCACTCTCCTTACTCTTCCTCCTTATCCACTCCTTCCCTCCCCCCTACGCCCCCTTCTCTCTCCCGCTCTCTTCCCTCCCCATCACTCAGCGGGCCTGCGGGACACCACACCAGTGCCGAGGCGGCACATGCAGTGACGAACGACTACCAGTCAGGGGAGGGCGGGCTGCCCTGCCCATACCCTCCTCATTCCTCCCCTGCCCGCCCTCTTTCCCCCTACTTCCCCCTCCCCCATTCTCCAACCCTCTCAGCCTGTCCCTGGGACACAAGTCCCGAGGCGGGACATGCAGTGATGTATGACTACCAGTCAGGGGAGGGCGGGCGGGCTGCAATGCTCTCCTCATCCCCCATCTCCCCCCTTATTTTCGTCTGCCACTCTCCAATCCTCTCAGCTGGCCCGCGAGACACAAGCCCCGAGGCGGCGCACGCAGTGACGTACGACTACCAGTCAGGGGAGGGCGAGCTTGCAGCCTTTGGCGCTCTCATTCCTTTCCATTTCCCCCCCTCCCCTTCCCTCAGCCGGCCCGCGAGACACAAGTCCCGAGGCAGCGCATGCAGTGACGTACGACTACCAGTCGGGGGAGGGCGGGCTGCCCCCCCTGGTGTGGCGCAACGAGCGGTGGGAGGTGGACACGGCCAAGTGGCACGCCAGGATCGCTGCTGCTGCCAAGATGCGCGGGTCTGCTGGAATAAGGGGCGCTGCTGCCAAGGCTGTGGGCGGGGCAGGGCACAGGTCTAAGGGGGCTGAGAGTCAGGCCAAGGGCAAGTGAGCGGGGCAGGGGCTACGGGGAAGGGTGGCGGGGGAATGACGGGCAGTGGCAAGGCGTTGGGCGGACGGTAGCTTTGGTCGCTGCTGCCTGCCGCCAAGATGCGAGGCTCCGCTGGGGTGAAGGGCGCTGCTGGCAAGGCTGTGGGGGGGACGGGGCGCCGGTCCAAGGAGCTGAGGGCCGGGCCAGGAGCACGTGAGAGTGGCACGGCAGGATTGCTGCCGCCGCCAAGATGCGAGGGTCAGGTGGGACGCAGGTGGTGCTGGCGAGGCTGTGGCGGGGCAAGGCATGGTTCCATGGCTCAGGAGGGGGAGAGTCAGGCCAAGGGCAAGTGAGCTAGGCAGAGGAGTTGGGCGCAGTGTTGTGGGGTATGGTGGGGTGTGGTGGGGTGTGGTGTGGTGTGGTGCAGGGCCCAAAATATCAGGGTAAAACGCCCTGATTACCCTGGGGGCCGGCCGCTTTTTCAGGATTACCCTGCCAAAATCAGGATTGCACGATAGTTACCCTTCTGCAAAAAGAGCATGTTTTTTTTTTACACTGATTGGATTTACGGTTAGCCTGACGGTGTCAGGGTAGGGTGTAGACTACCCTGATACCGAAACTTCTTCACCGCGGATCAGGCCATATTCCGCGTGGTGACGAACTGTACCACACTCACACAAACAGACATTTCCAAAAAGCCCTGACAGCAAATTCGCCCTGGCACGGTAGTTTCGTGCTGTCAGAGCACAGCAAATTCGCTCAATAACAGTTTTGCGCTGTCAGAGAGCAGAAAATTTGCCCAATCACAGCGGAATTACCCTGACACAAGAGCAGATTCGCCCTTACACGAGATTCGCCCTGTCAGACCCTGTTGTGAGTGCTACTTTATTATGTTAGTATAGAAAACTTAGCTCACAAAATAATAGCCGAAACAGGCTTAGCCTAAAGCTACCCTGCTCAAATCAGGCTATAGGTTGATTTACCCTGCTGCAAACAGGGTACGAAAAAAATTACCCTAGGGGTCGGGCTAAGGAGGGGCTGGAACCCTGATTTGTAAGGGTAGGCCTAAACCAATTTTGGGCCCTGGTGCAGAACGACCGGTGGGAGGTGGACAGGGAAGGGTGTGTGCTGGGATAAGGGACCCTACAGTGCTAACTTGGAGGCTTGGTTCCAGGGCCCTATATATCTGCCTTTTTACGCTGATTCAGCGTTAGATCAGACTTTTTTATTTAACACTATCAGCCAATCGGCTGCAGTTCCAACCAATCGGGGCTGTGCAGCAGGCAGCGTTGGCAAGATTCCTTGCCAATGCATAGCTAGCAGCGCGCTGCTCCTCGCAGGACACCACAACCATCCACCCCACTCCACCGTCCCTACATCCACGACCAGGTGACGTGCATACAGGGACCACCAGGGAGATGAGAGGTCCTAATACGAGGACCTCTTCGCTTCCTCATCGCCACTGTTCTGGCCAGTCCCTCAGTGGCCTGCCTCTCTCGCTTCAGTTCAATGCCCTCGCCTGAAACTACTGCCTGAACTCTTGTTTCAGGCTCCTTCTCATGTCCTCGCAAAATCACCGCTCGGCAGACTTAATGGCAGCCATTGACTCTCCCGCTGAAGGGCCCGACGACGATGAGGATGACGACGATCGTCGACGACGACGAGGATCGTCGCCATGTACACAACATGATGATAGGCCTAGATTTTCTTAGATCGGCCTTAGAGAAGCCTCGTGCACCGCCAGCCCCACCGTCGCAACCCAGCTCGAGTCACGCTCCGGATTCCACGCACTCAGAACCTTTGCCCGAGGCCACCACTGAACCAGTGACAGATGCGCCACCGACAGTGGTCCATCATGCGTCCGTCGAAACACCATCCCGTCCCGCGCCACCAACGAATTTGCGATACCGCCACTCTACCAGTGCGTGGGCAACTCCACCTCCTCCCTCGACTGTTCAAGCTCCATCGAGCGACGAATCTCCCATGCAGGACAGCTCCAAGCCCACTCCCGAGAAGTTTGAGTTGAAGTGGTGTACCAGATTACCGGTACACTTGGCTGATTCTAACTAAAACTTCTTCTGGTGCAACTGCTTTTGCTTGGAGTTTGCTGGATTGACAGGCAGATGTGGACAGCGTGGAGAACGCGCTACCGACGTGCAGACGCAAGCCTTCAAGAAACATGTGTCAGAATCACTATGCAGGAATGATAAGAACAGAAGAGAGGGTTTCCACTAGCAGGCAGGTGGGATACATATAGGAACCCTTGAAGGGTTGTACTCTCTGTTGAGTACCCCACTACAGCGTACACAACAAATAACAGTATGACACACCCCCATAGGCAAAGTGGGGTATAGCCAACAGAACAAGCAGTCACAGAATCAGTTCATAGGCAAAGACTGATGGCAGAAGCAGAGGGCAAGTGAGGAGGAGGAGGAAACTGGAGAGGAGACGAGGTGGGCGGCCGCTGAAGCTGCTGGCACTGGTCGCAAACGGCGTAACTGTGGCTCTGCTCGCCGGCAAGAGCAACTGACCCTCTGGGGACCGGAGCAACGGGTAACCGGAGTAACTGGCTCGCTCGCCGGCAAGAGCAACTGACCCACGGGCCTCTGATGCAACGGTCTCATGGGCGACTAGAGCTGCGGACTTCACGACGGCTACCTCCGTTCAACCTCTCCCCATTGCCCCAAACCCCCTTGTCACATCCCCCTCTGCATCCCTAGCACCACTCCCTCAACTCCCACACCACCCCCCCCCTCAGCGGCAGCTGCAGCAGTGGGAGAGAAAGAAGGAGGAGGAGCAGCCGACCACTCACACCCGCCACCCCCATACCCTCCCCCCCAGGGCTGCACGCGCAGCAGGGAGATGAAGGAGAAGCAGGGGGGGCGGGGGAGCGGGGTAGGAGCTGCCCCGCGACTGCAGGGGCAGGCGCGCGGGCTGTAGAGGTGGCGCACGGGCTGCAGGGGCAGCGCACAGGCTGCAGGGGCAGTTCGCGGGCTGCAGGGGCAGCTCGCTGGCTGAAAACCGCCGCCCTCCCCGAGGCGCGCGGGTCCCACAGGGGCGGCACGCGGGTCCATGGGGGCGACGCGCGGGTCCACGGGGGCGCGGGGGCGACGCGCGGGTCCCACGGGGCGGCGAGACGGGTGCACAGGGGCGGCGCACGGGTCCACGGGGGCGACGCGCGGGTCCACGGGGGCGACGCGACGGGTGCACGGGGCCGGCGCGCGGGTCCACGGGAGCGGCGCGCGGGTCCCACGGGGACGGCGCGCTGAGCAGAAAACCGCCGCGCGCCCCGGGGCGCGCGGGGGGCAGAAAACCGCCGCGCACCACGGGGCGCGCGACGGGCTGAAAAATGTCGTGCGCCCGGGGCGCGCGACCAACAGAATAGCAGCGGAAGCAGTAGGGTGGGCCCATCCACAGGATCGACCAAGGAGGGTCGACCTGCTCTAATCGCATGTCAGAATCACTGTGCAGGAAAGATAAGAACAGAAGAGAGGGTTTGCACTAGCAGGCAGGTGGGATACATATAGGAACCCTAAAAGGGTTGTACTCTTTGTTGAGTACCCCACTACAGCCTACACAACAAAAAAACAGTTTGACAATATGAAGGGACAGTGAAGTACCAG
The DNA here is from genome assembly GCA_947471745.1 of Closterium sp. Naga37s-1. Taxonomy (NCBI): domain Eukaryota; kingdom Viridiplantae; phylum Streptophyta; class Zygnematophyceae; order Desmidiales; family Closteriaceae; genus Closterium; species Closterium sp. Naga37s-1. The sequence goes on along the minus strand of CANJKZ010001112.1, from coordinate 1,870,558 downwards.
TCAGCTTTGCAAAGGCAGGAGGACGTGTTGCAGAAAGTGGCAGGACCACAGTGCATCAATCTACACCCGAAAGCGCAAATGTGAGGATCGAGGATCGAGCTCAAAAAAGGAGATTGAATTGATTGATTCACCTGGGTACAATGCGAGGCTATATATAGTCTTGTCACAAGGCAGGCAACCCAGGTGTTACGCGGATGTTCAGAGGGTCGCGAAGCATCCCGAACAGAACTCTCCCGAACTCGGTAGAAAGCAATTCGGTAGGAACCGGAAGGCTTGAGTTTGGTACACGTAACCTGGTTCGGTGCTACTATAATAAGATATAGGAATGCACCTAACCTAGGTAATCAAGTTTAAACATGCATGATAAATAAAACCTAAGCTAGAATAGCATAATAAAGGCAAGGCAAGCTAGCCACGCAATCATAAGCCGTCGTACTCTCACACGCCCCCCCCTCAAAGCTGGGTGGCGTGAGAAACACCCTGCTTGACAAGATAATCCTTGAGAGCACGACGTGCATTGCCCATACCAGCTTCTGCAACCCAACTGTCCTCCGAGGGTTCATATCCCTTCTAACATATTAGGAACTTGAGGGTCTTGCCGCTGCGGCACCGATGAGTGAGAACGCATTCCACCTCGTACTCTGGTTCATCCTGTACGAGAACAAGTGGTGGTGGCGGTAGCTGCTGTCCCTAGAACTGTTGGTTGGGGTCCTTGTAGGGATTCAGTAGCTAAAGCTTCCACATAGTAGGTAATGTGAGAAACTAAGAGCGAACGAGAATGATGGACTAGGAGGAGAATGAGAGTACAAGTATGTCAAACCTAGAGTTGTGTACCCCCTAGAAGCTAACCCACAATAGCCTACACAAATATAACACATACAATGTTTGACACACCCCCATAGGCTAAGTGGGAGAGAACAAGGGGTCACAGGACCAGTTCACATGCAGTTTGATAATATAACAAGAGGTACAGTGATCACAACCTAGCAAGTGTAAGCATGCAGGTATATATAGAGAGATCACAGTACAAGCAGAGTCAAGAAGTGAGCAGGTGAGGGAGAGTAGGCACAAGGCCTAGCACAGTACAGAAACGCTGATGGTCACAAGGCTGAAGCGCCTTGGTGAACACATCAGCAGTGTTGGCCCGAGTGGCCACGTACGAGAGACGAAGCTGACCCCTCTGCTGCAGCTCTCGCGCTAGGAAGTAGCGCAGAGCGATATGCTTCGTTCTGTGCTCCAGTCTGTGCTCCTCATACAAGGCAATGGCTGCCTTGTTGTCGACGTATAGCACTGGAGGAGAAAGAGGCCGCTCTCCGAGGTCGGTCAGCAGGTAGGTGAGCCAGCGTAGCTCCTGGGCCGCCATGGCTGTGGCGTAGATCTCAGCCTCACAACTGGAGCTGAGAACAGAAGAAGAGCGTGTAGAACGCCAGGAAACAGAGCCAGAGCCAAGGCTGAAGGTGTAACCCTGAGACGACCGCTGCGTAGCCTGGTCGTCAGCCCAAGAAGCGTCTGAGTGTCCAGTGAGAACAACGTCGCGCCGTCCTCCAAGCACAAGCCCCATGCCCGACGTACTGCACAAGTAGCGCAACACCCTCTTAGCGGCATCCATGTGCTCCTTCCGGTGACGGCCAGGAGCGACATAGCGTGCTAGGATGCTAAGAGGGTATGCAAGGTCAGGTCTAGTGCAGGTCATCAGGTACATGAGGCAGCCCACAAGCTCTGGATACGGGCCACTCGGCTCTACGGACTCATCCGAAGGCAGAGCTGAGAGCGAGTGACCGGTAGGCAGAGGGGTGGGCTGAGGCGAGGAGTACGTGAAGCGGAAGCGCTGAAGGACCTGCTGCACCATGTGTGACTGAGTCAAGGTGATGGTGCGCTGTGCTCTATCCCGGGTGATCCGCAAGCCAAGATAGCTTGTCAGCTCACCCAGGTCTGTGCACGTGTGTCTCTTCTGCAGCTCCGACTTCACGTGGGCGAGTGCCTCAGTGTCAGCAGTAGCAAAGACCAAGTCGTCGACGTACACGAGAACGTAGAACGGCGGCAGAGTGGTGTCGGTGCGTAGAAACAGCGACGGGTCAGCAGTAGAAGGAGCAAACCCAAGAGCCGCAAGTGTAGTCCTCAGTGTGTCGTGCCACTCACGGGGTGCCTGGCGGAGACCGTAGACTGGCCGCCGGAGGCTCCACTGGGTACCAGGAGGGAACGACCCAGTGAAGCCAGGTGGGCGGCGCAGCCAGATCTCCTCGTGCAGGCTGCCCTGTAGGAACGCAGTGCTGAAGTCAAGAGAGTGGAGCTCGTAGTCACGCTGAGCGGCGACGTGCAGCAGAACCCGAAGAGTGGTCATCTTCGGGGTCGGGGAGAAGGTCTGGAAGAAGTCTACTCCCTCTCGCTGACTGAAGCCTCGTGCAACGTAACGCGCCTTGAAGACAGGCGGAGAACCCGGCGGCCGCTTCACCCTGAAAATCCACATGCCACTGACGATGTTCGCCCCAGGTGGGGGAACCTCGTCGACGTAGGTGCCTGTGGATTTCCAGGAAGCCATCTCTGCGTCCATGGCTGTCTGCCACTGAGAGGAGTAGAGACCCTCCATCGCCTCTGCGTAGGAGCGTGGGGTCGGGATGTCTGGTGCATCCGGGTCTCCCTCAGGGGCAACTAGCATGGACACGAGATGAGGCAAAGCAGCGGCAAAGCACTCAAACTCCTCCTGTCTGTCCTCAAGGACGTCCGTGCCAAGAGCACACTCACCCCCGACGGACGGAGGACAGACAGACTCAGACTCAGCAACAAGGCTAGCGGCGTAGTCTAGACGACAGGCGGCAGCAAAGTCAACAAGCTCAGCGACTAGAGCAGACGCAGCAGAGGACTCGAAGGAAGGGTCAGTGACAACAGTGGCAAGGAGACGCGTGACAGTAGGACTGGCAGCACAAAGAGAGTCAGACTCCGGGTCAGCAAGAGCAGGAAGAGAGGACGCAGGAGGGGACGTCAGAGGGACACGCTGTGGAGCAGTGGAAGGACGCAGAGTCATATAGTGAGTGCCAGGAACAGGAGGAGGTCGCTCACGCGGAGCACGACGACCAGCGCGGACAGCACGGACAGGTGACTCTGGACGCGACTCAGACGACTCTGGACGAGACTCAGGCGACGGAGGACGAGACTCAGGCTCACGACGCTCCGTAAGACCCTCCGTCGGCTCAGCGTAAGGAGAAGGACCAGGCAGTGGAGAGGCTGGCTGTAACTGTGACTGCGACTGGACAGGCGGTGGACTCAGTAGGGGAGGAGAAGGACCAGTAGAGGGTGGGAGACTAAGAACCTGCTGAAGGAGCGGAACGTAGTACGGCCGCGGCCGCTCAGCACCTCGAGCGACAACCCCCTCAGCAGGCCCAGTCCCAGCAGCTCCAGTACCTCCAGTACGAGCACCCCCAGGACCAGCGGCTCCAGCAGCTCCAGCAGCACCTCCAGCAGCGCCAGCAGCACCGCCAGTAGCAGCAGCACCTCCAGCAGCTCCAGCAGCACCAGCACCAGCAGCACCTCCAGCAGCACCAGCAGCACCAGCAGCACCGCCAGCAGTAGCAGCACCTCCAGCACCAGGGTCCGCGACACTAGGAGCGCCACTCCGGAGACTGCAGCGCCGAGCGTACCACTCTCGGAGCCGCTGGGGAGAGGGCAGCTCCCGCCTAGGAGGGGAAGCACTAGCACCAGCTCCAGCAGCACTCCTAGCTCCAGAGGCACCCTTCCTGAGGCTGCAGTACTGTAAGTACCACTCTCGTAGCTGCTGTGAGGAGAGAGCTCCTCCAGGTGAAGCATGCTCAGTCCCAGTACCCTCAAACGTAGCACTCCCAGGCTCAGCACCCCCAGACTCAGCACCCGCAGGCTCCGCACCCCCAGGCTCAGCACCCCCAGACTCCGCAACCCCAGGCTCCGCACCCCCAGGCTCCGCTCGCTCAGGCTCAGCACCCCTAGCAGGACGAGAGTCGACAGCTACCTCGACAGGCTCAACCAGGTCTACCTGGGACACACCTGAGGGAGCGGCACCCTGAGGGGGGAGGGGGTCTACCACAGCAGCACCTGGCGCGAGGAAGAGAGGCGGTGGGGGGAGTGGGGCAGTGCGGTAGGGGAAGAGGCGGTAGTAGGGCACGGACTCGTCAAAAGTGACGTCCTGAGAGGGCAGGACACGGCGCGAGGTGGCGTGGTAAAACTGCCAACCAGACGCGTCCGGGACAAAGCCAAGGAAGACACAAGGAACAGCGCGGGAGGAGAGCTTGTCCGCGGACGTATCGCGAACAAAAGCTCGAGAACCCCAGACCCGAAAACGCGACGCATCGCCAACCTCTCCCGTCCAACGCAGTGTCGGAGAAGTCTCCGGCAGGGAGACACGGGGCCAGAGGTTGAGCTGATGCGCAGCGTATCGGACCGCAAACGGCCACAGAAAGTGGGGGGCAGCCGCATGGATCAAGGAGGTACGAGCGACCTCCATGACCAAACCAATGCGGCGCTCAGCAACCCCATTCTGCTGTGGGGAGGCCGAAAGCATGAACGTCTGGCGGATGCCGTGCTCCGTACAGTAGGCTGCCAAGAGGTCGGAGGAGAACTCACCACCTCTGTCAGAGTGCAGAAGCAGGACAGGAAAGTCCGATTGGAACCGCTCACTGAGCTGGAGACGAGTAGCACGGATCCAAGGGATCAAAACATCAGGGACCTCACCCTTGGTGCGCAAGGGGAAGACCGTGGTGTAGCGTGAGTAGTCGTCAACAACGATCAGGAAGTACCTCTCCTGACCCTGTCCACGGACGCGGGCTGGGCCCCACACGTCCAGGCGGAGAGTCTGCAGTGGAGCCTCTGTGGGAGGGAACGAGGAGGAGTGAGGAGCAGCGCGCTGCCGCCCCTCGACACAGGGAAGGCAGGGAGGAGCAGGCGACGGTGGGAGTGGAGGGAGAACCCTGGGAAGACCAGAGACAAGGTACCGTTTGTGCATGGCACGAAGGCGTTGCACTGACGGGTGACCAAGGCGGTGGTGCCAGAGGACAGTCTCGTGTGCCAGGGAGCGACACGAGCAGGGGGCAGACAGCTGACCTGACGCAGACGCAGACGCAGCTACCTGAGGGGACTTAGTGGTCAGTGTGTACAGGTCCGACCCCGGCTGCCGAGTGAAGGTAGCCAGGTGGCGGCCCGTCCGAGCGCACATGCAGTGTGTCACGCGCTCGTAGGCAGGGGTAAACTGGTGGACACCCCCGTCCTGGAGCGCACTACCCGCCACCAAGTTCGTAGAGAACGAGGGGAGGTAGAGACCTGACAGTGTGCCCGACGGAACCGCAGGACAAGGGAGGACAGTGGAGGAGGTCGCAACGACCGGACCCCCAGAGGGGTCAGCGAGGGAGACTGCAACTGGCCGAGCAAGCTGCTCAAGGGCAGTGCGGTCACGAAAGAAACAGCGAGAAGCACCTGAGTCCAGAGTGAAGGTGTGCAGTGCCTCAGTAGACCCAGTACCAGGGGGCGCAGACTCACGAGCACCTAGAGCAGCAGCCTCACCAGCACCTGGGGCAGCAGACACGTAAGTACCTAGAGCGGCAGCCTCACCAGCAACTAGGGCACCAGACACACTAGCACCTAGAGTGGCAGCTCCACTGGGTCGAATGCCCGGGTCGGGCGGAACACACAGGTACTGATCACCCTCTCCACTAGTAGACAAGACATACATGGCAGTGAGAATAGCATCAAAGTCAAGAGCATAGATATCAATGTTCTTCCTCATCAGATCGGCCCAGCGGGGCAGCTCAGTGGCACCAGGGAACTGAGTGCGCCAGGCGTCGTCGAGGCGGGAGAAGCAGCGCTGCGTGGGGTGCGCCCTCCCACACGTCTGACCAGTGCGGTCACCTGTGCGGATGACGTACGTGCAGCTAAGTCCACCCCCCCCCCCCCGTGCTGAGAGTACCACTCACGAAGCTCCTGGGGCGACAGAGTTTGCTGCTGGCTCTGGCCACTGCCGGCGCCTCCACGACCACCACCTCCGCCGCTGCCACCCCGTCCACCACCGCCCCTGCCGCCTCCGCGTCCACCGCCGCCACCACCTCCGCCCCCGCCCCTGCCACCTCCCCCGCCGCTGCCGCCACCACCCCCACCGCTGCCACTAGTCCCTCCAGCCCCGCCACCACCCCCACCGCCGCCACCGCCCCCACCACCGCCTCCCCCGCCGTCACCTCCGCCTCCCTTGCCCCATTTGCCTTTGCCGCTGCGGCGCCAGCTCGGAGCGGACACAGTCCCGACCTTCTCAGCACCAAGGAGGTCGACAGCAGCAGCAGAGGCTACAGAGGGGAGAAGGGGGGAAGGGGAACACCCCTCAAAGAAAGGGGTGCGGGGGTCGCCACGAGAGGCACCTACAGCGACTATGCTAGCCTCAGTTGCAAGTAGTTCCTTCTCGAGGATGGCAATGGTGAGCTCTGTGGGGCAGCGAGCTAGGAAGTGGTCCCTGACTGCACGCAGAGTGTCAGGGAGGCGGGTGACTAGATGGTAGAGAGTGAGCCAGAGCGGGGGGGGGTTCTTGGCAAGAAACTCATCGGGCATAGCGGCACAGAAGCGGGCCTCACTAGTGCGGAGGTGCGTGATGAGGTCAACGACTGTGGAGAAAGAGGACAGGTCGGGGAACAGGTAGGGGAGTGAGAGACGGCCTAGTGCGGCAGAGGCAGGTGAGGAGTAGCGGGCAACGACAGCAGTGTACAGTGCCTGTGCAGTCTTGTGCTGGCCAAAGTGCTCGCGCTCATCTATCGGCAAGGAGTTGCGAATAGCAAAGCGAGCGTGGGCGTCACGAGTCTGCCACTGTGAGCGGGTAGTGCTGTCAGCAGTAGCAGAAGGGGCAGTAGCATGGCCTAAGGCGTGATCGTACAGTGAGATGTCTTCCTTGGCAGTGAGCTGTAGGAATAGGTGCAGGTCATCGATCCAGGTGTCAAACTTCACTGGGCGGCCCTCAGCATCGAAAGCTAGCACAGGAGGGCTAGCCATAGTGACAGTAGGAGGAGCAGCAGTAGTAGTAGCAGAAACAGCAGTAGTGACAGTAGCAGTGACAGAATCAGGGGCGCGGCTCGGTAGGAGGCGCGGCTCGATAGGGCGGCGCGGTTCGGTGGGGCGGCTCGGCTCAGCTAGGGAGCGGCTACTCGAGGTGGGGTAAGCGAGCTCAGGTGTGCGCGAATCGTGCACAAGTGTGCGGGAAGCGAACTCGGGTGTGCGGTAAGCAAACTCAGGTGTGCGGGGAGGAGGGGTCCGCAGGGCGACGCATGGGTCGACGGGGACGGGCGCACGGGTCCCCGGGGTGGCGAGCTAGCTAGGGCGGGGCTTGGTCGCACGGGGCACGCAAGGGCGGGCTGGTGGGGCGGGGCCGGGTCGCACTAGGTACGCGAGGGCGGTCTAGCTGGGCGGGGCCGGTACGCGAGGGCACGCAAGGGCGCGCGGGTGGGTGTGGGCCGGTCGCACGGGGCACGTAAGGGCGCGCGCTAAGGGGCGGGGCCGGTCCGTAAGAGGCTCGCAAGGGCGAGCGGGGCTAGGCGGGGCCGATCGCACGAGGCACGCTAGGGCGTGCGGGCTAGGCGGGGCCGATCGCGAGAGGCACGCTAGGGCGCGCGAAAGTGAGAGAGAGGAGGGCGCTCGAGGGCGCGACTAGGCGAGGCGCGCGAGGGCGCGACTAGGCGAAAACGGTGGGCCCATCGTTCGGTCCTAGGTAACGACCTAGGCTCGTAATACCACGTGAGAAACTAAGAGTGAACGAGAATGATGGACTAGGAGGAGAATGAGAGTACAAGTATGTCAAACCTAGAGTTGTGTACCCCCTAGAAGCTAACCCACAATAGCCTACACAAATATAACACATACAATGTTTGACAGGTAAGCGCAAGCGGAATGTAACTGGTGTTACCCGTGCCTCAATGTGAAAGAGACCACAGAAGCAAGGCCGAAGCTTGGATGGTAGGTGAGACAGGTTCAAGTTGCCAGTGTCGATAACTGTGAATCCTGGTGGCTGACGTAACTGTTCAACCACCTGATTGAGTCGCCCAGTCTGTCCGTCAGTCTGGAGGTGGTAGTTGAAGACATCGCAAGCTTTGTCCCCAATAAACCCATGAGTTCTCTCCAGAACTTACTTGTGAATTCTGGGTCTCTGTCCGAGATGAGTGTAGCGGGGATGCCGTGGATGATGATGATGCGGTCAAAGAAGAGGCGAGCTGTTGCTTCAGCTGTAGCCGTGGCATTGGTCGGGATGACATGTCCCGTTTTAGAGAACTTATCGATCACGACGAGTATAGCATCATGCCCTCGTGAGGTCGAACAAAGCCTAGTGATGAAGTCAAGGCTAACGACTTGCCATGGCTGCTCCGGTACGGGTTGAGGCTGAATTAGCCCTGCATTTTTCGGGTTATTACTCTTCATCCGTTGGCACGTGTCGCATGAGGTGACAAACTGCTGCACGTCCGCTGCCATCTGTGGCCAGTAGTAATATTTTGCTATCCCTGCTAACGTCTTGTTACTCCAACACAGGGCTGTCATTTGGTTTTGGGGTACCCGGACAAATCTGGGGGCGCAGCTTGTACGACCCTGATTGTTTTCAGAGCTAGGGCCGAAACCAGCACTTTAGGCTTCACGGTTAGGGTGGAAATTTCCGTAGCCTCGATTCCACTACAAAGATGACAACTACAGCTGGTTCATATCACTAGACACGCTTAGCAGGCTCTCTAACCTTGGCAGCATTGAAAATCTTATGCACATACCCACTCTTCAGGTTCTCTAGCATTTTCACAGTCATCACTAAGAACAGTCCAATGTTGAACTTAATTGGCAATGGAGAATGAAGATTAAGCCAACAAGGGAGGTACAAGTAAAGTGTCGTGCAATGTTGTGTACCCCCTAAGGCTAGCCCCTACATAGCATAGATACAAATATTGATACATATGTTTTGACACACCCCCATAGGCGAAGTGGGGGATAGCCAGAACAAGCAATGGTCACAAGACCAGTCAAGAGAAGAAGGAAAACAAAGCTCACGGTGGATCACAAAGTCACCACACAGTCCGAGCACAAGCAAATTGCCACAAGGCCAATTCACATGCAGAGTTATATATAGCACATGCATAGTACAGTGATCACCACCTAGCAAAGATAAGCATGTAGGCAAATTTATATAGATCACAGTACAAGGCAAAGTCAAGAGGTAAGCAAGTGAGGCAGACTAGGCACAAGGCCCACAGCAGTGCAAAAATGCTGATGATCACCAGACCCTAGAGCCTTGGTGAAGATATCAGCTATGTTGGCCTGTGAGGCCACGTAAGCAAGGCGGAGCTGACCACGCTGCTGCAGCTTGCGAGCGAGGTAGTAACGCAGAGCTATGTGCTTTGTTTTATGCTCCAGTCTCCACTCGCGACACAAGGCAATCATGGCCTTGTTGTCGACGTACAGGACCGGAGGAGAACGAGGCCGCTCACCCAAGTCGGTCAGCAAGTAGGTCAGCCAGCATAACTCCAATGCGGCCATGGCCCTCGCATAGATCTCATCATCACAACCATAGCTGAGAACAGAAGACGAGCGGGTGGACCTCCAGGAGACAGATTCAGTGCCGAGACTGAAAGTGTAACCCTGTGACGACCGCTGAGTTGCCTGGTTGTCCGCCCAAGAAGCGTCTGAATGCCCAGTGAGCACAACTGGACCCCGTCCTCCAAGTACAAGCCCCATGCCTGATGTACTGGACAAGTAACGAGTACCCTCTGTGCAGCTGTCCAGTCCTCCTTCCGATGTCTACCGGGAGCAATGAAACGGGTCAGGATGCTGAGAGGGTACGCGAGGTCAGTTCAAGTACAAGTCATCAGGTACATGAGGCAACCCACAAGCTTTGGATAAGGACCACTCGGCTCTGTGGATTTGTCTGAAGGTGGAGCTGAGAGCGAATGACTCGTAAGCAGAGGAGTGGGCTGTGGTGAGGAGAACTGAAAGCGGAAGCGCGTCAGGACCTGCTGCGCCATGTGTGAATGGGTCAGAGTGATGGTGCGCCTTGCTCTGTCCCGGGTGATCTGCAAGCCAAGATAGCTGCGCAGCTCACCCAGGTCAGTGCAAGTGTGTCTCTTCTGCAGTTCCGCCTTCACAAGGGCCAGTGCCTTTGTGTCAGTAGTAGCAAAAATGAAATCGTCGGCGTACACGAGGATGTAGAACGGTGGCTGAGAAGGGTCGGTGCGTAGAAACAGCGACGGGTCTGCAGTCGAAGGAGCAAACCCAAGAGCCGCATGAGTAGTCCTCAGTGTGTCGTGCCACTCCCGAGGCGCCTGGCGGAGACCGTAGACTGGCCGTCGGAGGCTCTACTAGGGTCCCTAAACCCTGCCTGGCAGCGGAAGGGGCAGTAAGCTTGAAAAAGAAAATGGTCCTTAAGGACCACCTGCTCTATACCATGTTGAACTTATTAGGCAATGGAGAATGGAGATTAGGTCAACAAGGGAGGGAGAAGTAAAGTGTCGAGCAATGGTGTGTACCCCCTAAAGCTAGCCCCTACATAGCCTAGATACAAATAGAGATATATATGTTTTGACATCCAACCCATTGTTTTTAGGTAGGCTGCCTACTAAATATGCCTGCAGGTTTGAGCAACATTCATGTGGCGTGAGAATCTGATTGGCAGAGGCAGATAAGTTCTAGGTTGAGTTGGTTGGAGGTCGCCCCAACCAAGAATTGAATATGTTCCAAGTTGGATGCAACCAGTTCAGGAAATGGCGGATGGTAGGCCAGGTCGATAGGGAAAACGGGGGGGGGGGGTGGGCGGGGAGAGGTCGGTTGGGGGGGAAGGGTGGTGTAGGGGCTCGCCGAAGTCTACCCTTTGAACACCAGAAACGAGCCCGAAATCAGCCCTGTAAAGAATCAGGGTCAGAAATTTTGCAACCCACCAATTTCAAGATTCAAGGGAAACCTAGCCCTGGAATTCAAGGGCCAGCAGGGCGAACGCCCTGGTAGTGACAGCCTTGCTCCCAAAATGTCCCGCATATGCCACGTCATGGAACTCCTCCGGTACGAGTTGTCAGAGTGGAGCTTAGTTCGGTACCCAAATCTTTTCTGAACCCTTCCTTACAGCTAAGTCTTTCTCCCTCTGTAACTACTTCTGATTTTGTGCTATATCAATTTCTGCATCAACTTAATACCCATGTTTGAATAGACCCTTGAGCAGAGGGTTTATCCTGTCGAGATGGATGCCGGCTATGTCACCGGCACGGCTCAACACGTCTGCTTTGTTGTGTAATTCGGGCTTGAAGACGATGTCGTAGTGGAAGAGAGTTTCCAGGAAGTCTACCCACTGCACCTGTCATCGTGAGAGGGTAGATTGTGACTTCATGTATTTGAGATTGCAGTGGACAGTGTAAACCGTGGTCTTGGCTCCCTCTAGGTAATTCCTCCACGCCTTGAAGGTTGTGACTATCGCTAAGGCTTCCTTGTCATGGATTGGGTAGTTTAGTCCTACTCCGTATAGCTTCTTACTATGGTAGGCAATGGGCTGCAAACTGCGTACGTGATCCTGCATCAGTACTGCTCCGACTGCCTGGTCACTAGTGTCTGCTTCCACCACGTAGCGCTTGTCTGGATTCGATAGGATGAGTAAAGGCGCTGTAGTAAGTGCTGTCTGTAGGTGCTCCATGGCTTGCTGTTCAGGAGTCTCCCATTCATAGGTTGTATCCTTTTTCATTAAGTTCGTCAGTGGTGCTGCTACCTTAGCGTACTGTGGCACGAACCTGTTGCAATAGTTGGGGAAGCCTAGAAACTGCTGCAAATCCTTCACCTTATCCGGTACTTTCCACTTCTTGACGGCTTCGATCTTCCGCGGGTCCACGTGTACGCCCTCGACACTCACCATGTACCCGAGAAACTGCACCTTCTTCAGGGCAAAGTCGCTCTTCGACAACTTCACGTAGAATTTGTTTTTCCACAGGATCTCGAAGACTTTCCGCAGATGTGCATGTTGTCCAGGTACACCACCACACATTCGTCCAGCAGGGGTTCTAGGATGTGATTCATCTCTGCCTGGAACGTTGCTAGTGCGTTGCAGAGTCCGAACGGCATCACTAATTATTCGAAGGAGCTGTATCCGGTATGGAACGCTGTCTTGTGGATCGAGTTGTCTGCCACCTTGATCTGCCATTAGCCCGACCGTAGGTCCAGCTTTGAAAACACCGTTGCATCACGCAGTTGGTCTAGAAGATGTTCTTGACTGTCTGTTTGTTCAGTGCTTGGTAGTCGATGCACATCTATAAACTTCCGTCCAGTTTTGGAGTGAAGAGAACTGGTGCACCGTAGGGATGGGCGGATCAGTTGTCTGTCCAGTAGATCCTCTATCTGCTTCTTCATGTCTGTTAGTTCACTCGGACTGAGACGATATGGTGCACATGAGACGGGTTTCGCACCTGGCTCCTCCACGATCTCGTGCTCGTGGTCTGGCGCTTGTTGTACTCCTGCAGGCAGGTCGTCTGGCATGATGTATTTGTACTGCCCCAACACCTCCTGTATTGCTGCAGGTAGCTCCGGGTTCAGCTTCTCGTCCTCTACTGCTGCAATAACCAGTGCTAAGTAACACGTGTTACTCTCGTTCACCATCCCTTTGAACCGTGCAAGTGTCGTATCAGGAATGTCCCCTGTATCCGTCCAGCTTCGCAGGTCCACACATATCCCGTTGTTATAGATGCTCGCCTTTCGGTTGACCAGGTCAACCTCGAGGTTGAACCGCTTCAGGAAATCTCGCCCCAAGATGAAATCTAACCCGTTGATATTCATGATCGGCAACGCCGGCTTCCATATCAACTCACCTATATGCAGTGGCAGTGATGGTTCGCCGTGGATGGGAAGTTTCGTACCGTCCACCATCGTTGCCCTAAACTGGATTTCCTCCGAATGTTCATCAATTTTCTCCAACATCCCGCGGCCGCACACCGAGTGGGACGCACCACTGTCAACCAGTGCCTGGAGGCGTCGCCCTTTGCATATCACCTAGACGAGTAGTGGTTTTTGTTGCACTGAGTGGCCAAAGTTACTCATCAATAGGATTAGTGTATATGAAGGAAATTACCATCCCTATTTCCTACATCTGACTTAGCACTCTTAACTTCCAACTACACTTGGGGGGTAGGAGGATTTTTGTGACGCGTGTATAACTTCTAAGCCTTTGCAGCTGTGTATGCTTCACCTGTGGGCAATGGGGAGCCTTGCCACTGTGCTGCGAGAAGAGAATATAAACTCAGCAAAAACGCACGACCCTTTTCTATGCTCCGTAGTACTTCGCCCAACTTCTCAGGTACCTGAATAATTTATGTAGGCTTTCTACTGGCCTCTAATTCTCCCCTGAATTTCTCAAAGGCTTGAAAACCACGAAACGTAATATTCTTAGTTAAATTATATTTTTAGGATAACTTGAACGAATTCTTACTTTCGTGGGTGTTCGGCTGGAGTTTCCCGGTCGGTGCAGCGGAGCCTCCTTTCTTGGCGAATTCCCCTGGTGCCGGCCGGTCGTGACGTTTTAAATTTGCACCATCGTTTTCTCATTTTCTCGCTCGCTCCGAAGTCGCGACGTCGTCGCCCTTTTCCCTTTTTTCGGATATTTTCGCGATCGCCAGGTCGATCCGCGACTACTAACGATTCTCGTTTTTTTACTTGGGGGGTGCTACACTGTTGCCGTCAAGCATTTCCGCGCGTGCTTTCTTCATTTTGTAACACGAAAGCTCCGCAAGATTCGCATTTTGTCGGCCGTGGCTTCGTCTCTCTCCTGTCGATGTCCATCGGTTTTGCAAACGTGGGGAGTGCCGATCGCTCCATGTCGAAAGATATGTTCGGCACGTGGCGTCATGTTTCGGGTTGACCTCGCGTCAACGCGTCGTACTGTTCTGCTGTACGCACCATGTCGCAGTAGCTACTGTAGTTCGTGGCAATGACTTATCGTCGTATCTTCATTTTTAGTCGTTCGGTGTACGCCTGCTCCTTTTCCCCTACGGCCAGATATATGATTCTGTTGAACAAATGATCCATCTGCTGCGTATATTGCGCTACACGTCCGTACTGTTTGTGCCGATGAATTTGTTGCCGCGCCATGTAGCTCGAATTTATCACTTCGAAGCGTGCGATCAAATTTGCCTGAAACTGCGCCCACGTTCCCTCTCCGCGGACCACGTCGCTGTAGTACACTCATCCTAGTACTGGGCCTCGCAACAGTGTTGCTGCGAGCCAAATCATGGCTGCGTCATTTGTCGGGGTCAAAGAGCCAATGGCCTTGAAGTAAATTTCGAGGGTCACCACGAATCGTCGAACGTCCGATCCCTTCGTGCTCAGATCGAACGCTTCGGGGAGCCTCGGGCGAGCTCCTTCGAGGTTCGGCGAAGGTGGTGCCACTGCTACATGAAATGTCAGTGTCGCCGCTGCCGTTGCTGCCGTCGCTACTGCATTCGCTGCTGCTGTGGCGGCTGCCGACTAGTTCGCGAGGAGCGCTTCAATCCGCTGAAATGCCGCCCACGTCTGGTCCATCTCCATGCAAAGGGTTGCAACTTCGGTGACAAAATTGTTGCGAGCACCTCCATTCCTGACATTGCGCGTCCAAAACCGAAAACGAGGGGGGGGTGAAAAACATGGAACCGGTTTTACGTACCCGAAATCGGTGTTTAACGTTCGTCGCCCCCGCGGTTTTTGAAGACTGGGTTTTAGTGGCCGAAAAAACTTCGCGTGTAAACGGCTCCGATTTCCAAGTGTGAGGATCGAGGATCGTTCTCAGAAAGGTGAGATTGCATTGATTTATTCACCTGGGTACAACAAGAGGCTACATATAGTCTCGACACAAGGCATGTAACCCTGGTGTTATGTGAATGTTCTGAGGGTCGCGAAGCATCCCGAACAGAACCTTCTTGAACTCGGTAGAAAGCAATTTGGTGGGAAACGAAAGGCTTGAGTTCGGTACAAGTAACCTGGTTCGGTGCCATGGATATACTAAGATATTAGAATGCACCTAACCTACGTAATCAAGCATAAGCATGCATGACAAATAAAACCTAAGCTAGAGTAGCATATTAAAGGCAAGGCAAGCTAGCCAAGCAAGCATAAGCCGTCATACTCTCGCACCACGACAAGGAGCTGCTGCAGGTTTCGTCTCTCGTCGACTCGCTGTACTTCATGAGCAAATGCAACAAGCCTATAGACTCATGGATAAGGCTTGTGCGCTACCTAGCGAAGAAGAAGCTACCCGATTTTCCGAAGAAGGGGTTCGGCACTTACCATAATGCGTACGTATATTGGGTCATAATTACTCTCTTAACATTCACTCTACGTCTCTCGCTTACTGCAGTGCTTTTTTTTCATACAGGTACGGCTTTGGAGAACTTACCCAAGCAAATGCAACATGGCTTCAAACAATGCATCTGCAGCATATCTTAGCGATCCTCTTCATTGGGATCACGCTGGATGAGAGCACCGACAGGCATTGCGGCAAACACATGATTGTTTTTGCCACCTTTATGCGTAACAGTCTAAACGTTACTGAGTTTCTCCCATTGCTAACTGTTGAGAAAGCTAACACTGCATCCCTGTGTAGCTTATTGCTATCCCACCTCAGGAAAGTGGGCATTGATCTCCGCCGTATCTCGGGTGTGATCACAAACAGCGCAATGGTGATAGTGGGGCCCCAAAGTGGAGTAGTTGCACGTCTTCATATGCTCATCCCCAACCTGGTCTCGATCCACTTCATCTTACACCCCGTTGGTGATGATTCTTATTACCTGTTTTTTTTTAGTTATTATTATTAGTATTATTACGTAAACATCTAACCCTGTGTGTTGTATGATGTGCAGAGAGGCATTGGCTGCGAAAGTTGCAGCAGAGGCTATCCCAACATTCGGCATGGTTGACGACATGACCTGCGCCGTCGCCGAGTACCTGGGGCGTTCTGGGCCGTGGCATCAACGTTTCATGGAGCTCCAGGAGGTCTTCACGGCCACGAACCTCAAGGTGTAAGGGATACCGAGATTCGATGGCTTTTGAGGGGTGCTGCCGTCGCTTTGTTCGTCGAAGTCCTGCCTGCCATCGTCGTGATGCTGTTAGAGTGGAAGGACAGGACCATGTACGAGCTCATCACCTCGTACCAATTTCAGTTCATGCTCAGGTTCCTCGCGGACGTTTTGGAGCTGCTCAACGTCCTCTCCAAGGTTTTCCAGCAGCAGGAGGTAAGTGATGTTTCAGCATGTGATATGTTCATCTGAAGTAAATCTACCCGTGTCTAACTAACTATTTGGCTTGTGTGTGGCAGCACGACTATGCCTTGGTGCATGCGCAGATTGTATGCACTACCTCTCTCTTGGAGAGCCAGTACATCGACTGCGGCAACGAGTTCCGGGGGGGGGGGCGGGGGGGGGGGGGGAGGGGGAGGGGGAAGGGGGGAGGGCAACGAGCGGCTTTACTAGCTCATTAACAAGCATGGACCGGAGGGGGGCGACAGAAATGGTGGCGGAAGGAGCGTCGTCTGACGGCAGCCTAAACCGCTTCACCTTCACCCTCCACGAGCGCAGCAACGAGCGTTATCGTGGACCAGGGCATCACGAGGCATGCGTGGCACTCTGCACCGACATGGCCGAGCTCCTCGTCCAAAACCTCCAGTCAAAGCTTGGTGACCTTGACTCTCTTTCTGGTATGAGACTCTTCATCTCGGACTTGTGGCCACTGAACTAGGAGAGGCACGCACGAGAGGCACAGTGCAAGGAGTGGCTGTTGTCGCTAGCCACTATGTCTTACGCTGATGACTCGGACGAGATCCTACCAGGTTAGTTCGTGATCGCTAGCTCGTTCGACCATTGAAATCCCGTCATGCACTAATCCCTTCATTTGTTGTCTTACCTCGCTGGCATTGACAAGAAGCGGGCCGTGAAAGAGTCGAGAACTATGTGCTCGGTCCTGACCAGAGCTCCTAAGAGTGAGTGTAAGTTCCATGTGGGATTGAGTGCCATCCTCAAGACTCCCGATTGGCAGCAGTCATACCCCAACCTCGTAGGACTCTGGGTGGCGATTGCAGTGCTGCCTCTCAGCACTGATGAGTATGAGAGAGGCTTCTTTTGACAGAATCTCAGTTAAAACGTGGTAGAGGGGTAGTATTAAGGACTGTAGGCTCAGTAATCTGTTGTGCATGTCATTGCTGGACTATGAGCTAGATTTGCCGGGAGTTGTAGAGATTTAGCGCAGCTACAAGTAGTGCCAGCTTGTCACATCACCTGCTCCAAGACACAGGGAGCCCCCAAGGGCTGGGAAGGAGCCTGTAGAGGATGATGGTGTAGTTGAGTGTGCTCCTGTAGAAGCTCCTAACTCAGACTATGATTCAGATATGTGAGATGTTTTATGATAGTGCTTTTATGAAAATGCATGATCAGCTTAAAATTTCCATGTAACGCTGAAAGTTCAGCCTAAAATTTTTGTGATTTTCAGACTAAAAATTCGAGGCAATGCTGACACACAGAGTTCCTAGAAGGGTGCATACCGATCAATCAGTGTGTCTCAAAACGAATCTAGGGGCCTACTTGTATACCCTAACGAGTCCAGTAATTTAGTTTCTAGCATATGCATCCCGACAACAAGTGAGATTTCACGACATCAACCACCGTCCATGAGCCTCGCAGCTGACCCAATTGTCGAAGCCAATTGATTATCGAATACTCAGCCGTAGGATAAGACACCCCTAGGGATCTCGCAGGATCAAAATCTTTATCCCCTGGAAGGACCGCACGCCAGCTGAATATATCAAGAGACAACTGTCTTCCTGGAATATTTGAGTAGCCGAGATTCCGTGATCTACATGCCTTAACTTACCGGACACCTGTTTTGAGGATGACTGCCTTACACATTCCTTACTAAGCACCTGCCAAAGGCAACCATTCTTCGCCCGTCACTGACTGACAGTGCTCGCCATTTTGCGCGTCACTTTTTCCAAACCCTGCATTGTTGTACTAGGCCGGGTCTGCAGTTGCAAAGACCAAGCCATTGACGTAAATGACGATGAATAAAGGAATGGACTGACAGATCGGCTGAAGAAAGGTGGAACCCAAGGGAAGTAAGACTTATATGCAGGGTGTCGTGCCACTCACAAGGTGCCCGGCGCAGACCGTAGAAAAGTTATCTCGGCTCCACTGGGTCCCAGGCGAGAAAGAGCTAGTGAAGTCAGGGGGATAGCGCAGCCATATCTGCTCATGCACAGTACCCTGAAGAAAGGTAGTGCAAAAGTTCGGCGAGTACAACTCGTAGTCAAGTTGTGCAAAGACGTGAAGTAGAATTCAAATAGTAGTCATGTTCAAGGTGGGGAGGAACATATGGAAGAAGTCCACTCCCTCAAGCTGAATGAAGCCTCTCACCACCGTAACGCGCCTTAAAGACAGGCGAAGATCCAAGTGGCCACTGCACCTTGAAGATCCACATGACATCATCTACATTTGCCCCAGGAGGGGAAATTACGTCGACATAAAATGCCATCTCTGAGTTCATAACTGCTATCCACTAAGAGACCCACCGGCCTGAAACTGCCTCAGTATAGGTGCGGGGATTCTGGATATCACCAGCATTAGGACCTCGATTTTAGCGTTGCAACATGGTAGAGAGGTGAGGAGCAACGACCACAACGAACTCCAACTCAAACTTCCTTGCCTCTACGACGTCACAGCCAAGGGAAAATTTATCCCCACCAGACAAAGGACGTGACGCAGGAGGAATCAATTGGGTGGCGTAGTCAAGGCGGCGAGTGGAGGCAAAGTCAATGACAGCGGCAAAAGACAACAAAGAGGCAGTAGGGTCAGTGACGAGAGAGGAGAGAACATAGGAGACGATGGGGCAAGCAGTACAGAAGTAATTAGAAAGATGTTGTGAGGCAATAGTGAGAGACGGCATAGGAGGTCACGGGAGAACAGAGGGAGGGTGAACACGAGGAGAGAGAGAACGTAGAAGTAGGGAGTGGGGATTAGGATAGGAGACAAGGAACAAGCACCCTCCGCAACAAGAGACAAGGATGAATGGACTAGGTAATGGAGGCCAGAGACGGGAAGGAAGCAAGGGAGGAGACAAACGTAAATGATGAGGAGAACGAGCCGGAGGTGTGTCCGGGGGAGGAAACGTAGGATCATCAACAAGCAAAGGCGGCAAGTGGCGAGGCGAAGGAGAAATAAGGCTTAGGAGACATAGACCACCCACAGGTGGCGACGACCACTACTGCTTCTGTTGCTACTACTTCTGCTGCTCTTGCTCCTGATGCTGCTACCACCGCTGCTACTGTTGCTCCCGCCGCCATAAGAAGTGAAGCCTTGCCTAACGACGTGGAACCAACGGATCAGGTGCACCAGGGTCATGTGAGAAACTAAGAGTGAACGAGAATGGTGGACTAGAAGGAGAATGAGAGTACAAGTATGTCAAACCTAGAGTTGTGTACCCCCTGGAAGCTAACCCACAATAGCCTACACAAATATAACACATACAATGTTTGACACACCCCCATAGGCTAAGTGGGAGAGAACAAGGGGTCACAGGACCAGTCAAAGCAAAGCAAGACAAGCTCAGGGTGGATCTCAAGGATACCACACAAATTCCGAGCACAAGCAAGTGGTCACAAGACCAGTTGACATGCAGTTTGATAATATAACAAGAGGTACAGTGATCACAACCTAGCAAGTGTAAGCATGCAGGTATATATAGAGAGATCACAGTACAAGCAGAGTCAAGAAGTGAGCAGGTGAGGGAGAGTAGGCACAAGGCCTAGCACAGTACAGAAACGCTGATGGTCACAAGGCTGAAGCGCCTTGGTGAACACATCAGCAGTGTTGGCCCGAGTGGCCACGTACGAGAGACGAAGCTGACCCCTCTGCTGCAGCTCTCGCGCTAGGAAGTAGCGCAGAGCGATGTGCTTCGTTCTGTGATCCAGTCTGTGCTCCTCACACAAGGCAATGGCTGCCTTGTTGTCGACATACAGCACTGGAGGAGAAAGAGGCCGCTCTCCGAGGTCGGTCAGCAGGTAGGTGAGCCAGCGTAGCTCCTGGGCCGCCATGGCTGTGGCGTAGATCTCAGCCTCACAACTGGAGCTGAGAACAGAAGAAGAGCGTGTAGAACGCCAGGAAACAGAGCCAGAGCCAAGGCTGAAGGTGTAACCCTGAGACGACCGCTGCGTAGCCTGGTCGTCAGCCCAAGAAGCGTCTGAGTGTCCAGTGAGAACAACGTCGCGCCGTCCTCCAAGCACAAGCCCCATGCCCGACGTACTGCACAAGTAGCGCAACACCCTCTTAGCGGCATCCATGTGCTCCTTCCGGTGACGGCCAGGAGCGACATAGCGTGCTAGGATGCTAAGAGGGTATGCAAGGTCAGGTCTAGTGCAGGTCATCAGGTACATGAGGCAGCCCACAAGCTCTGGATACGGGCCACTCGGCTCTACGGACTCATCCGAAGGCAGAGCTGAGAGCGAGTGACCGGTAGGCAGAGGGGTGGGCTGAGGCGAGGAGTACGTGAAGCGGAAGCGCTGAAGGACCTGCTGCACCATGTGTGACTGAGTCAAGGTGATGGTGCGCTGTGCTCTGTCCCGGGTGATCCGCAAGCCAAGATAGCTTGTCAGCTCACCCAGGTCTGTGCACGTGTGTCTCTTCTGCAGCTCCGACTTCACGTGGGCGAGTGCCTCAGTGTCAGCAGTAGCAAAGACCAAGTCGTCGACGTACACGAGAACGTAGAACGGCGGCAGAGTGGTGTCGGTGCGTAGAAACAGCGACGGGTCAGCAGTAGAAGGAGCAAACCCAAGAGCCGCAAGTGTAGTCCTCAGTGTGTCGTGCCACTCACGGGGTGCCTGGCGGAGACCGTAGACTGGCCGCCGGAGGCTCCACTGGGTACCAGGAGGGAACGACCCAGTGAAGCCAGGTGGGCGGCGCAGCCAGATCTCCTCGTGCAGGCTGCCCTGTAGGAACGCAGTGCTGAAGTCAAGAGAATGGAGCTCGTAGTCACGCTGAGCGGCGACGTGCAGCAGAACCCGAAGAGTGGTCATCTTCGGGGTCGGGGAGAAGGTCTGGAAGAAGTCTACTCCCTCTCGCTGACTGAAGCCTCGTGCAACGTAACGCGCCTTGAAGACAGGCGGAGAACCCGGCGGCCGCTTCACCCTGAAAATCCACATGCCACTGACGATGTTCGCCCCAGGTGGGGGAACCTCGTCGACGTAGGTGCCTGTGGATTTCCAGGAAGCCATCTCTGCGTCCATGGCTGTCTGCCACTGAGAGGAGTAGAGACCCTCCATCGCCTCTGCGTAGGAGCGTGGGGTCGGGATGTCTGGTGCATCCGGGTCTCCCTCAGGGGCAACTAGCATGGACACGAGATGAGGCAAAGCAGCGGCAAAGCACTCAAACTCCTCCTGTCTGTCCTCAAGGACGTCCGTGCCAAGAGCACACTCACCCCCGACGGACGGAGGACAGACAGATTCAGACTCAGCAACAAGGCTAGCGGCGTAGTCTAGACGACAGGCGGCAGCAAAGTCAACAAGCTCAGCGACTAGATCAGACGCAGCAGAGGACTCGAAGGAAGGGTCAGTGACAACAGTGGCAAGGAGACGCGTGACAGTAGGACTGGCAGCACGAAGAGAGTCAGACTCCGGGTCAGCAAGAGCAGGAAGAGAGGACGCAGAAGGGGACGGCAGAGGGACATGCTGTGGAGCACTGGAAGGACGCAGAGTCATATAGTGAGTGCCAGGAACAGGAGGAGGTTGCTCACGCGGAGCACGACGACCAGCGCGGACAGCACGGACAGGTGACTCTGGACGTGACTCAGACGACTCTGGACGAGACTCAGGCGACGGAGGACGAGACTCAGGCTCACGACGCTCCGTAAGACCCCTCGTCGGCTCAGCGTAAGGAGAAGGACCAGGCAGTGGAGAGGCTGGCTGTAACTGTGACTGCGACTGGACAGGCGGTGGACTCAGTAGGGGAGGAGAAGGACCAGTAGAGGGTGGGAGACTAAGAACCTGCTGAAGGAGCGGAACGTAGTACGGCCGCGGCCGCTCAGCACCTCCAGCGACAACCCCCTCAGCAGGCCCAGTCCCAGCAGCTCCAGTACCTCCAGTACGAGCACCCCCAGGACCAGCGGCTCCAGCAGCTCCAGCAGTACCTCCAGCAGCACCAGCAGCACCGCCAGTAGCAGCAACACCTCCAGCAGCTCCAGCAGCACCAGCAGCACCTCCAGTAGTAGCAGCACCTCCAGCAGCTCCAGCAGCACCAGCACCAGCAGCACCTCCAGCAGCACCAGCAGCACCACCAGCACCAGCAGCAGGGTCCGCGACACTAGGAGCGTCACTCCGGAGACTGCAGCGCCGAGCGTACCACTCTCGGAGCCGCTGGGGAGAGGGCAGCTCCCGCCTAGGAGGGGAAGCACTAGCACCAGCTCCAGCAGCACTCCTAGCTCCAGAGGCACCCCTCCTGAGGCTGCAGTACTGTAAGTACCACTCTCGTAGCTGCTGTGAGGAGAGAGCTCCTCCAGGTGAAGCACGCTCAGTCCCAGTACCCTCAGACGTAGCACTCCCAGGCTCAGCACCCCCAGACTCAGCACCCGCAGGCTCCGCACCCCCAGGCTCAGCACCCCCAGACTCCGCAACCCCAGGCTCCGCACCCCCAGGCTCCGCACCCTCAGGCTCCGCTCGCTCAGGCTCAGCACCCCTAGCAGGACGAGAGTCGACAGCTACCTCGACAGGCTCAACCAGGTCTACCTGGAACACACCTGAGGGAGCGGCACCCTGAGGGGGGAGGGGGTCTACCACAGCAGCACCTGGCGCGAGGAAGAGAGGCGGGGGGGGGAGTGGGGCAGTGCGGTAGGGGAAGAGGCGGTAGTAGGGCACGGACTCGTCAAAAGTGACGTCCTGAGAGGGCAGGACACGGCGCGAGGTGGCGTGGTAAAACTGCCAACCAGACGCGTCTGGGACAAAGCCAAGGAAGACACAAGGAACAGCGCGGGAGGAGAGCTTGTCCGCGGACGTATCGCGAACAAAAGCTCGAGAACCCCAGACCCGAAAACGCGACGCATCGCCAACCTCTCCCGTCCAACGCAGTGTCGGAGAAGTCTCCGGCAGGGAGACACGGGGCCAGAGGTTGAGCTGATGCGCAGCGTATCGGACCGCAAACGGCCACAGAAAGTGGGGGGCAGCCGCATGGATCAAGGAGGTACGAGCGACCTCCATGACCAAACCAATGCGGCGCTCAGCAACCCCATTCTGCTGTGGGGAGGCCGAAAGCGTGAACGTCTGGCGGATGCCGTGCTCCGCACTGTAGGCTGCCAAGAGGTCGGAGGAGAACTCACCACCTCTGTCAGAGTGCAGACGCAGGACAGGAAAGTCCGAGTGGAACCGCTCACTGAGCTGGAGATGAGTAGCACGGATCCAAGGGATCAAAACATCAGGGACCTCACCCTTGGTGCGCAAGGGGAAGACCGTGGTGTAGCGTGAGTAGTCGTCAACAACGATCAGGAAGTACCTCTCCTGACCCTGTCCACGGACGCGGGCTGGGCCCCACACGTCCAGGTGGAGAGTCTGCAGTGGAGCCTCTGTGGGAGGGAACGAGGAGGAGTGAGGAGCAGCGCGCTGCCGCCCCTCGACACAGGGAAGGCAGGGAGGAGCAGGCGACGGTGGGAGTGGAGGGAGAACCCTGGGAAGACCAGAGACAAGGTACCGTTTGTGCATGGCACGAAGGCGTTGCACTGACGGGTGACCAAGGCGGTGGTGCCAGAGGACAGTCTCGTGTGCCAGGGAGCGACACGAGCAGGGGGCAGACAGCTGACCTGACGCAGACGCAGACGCAGCTACCTGAGGGGACTCAGTGGTCAGTGTGTACAGGTCCGACCCCGGCTGCCGAGTGAAGGTAGCCAGGTGGCGGCCCGTCCGAGCGCACGTGCAGTGTGTCACGCGCTCGTAGGCAGGGGTAAACTGGTGGACACCCCCGTCCTGGAGCGCACTACCCGCCACCAAGTTCGTAGAGAACGAGGGGAGGTAGAGACCTGACAGTGTGCCCGACGGAACCGCAGGACAAGGGAGGACAGTGGAGGAGGTCGCAACGACCGGACCCCCAGAGGGGTCAGCGAGGGAGACTGCAACTGGCCGAGCAAGCTGCTCAAGGGCAGTGCGGTCACGAAAGAAACAGCGAGAAGCACCTGAGTCCAGAGTGAAGGTGTGCAGTGCCTCAGTAGACCCAGTACCAGGGGGCGCAGACTCACGAGCACCTAGAGCAGCAGCCTCACCAGCACCTGGGGCAGCAGACACGTAAGTACCTAGAGCGGCAGCCTCACCAGCAACTAGGGCACCAGACACACTAGCACCTAGAGTGGCAGCTCCACTGGGTCGAATGCCCGGGTCGGGCGGAACACACAGGTACTGATCACCCTCTCCACTAGTAGACAAGACATACATGGCAGTGAGAATAGCATCAAAGTCAAGAGCATAGATATCAATGTTCTTCCTCATCAGATCGGCCCAGCGGGGCAGCTCAGTGGCACCAGGGAACTGAGTGCGCCAGGCGTCGTCGAGGCGGGAGAAGCAGCGCTGCGTGGGGTGCGCCCTCCCACACGTCTGACCAGTGCGGTCACCTGTGCGGATGACGTACGTGCAGCTAAGTCCACCCCCCCCCCCCGTGCTGAGAGTACCACTCACGAAGCTCCTGGGGCGACAGAGGTTGCTGCTGGCTCTGGCCACTGCCGGCGCCTCCACGACCACCACCTCCGCCGCTGCCACCCCGTCCACCACCGCCCCTGCCGCCTCCGCGTCCACCGCCGCCACCACCTCCGCCCCCGCCCCTGCCACCTCCCCCGCCGCTGCCGCCACCACCCCCACCGCTGCCACTAGTCCCTCCAGCCCCGCCACCACCCCCACCGCCGCCACCGCCCCCACCACCGCCTCCCCCGCCGTCACCTCCGCCTCCCTTGCCCCATTTGCCTTTGCCGCTGCGGCGCCAGCTCGGAGCGGACGCAGTCCCGACCTTCTCAGCACCAAGGAGGTCGACAGCAGCAGCAGAGGCTACAGAGGGGAGAAGGGGGGAAGGGGAACACCCCTCAAAGAAAGGGGTGCGGGGGTCGCCACGAGAGGCACCTACAGCGACTATGCTAGCCTCAGTTGCAAGTAGTTCCTTCTCGAGGATGGCAATGGTGAGCTCTGTGGGGCAGCGAGCTAGGAAGTGGTCCCTGACTGCACGCAGAGTGTCAGGGAGGCGGGTGACTAGATGGTAGAGAGTGAGCCAGAGCGGGGGGGGGGTTCTTGGCAAGAAACTCATCGGGCATAGCGGCACGGAAGCGGGCCTCACTAGTGCGGAGGTGTGTGATGAGGTCAGCGACTGTGGAGAAAGAGGACAGGTCGGGGAACAGGTAGGGGAGTGAGAGACGGCCTAGTGCGGCAGAGGCAGGTGAGGAGTAGCGGGCAACGACAGCAGTGTACAGTGCCTGTGCAGTTTTGTGCTGGCCAAAGTGCTCGCGCTCATCTATCGGCAAGGAGTTGCGAATAGCAAAGCGAGCGTGGGCGTCACGAGTCTGCCACTGTGAGCGGGTAGTGCTGTCAGCAGTAGCAGAAGGGGCAGTAGCATGGCCTAAGGCGTGATCGTACAGTGAGATGTCTTCCTTGGCAGTGAGCTGTAGGAATAGGTGCAGGTCATCGAGCCAGGTGTCAAACTTCACTGGGCGGCCCTCAGCATCGAAAGCTAGCACAGGAGGGCTAGCCATAGTGACAGTAGGAGGAGCAGCAGTAGTAGTAGCAGAAACAGCAGTAGTGACAGAATCAGGGGCGCGGCTCGGTAGGAGGCGCGGCTCGGTAGGGCAGCGCTTCTCGGTAGGGCGGTGCGGTTCGGTAGGGCGACGCGGCTCGGGCCGGGTGACGCGGTTCGGTGGGGCGGCTCGGCTCAGCTAGGTAGCGGCTACTCGAGGTGGGGTAAGCGAGCTCAGGTGTGCGCGAATCGTGCACAAGTGTGCGGGAAGCGAACTCGGGTGTGCGGTAAGCAAACTCAGGTGTGCGGGGAGGGGGGGGCCGCAGGGCGACGCATGGGTCGACGGGGACGGGCGCACGGGTCCCCGGGGTGGCGAGCTAGCTAGGGCGGGGCCTGGTCGCACGGGGCACGCAAGGGCGGGCTGGTGGGGCGGGGCCGGGTCGCACTAGGTACGCGAGGGCGGTCTAGCTGGGCGGGGCCGGTACGCGAGGGCACGCAAGGGCGCGCGGGTGGGTGTGGGCCGGTCGCACGGGGCACGTAAGGGCGCGCGCTAAGGGGCGAGGCCGGTCCGTAAGAGGCTCGCAAGGGCGAGCGGGGCTAGGCGGGGCCGATCGCACGACGCACGCTAGGGCGTGCGGGCTAGGCGGGGCCGATCGCGAGAGGCACGCTAGGGCGCGCGAAAGTGAGAGAGAGGAGGGCGCTCGAGGGCGCGACTAGGCGAGGCGCGCGAGGGCGCGACTAGGCGAAAACGGTGGGCCCATCGTTCGGTCCTAGGTAACGACCTAGGCTCGTAATACCATGTGAGAAACTAAGAGTGAACGAGAATGGTGGACTAGAAGGAGAATGAGAGTACAAGTATGTCAAACCTAGAGTTGTGTACCCCCTGGAAGCTAACCCACAATAGCCTATACAAATATAACACATACAATGTTTGACAGGTCAGCAACCACTGAACCAGGAGCTTCAATGCAAGAACCTCTAGCTGTAGCACCCTCCGCAGCAGCAACCCCCGGAAAAACACATGTAGAGGTGGCACCTCTAGTGGTAGCACCCCCAAAGCCAGCACCTTAAGCTCCAGCACCATCACCTCTAGCGCCAACACCCTGAGAATCCACTGAAACCTGTCGTAGTAGCACTGAAGGCTTTTACGGTGACTGTGAGGACGAAATAGGGGAATGTGGTGAAGGAGATGACATCGACGTGCTATTGATGGATGCGAATTAGCATTAGGCACACCCGACGGGGCAAAACCTGGGTGGGGTGAGAGCACCGGAGGAGCAGGACCAGGAGGAGGAGTGGAGAGAATCGGAGTACCTTAATAGGGTAAGTGTGCATAGAAGGAAACTAACTCGTCAAAAGTGATTTCACGAGAGTCGAAGAACCGGTGGTTAGAAGGTTGGTAAAACATACGGTTGGGGCCTCAATTGGGAAACCAAGGAAGCAACAGCGGAAAGTGCGAGACGAGAGCTTGTCTGCACGAGGATCACAGACAAGCGCAAGGTAGCCCCAAACACGAAACGCAGACACGACACCATGGGACTCAGTCCAGAGACCGGTTTACCCCAACTAGGGTTTCCCCTAGCGATTTCCTCTCGTTACTTAAGGGCCCACCTAAATCGCTAGCGCGCGCCCCGTTCGAATGCGTGCCTCGTAGCCCATCACCCGTCGCCCGTAGCCCGTCCCCATAAAAACCCTACTCTGCTGGCCGTACACACCCCGTACTCTAACCGCCCCGCCCTTCTATTTCCGAGGGCCCCACGGCAGCATTAGCCGCGGCATCTGCAGCTAGTGCCCGTAGTAGCAGCTGGCGTTAGCAACAGCAGCTAGCGCCAGCTAACACAGCTTAAGCCAGCACCATTAGCTAATGCCAGCAGTGGCAGCTAGCACATGCTGCAGCTGTTAGCACCAGCACGACCAGTACGGACACCAGCAGCAGCAACCAGTACTTTCGTACCGCACTATATCACTCCCCACCGCGAGAAACCGCCCCACCCCACCGCTCTAGACCTCTCTTAACCGCACTCAACCGCACCAGGCTGCTCTTAGCCGTCCTCGACCATCCCTAACCTCATCCGACCGCATAGAGGGCCTCCAGCTAGGTACCTACCATGTCCATGGCGTCTGCTCGTGTTCTGCAGATCAACCTTGAGGGACGCCTTGTTGGTTTCCCGGCATGGCTGCGGAAGCTGAGCTCTACCTTGCCAGCCAATTCGAGAATAATATCCCTATTTCCGAGCATCGCCGATGAGCAAAAAGCCACCCCCCCTCCCCCCCCCACTCCCCCCCCCCCCCCCCTCCCCCTCTGGATCCGCTTAGTGACGATGCGTCAGCAGATGACCAGTCTGCCCATGCCCAGTGTCGCACTGAGGTTAGAAGTTGGGCTGCGCGTGACGATGCATGTAAGAGTACGACGCTTTATGCTGGCTTTGCTAGCTTGCCTGAACTTTATTATGCTATTACTAGCTTGGGTTTTATTTATCATGCAAAGATATGCTTGATTTCCTCGTTTAGGTGCATTCCTATATGTTATTATAGTTATAGCACCGAACCAAGTTACATGTACCGAACTCAAGCATTTTCGGTTGCCCCCAAATTGCTTTCTACTAAGTTCGGGAAGGTTCTGTTCAGGACGCTTCGCGACCCTCAAAACATTCGCGTAACACCTTGGTAACTGGCCTTGTGTCGAGACTATGTGTAGCCTTGTGCTGTACCCAAGTGAAACATTCAATGCAAGCTCTCTTTTCTGAACTCGATCCGCGATCCTCACGCTTGGCAATCAAAGCCCGTATACACGCGAAGATTTTTGACCACCAAAACCTACGTTTAAAACCGCGGGGGCGACGACGGAAAGCGCCGATTTCGGGTACAAAAACCGGTTCCGCGCTATTTTTAAACATCCCCCTCGAACCGGTTTTCGAACACTCCTCATGATTATTAGCGAAAGGGTTGGAATTTTGACCGTCAGATCGATTCGAATCTCAACGGCCCAAAAAAGTTGGAATTTGGAGCGTCGGATCAAATTTCTTCTCAACAGCCGAGATCGGACGCGAATTTCGACTAGGGAAGATTTACGCGACGAACAGAATATGCGCTCGTCATTCCTACAGTCGATCCGACTCGCAGTTGTGAAGAGAATAGTGAGGAATGGATCAACTAGGAAAGTGTGTGATACAAATATGAAACCCTAGAATTGTGTACCCCTTAGTATCTAACCCACTACAGCCTACATAGGCTAGATAATATATGTTTGACACACCCCCATAGGCAAAGTGGGGGAGAACAAGGGGTCACAAGACCAGTCAAGCAAAGCAAAGCAAGCTCAGGGTGGATCACAACGTCACCACACATTCCGAGCACAGGTTCAAGGCCACAAGGCCAGTTCACATGCAGGATCACATATATCAAGGTAAACAAGCAAGTGCAGGTATATATGGATCACAGTACAAGCAGGGTCAAGAAGTAAGCAAGTGAGGCCAAATAGGCACAAGACCTAGCATCGTACAAAAGCGCTGATGATCACAAGGCTGAAGTGCCTTGGTAAAGATATCAACAGTGTTGGCCTGAGAGGCCACGTAAGCAAGGCGCAGCTGACCACGCTGCTGCAGCTCACGAGCAAGGAAGTAGCGAAGAGCAATGTGCTTCGTTCTGTGCTCCAGTCTGTGCTCTCGACACAAGGCCAGCATGGCCTTGTTGTCTACGTACAGAACTGGAGGAGAACGAGGCGGCTCTCCCAGGTCGGTCAGCAGGTAGGTGAGCCAGCGTAACTCCTGTGCAGCCATGGCCCCTGCGTAGATCTCGGCCTCACAGCTGGAGCCGAGAACAGAAGACGAGCGGGTAGACCGCCACGAAACAGAGCCAGAACCAAGGCTGAAGGTGTAACCCTGCGACGACCGCTTCGTAGCCAAGTCGTCAGCCCAAGAAGCGTCTGCGTGACCAGTGAGGACCACTGGACTCCGCCCTCCAAGCACGAGCCCCATGCCCGACGTACTGCACAAGTAGCGCAACACCCTCTTCGCAGCAGCCATGTGCTCTGGTCGGTGTATCCCAGGAGCAACATAGCGTGCCAAGATGCTAAGAGGGTATGCAAGGTCAGGACGAGTGCAGGTCATCAGGTACATGAGGCAGCCAACAAGCTCTGGATACGGGCCACTCGGCTCTACGGACTCATCCGAAGGCAGAGCTGAGAGCGAGTGGCGAGTAGACAGAGGAGTGGCCTGAGGCGAGGAGTACGGGAAGCCGAAGCGCTGAAGGACCTGCTGCACCATGTGTGACTGAGTCAGGGTAATGTGCGCCGTGCTCTGTCCCGGGTGATCTGCAAGCCAAGGTAGCTACGCAGTTCACCCAGGTCTGTGCACGTGTGTCTCTTCTGCAGCTCGGACTTCACGTGGGCGAGTCCAGCAGTGTCAGCAGTAGCAAAGACCAAGTCGTCGACGTACACGAGGATGTAGAACGGCATCAAAGAGGTGTCGGTGCGTAGAAACAGCGACGGGTCGGCCGTAGAAGGAGCAAACCCAAGAGCCGCAAGAGTAGTCCTCAGTGTGTCGTGCCACTCACGGGGCGCCTGGCGGAGACCGTAGACTGGCCGCTAGAGGCTCCACTGGGTACCAGGAGGAAACGACCCAGTGAATCCAGGTGGGCGGCGCAGCCAGATCTCCTCGTGCAGGCTGCCCTGTAGGAAAGCTGTGCTGAAGTCAAGAGAGTGAAGCTCGTAGTTATGCTGAGCGGCGACGTGCAGCAGCACCCGAAGAGTGGTCATCTTCGGTGTGGGAGAGAAGGTCTGAAAGTAGTCAACTCCCTGCCGCTGTCTGAAGCCTCGAGCCACGTAGCGCGCCTTGAAGACAGGCGGAGAACCCGGCGGCCGCTTCACCCTAAAAATCCACATGCCGCTAACGATGTTCGCCCCAGGAGGGGGAACCTCGTCGACGTAGGTGCCTGTGGATTTCCAGGAGGCCATCTCTGCGTCCATGGCTGACTGCCACTGAGAGGAGTAGGGACCCTCTATCGCCTACGCGTAAGAGCGTGGAGTCGGGATGTCTGGTGCATCCGGGTCTCCCTCAGGGGCAATCAGCATGGACACGAGATGAGGCAAAGCAGCAGCAAAGCACTGGAACTCCTCCTGCCTGTCCTCAAGGACGTCCGTGCTAAGAGCACACTCACCCCCGACGGACGGAGGACAGACAGATTTAGACTCAGCAACTAGACTAGCAGCGTAGTCTAGACGATAGCGAGCAGCAAAGTCGACAAGCTCAGCAACCAGGGCAGACGCAGCAGTGGACTCAAAGGAAGGGTCAGTGACAACAGTAGCCAGGAGACGCGTGACAGTAGGGCTGACAGTACGAAGAGAGTCAGACTCCGGGTCATCAAGAGCAGGAAGAGAGGACTCTGGAGGAGACGGCAAAGGGACACGCTGTGGAGCAGTGGAAGGACGCAGTGCCATCTGGTGCGTGCCGGGGACCGTAGGCGGACGCTGACGCGGAACACGACGACCAGTGCGAGCAGGGGGAACAGGCGACGCAAGACGAGACGCAGCCTCACGACGCTCAGCAAGGCCTCCAGTAGGTCCAGTGTAGGGAGAAGGAGCAGGCAGTGGGGAGGCTGGCTGTAACTGTGACTCAGACTGGACTGGCGGTGGACACTCTAAGGAAGGAGCAGGGCCAGTAGAAGGCGGGAGACCAAGAACCTGCTCAAGGAGCGGAACGAAGTAAGGCCGCGGCCGCGCAGCACCCCCAGAACCAGCAGGGACAGCACCAGCACCCCCAGCGGCAGATCCGGCTCCCGCAGCTCCACCAGCCGCTCCAGGAGCGCCAACTCCAGCACCCACAGGAGCACCAGCTCCAGCAGCTTCCCCAGTAGCTCCAGCAGCGCCAACTCCAGCAGCCCCAGAAGTACCAGCTCCAGCAGCACCAGCCCCAGCAGGACCACCGGAAGACGCAGCACCTCCAGCTCCAGCACCAGCAGCACCACCAGGCCCAGCAGCTCCAGTACCGCCGGTACGAGCACCTCCGGGACCCGTGGCTCCAGAACCTCCAGCAGCCGCAGAACCTCCAGCGCCGGTAGCACCACCAGCGCCAGCAGCACGACTCCAACGGCGAGCAAACCACTCACGCAGCTCCTGGGGAGAGGGCAGCTCCCGCCGGGACAAAGCACCCGAAGGACCTCCAGGCTCAGCACCACCAGGCTCCACTCGAGCAGGCCTAGCACCCTCAGGCTCCGCACCCCCAGACTCTGCAACCCCAGGCTCAGCACCCCCAGACTCAGCACCCCCAGGCTCCGCACGCACAGGCTCAGCACCCCCAGGCTCCGCACGCTCAGGCTCAGCACCCCCAGACCTGACACCCGCAGGCTCCACACGCTCAGCAGCACCAGAGTCAACAGCTACCTCGACAGGCTCGACAGCGTCTACCTGGGACACACCTGAGGGGGCAGGACCCTGAGGGGGGAGGGGGTCTACCGGGGGGGGACCTAGCACGAGGAAGAGCGGCGGGGGGGGGGAGGGGGGCAGCGCGGTAGGGGAAGAGACGGTAGTACGGAACCGACTCGTCAAACGTGACGTCCTGGGAGGACAGAACACGGCGCGAGGTGGGGTGGTAAAACTGCCAACCAGGCGCGTCAGGGGGGAAGCCAAGGAAGACGCAGGGAACAGCACGGGAAGATAGCTTGTCCGCAGACAAGTCTCGGACGAACGCCCGAGATCCCCAAACACGGAACGCAGACGCATCGCCAACCTTCCCCGTCCACCGTAGGGTGGGGAAGGTCTCCGGCAAGGAGACACGGGGCTGAAGGTTGATCTGCTGCGCCGCGTACTGAACCGCGAACGGCCACAGAAAATGGGGAGCAGCCGCATGGATCATGGACGTACGAGCGACGTCCATGACCATGCCAATGCGGCGCTCAGAAATCCCATTTTGCTGTGGAGAGGCCGGAAGCGTGAACGTCTGGCGGATGCCCCTCGCACGGCAGAAGGCTCGTAGAAGGTCGGAGGAAAACTCTCCACCTCTGTCGGAGTGCAGACGCAGAACAGGAAAGTCGGAGCCGAAACTCTTCTTGAGCTGGAGACGAGCAGCGCGGATCCAGTCGATGAACACCCCAGTGACCTCACCCTTGGTGCGCAAGGGGAAGACTGCGGTGTAACGCGAGTAGTCGTCAACCACCAAGAGAAAGTAATGCTCGTGACCCTGTCCACGGATGCGGGCTGGGCCCCACACGTCCATGTGAAGAGTCTGCAGTGGAGCCTCTGTCGGCGGAAACTCGGAGGAGTGAGGAGCGGCGCGCTGCCGCCCCTCGACGCAGGGAACGCAGGTAGGGGCAGGCCCCGGAGGAAGGGGAGGGAGGGACCGGGGGAGACCAGAGACAAGGACACGGGAAGCCATGCCTCGGAGACGAGGCAGGGAGGGGTGACCGAGGCGGTGGTGCCAGAGGAGGGTCTGGTGGGACAGGAGGCGACACGAGCAGGGGGCAGACTCAGGACCAGACCTGGACGCTGCAGCAAACACCTGACCCGACGCAGCTACCTGACCAGACGCAGAAACCGGAGGAGACTCGGTAGTCAGTGTGTACAGGCTCGACCCCGGCTGACGGGTAAACGTGGCCAAGTGGCGGCCCGTCCGAGCACACGTACAGTGGGTCACCCGCTGACTCGCAGGAGTGAACTGGTCAACTCCCCCATCCTGCAGGTCAGCACCGCTCACCAAGTTCGTAGAGAACGAGGGGAGGTAAAGACCTGACAGGGAGCCAGACGGGGCCGCTGGACACGGCAGTACAGTGGAGAAGCGGGCAAGGATAGGACCCCCAGAGGGGTCTGCCAGGGAGACCGCAACCGGCCGACTGAGCGGCGTGAGGGTGGTGCAGTCTCGAAAGAAGGAGCGAGAAGCACCCGAGTCAAGGGTGAAGGTGTGCAAAGCCTGACCAGACGTGGTACCTGAGAGAGCAAACTCACTAGCACCTGTAGCAGCAGACTCACTAGTACCTGGAGCAGCAGACTCGCGAGCACCTAGAGCAGCAGCCGCAATGCCTGGTTCAGGAGGAACACACAGGTAACAATCACCCTCATCACTAGTAGACACAACATACATGGCAGCAAGAATAGCATCAAAGTCAAGATCAAAGATAGCAACCCCCGACCTAAGCAAATCACCCCAGCGAGGGATCTCAGAGGCGTCAGGGAACTGGAGACGCCAGGCGTCAGTCAGGCGGCCAAAGCAGCGCTGGGTGGTGTGCGGGCCGCCACACGGCTCGCCCGTGCGATCGCCAGTACGCAGAACGTAGGCACAGGGACCAGCACCCCCAACCCGCTGACGCGCAGCGTACCACTCACGAAGCTGCTGGAAGGGAGGGGTCTCACGAGTGCGCTGCTGGTGCTGGCGCGGACCACCACCGAAGCCTCCCCGCTGCACTGGGCCACCCCGGCCAGCCCCGCCGCCACCGCCGCCACCGCCGCTACCGCCGCCTCCTCCACTCCCAACGCCACCGCCGCCGCCGCCTCCGCCACCGCCACCAGAGCCCCCACCCCCGCCACCACTCCCACCGCCCCCCCCACCCCCTCCGCCACCCCCACCGCCACCACCACCGCCCCCGCCCGCTCCCCCAGCACCCTTGCCCCCCTTCCCCTTGCCGTTGCGGCGCCTCCCGCTAGGGGCAGACGCAGCGCCGACCGACTCGGTGCCAACGAGGTCGACAGCAGCAGCAGAGGCAACAGAGGGCAAAAGGGGAACAGGGGAGCACCCCTCAAAGAAAGGGGTGCGAGGGTCACCACGAGAGGCTCCTACAGCGACTATACTCTTCTCAGCTGCAAGGAGGCGCTCCTCGAGGAGGTCAACGGTGAGTGTGGTGGGGCAAAGAGAGAGGAAGTGGTCCCTGACCGAGCGAAGGGAGTCAGGGAGTCGGGTGACTAGGTAGTAGAGGGTGATGTACATAGGGGGGGGGTTCTTGGCGCAGAACTCAGCAGGAAGCGCAGCGTGGTAGCGGGTGTCAGTAGTGCGGAGGTGCGTAATGAGGTCAGCGACTGTGTCAAAGGCAGCGAGGTCAGGGAACAGGTACGGCAGCATGAGGCGACTAAGGGCAGCAGTGGCAGGGGAGGAGTAGCGTGCAACTACAGCGTCGTACAAGGTCTTAGCACTCTTGTACTGGCTAAAGTGCGCGCGCTCAGTGGACGGCAGGTGACTACGCACAGCAAGACGGGCAGCAGCATCGCGTGTGGTCCACTGTGAGCGAACAGTACTGTCAGCATCAGCAGCAGGGGCAGTAGAGGCACCAGACGTGAGATCGAACAGCGAGAGATCGTGTTTGCTATCGCACTGTAGGAAAAGCTGCAGATCATCTATCCAGACCTCAAAGTCTACTGCGCGACCCTCAGCATCAAAGGTGAGAACATTAGGGGTAGCCATGACAGCGGCAGCAGCAGGTTAGCAGCAGGAGCGGTAGGCTAGCAGGAGCAGCAGCAGGCTAGCAGTAGAACCAGCAGGCGGGGGGGGGGGGGGGGGGGGGGGGGGGGGGGGGGCGGCTCGGCGGTGCTCTTACCAGGGGCGGGTGGGTAGAGGTCCGCAAGTGGTGGGGCAAGGCCGAGGCGCGCCGGCAGGAACAGGGCCGCGATAGGGCGGCAGAGGAGGGCCGCGCCTTGGCTGCAAGGCAGGGCCGGGGCAGCAGTGAAGGCAGCGGCTGCAGCACCGTCTTCGGCGGCGGCAGCTGCTGCAGGGTCGGCGGCGGCAGTTGCTGCAGGTTCGGCGGCGGCAGCTGCTGCAGGTCCGGCGGTAGCAGCTGCTGCAGGTTCAGCAGCGGCTGCTGCTGCAGGGCTCGCCTCGGCGGCTGCTGCAGGCGGAGGCCGCGACGGAAGAAGGGGCGGGGCCGCAGCAGAGGGGGCGGCACAGCCGCGGGGACCCACACCAGCGGGTGAGCAGGCCGCACGGGGCCGTCACGGCAGCGGCAGCGGAAGCGACAGCAGCTGCCACTGGGCGGCGGCGACGGGGCGGCAGGGCGGCTACGATGGGCCGCGAAGAGCCGCGGAGGGGCCGCAAAGAGCCGCGGAGGGGCCATGGAGGGGCCGCGAAGAGCCGCGGAAGGGGCCGCGAAGGGCCGCAAAAGGGCCGCGAGGGACCGTAAGGGGGGCCGCGAAGGGCCACGAAGGGGCCGCGAAGGGCCATGAGAGGGCCGCGAAGAGGCCGCGAAGGGGCCGCGAGGGGCCTGAAGAGGGGCCGCGAAGGGGCCGCTAAGGAGGGCCGCGAGGGGGCCGCTAAGGGGGGCCGCGAGGGGGGCCGCTAAGGGGGGGGCGCGAGGGACCGTAAGAGGGGCCGCGAGGGGCCACGAAGGTTCCGCTAAGGGGGGGCCGCGAAGGGGCCACGAGGGGGCCGCGAAGTTAGGGCAGGGCGCGAAGCGCGATTCGGGCAGGCTAAAAATAGTTCGGTGGGCCCTTGAAAAAAATAGTTCCCACTAGGGAACCTGCTCAGAATACCATGTGAAGAGAATAGTGAGGAATGGATCAACTAGGAAAGTGTGTGATACAAATATGAAACCCTAGAATTGTGTACCGACACCGACACTTCACCCAGCAGCAGCCACAATGAATCTTGAGTCACCACGACCGAGGCTACCGGAGATATTCAATCCGAATGCGAGAGACACCGACGTCCGTCGATTGATTGCGTCCCTCGAAATTTACTTCGAGGCTGTACGACCCCGACACACGATGCAACGCAGATTCGGCTCGCAGCAATACTATTGCGAGGCCCGACGCTCGAGTGGATTTACAACACTAATGAGATCCGAGGCGAGGGGTCATGGACGAAGTTTCGTGCAGCTTTAATTCAACGTATCGAACCGATTAATTCGAGCTACATGGCGCAGCAGCAGATTCATTGGCATAAACAGTTGGCAGTGTAACACATTATACGCAGCAAAAGGAGAGCCTCTTCTGTCAAACGATTATGTTGCGTGTGTTGTGTAGGCTGTAGTGGGGTAGCCCATACGTGTTATGTGATGCTATCATTTGCATTCACGTCTGTCTGCCTCCCACCATATGTTCGTGCGTTGCATGTGTGGTGTACGCGTGTGCAAGAATTTGTGTTTGGTGTGGTTTAGATTCTTTGAGTGTGTGTGAATGTTATTTTGTTTGAGCAGATATTTGAAGTGATTCCTGTTATAGTCACAATAGCCTTGAATGTGCCTAAAACGAAAGATAGAGTGCACAGACGGATTTCTGCACAGCGGATTCAAACGTTGATAGCGTTCTGCTCACAGCTGCAAATGACTTGATTCAAATTGGATCTGGAGCGTCTTGACGTCGCCTACAATAAGCAATTTAGATTGCACGATTTCATAAAGAATTGACGACACAGCGTCGGTTTGAACGAACGGTACTATGGCAGCCACTATAGTCTTAGAACACAAGATAGGAAGAGTTACGAGTTGGGAATGACTCCCAGCTCCTACAAACCCCAAGAGCCGAGGTACAGTGATGTGGAACAGTGCCACACTGTCCCCAACCACGAAGGGTCTCGAAACTACCCTCCACAAGGGCCTACACCAAGTGAAATGTTACACTACACAAAGTAATGCAACTATTCTCGCTATCTTAAAGTTTACCGTTTTGGAGAGCTTCGAAATCACTTGATTCTTGAAACCAAGGCTCTGGTTCTTCAAGGTAAATTCTTCCTTGAGTTCTTGGAAGTCTGCTGCGCACACCTGCGACACGCCGAACGTTCCACACACGACAAAATAGAAAACCGCACACGACACGCAAACAACGACGTCGCACGCAACTAGCGATAACTCGCTATTGACTCGACACACACATTCAAAATCATGCTTCATCATACACACACTATTGTAAACATGAAATATATATTATTTCATGCCCTCATACCATTCCATGCACACACGCATGCACGCACACGGACAACAAGCCGAATGCAAACCGTAGGGTTGCACCAACAAACTCCCCCTCGGATTGTTGGCCTTAGGATCTTGCTCTCTCAGTTCAGAGCCATCCCAGCCAGCTTGCAACACTTCCAATGCTGCTGCTCCACCAGCCTCTTGGTCATCATGTCAGCTGGCTGCCTTGTCGTCTTCACATAGTGCAACTCAACTTCACCCGCGGCCACCATGCTCCTCGTCCAATGCCACTTCACCCTCATGTGCTTGGTGAGGCCATGCAACACAGGGTTCTTAGCAAGAGCAATGGCACCCTGGCTGTCACAGTAGAGTGGGGTAGGTCCTTGCTGCTCCTCCCCCAATTCAGCCAACAAACGCCGCTGCCACACAATCTCCCGTACGGCACGGAAGAGTGCCATATACTCGGACTCCACCGAGCTCAATGCTTGATCCACCTGCTTCTTGCTCTCCCAAGCAGTTGGGCCTCCACCAACACAGCAAATGAAACCTCCAACACTTGTCATGTCCTCTGGTTCTGATGCAAAAGAAGCATCCGAGAATGCGGTGAGGAACAAACGCCCGGGTTCAACACCATCCGCGCCCTTTTGGCGCCTTTGCGCCGCCGCCGAATATTGCAGCCCAACGGTCGGTGTTTGGCCAAGATACTTGGCCACTCTCATTCCAGCTGCTACCTGCTCCTCATTAGGGCATTGAACAACCCTAGCCAACTGTCCGGTAGCAAACGCGACGTCCGGTCGGGTGTTTACCGCCGCGTACATGAGGCTGCCCACCAACGAGTGAAAACGGCGCCTCTCCTCTTCACCAACGCTCTCCTCCTCTGGTCCCTTCACACACTTGAAACCAGAGGGAAAGGGTGTAGCCACATGGCCTTCACTCTGCCCAAAGTTGGCAGCCAATGCCTCCAGGTACTTCCGTTGATGCACCCGCATGCACCGCTTCTCCACATCACGTTCAATGTGAAGCCCAAGGTAGAAGTTGACGTCACCAAGGGCCTTACACTTAAACTTGTCCTGAAGCTTCAGCATCACCTCCTTCACAAGGTCAGATGAGGGTGAAAAGATGAGGATGTCATCCACGTACACCACCATGAAGCTCCTCTGCTCCCCCTCGCCAAGCATGAACAAGGAATGATCGGCGGATGAAGGAGTGAAGCCTATCTCCTCCAAAACTCCTCGCAGCTTCAAGTACCACTGCCTAGGGGCCTGCTTCAGTCCATAAAGGGCCTTCTTCAGCCTCAGAACTCTGCCACTACCATCATCAAACCCCTCTGGCTGCGCCATAAAAATCTCTTCCTCAAGGACGCCGTTGAGGAATGCCGTGGTGACATCCATTTGTTTCACCTCCCATCCTTTGATGGCAGCTCCCGCGAGTAGGGTTCTCAGCGTCGTCGGCTTCACCACAGGAGCAAACAACTCCTTATAGTCCACCTTCTCCTTCTGCTGGTACCCCTTCGCCACAAGCCTAGACTTGTAGCGCTCGATCTTGCCGTCGGCGTCGGACTTGATCTTGAAGAGCCACTTGGACGTAATCGCCTTACGCCCCTCCGGTAGCTCCACCAATTCCCATGTGCCGTTCTCCTCAATGCTCTTCAGCTCACTCTCCATTGCCTTCTTCCACTCCTCAGCATCACTACTCTCCAAGGCCTCCTTGAGAGTTGCTGGTTCCCCCGGCATCTCCACCGGAGAGAAGAATGCGAAGGCACACTCCTCGTAGTCACTCTCCTCGTCATCTCCAACTATGAGTGCCGCTCCGACCAAGGCTGAATTGGCTGGCTTTCCCAATGCCTCATAGGTCAGCCTATTAGGGGCTTGAATTCTCCTCTTGCCCCTTCCTTCCTCCTCAGCTGCAGGGACATGAAGGCCTTGGCGTTGCTGTGGGGTGACTCGGATCCGTGGAGCACTCGTAGTGCGAGAAGGAAGTGTCGGTGCACGCTCGCTCACTTGCTGCACCTCCTCCTCTTCTTCCTCCGCATCCTTGGCCTCCTCTCCCCCATTCACAAGGGAAGATTGCCTTGTGGTGGTGCTGCCGCTGCTCAGCTCCAAGGGCAGCTCCACATGCTCCAAACCGGAACTCTTCACCTCCCCAAACCGCATGCCTATCTTCGCCTCATTCTCCGCCTTCCAATCCTTGTACATCAGATTCTCCATGAATTTGCAGTCCCTGCTCACCAAGAATTTCTTAGTGAATGGGTCCCAAAGAAGCCACCCCTTGCTGTTTTGAGCCATGCCCAAGTGCACAGCCCATATCGCCTTGGCACCGAGGTTGTTTTGCCGAAGATGCTTAGGCACGAGCGCCATGCACATGCACCCGAACACCCGAAGCATATCCACCTTTGGCTTCCTTCCTAGCCACTCCACATAGGGCACCCATTTGTCTGCTCCCACATGAGTCAAGGCTCTGTTCTTGGCCACACACGCACTCCGCACCGCATCAGGCCAGAAATATTCGGGTAGCCCGGCTTCAATGAGCAACCCACGCGCCGTCTCCGTGATTGTCCGGTTCGCTCGCTCGGCGATGCCGTTCATTGCAGGGGAGTATGGCATGGTAAGGGAGTGCCTTATGCCATTCTTCTTCAGCCACAATGAGAACTCCTTGCTCAGGAACTCTCCCCCTCGATCGGTGCGAATTGCCTTCACTAACCGGTCTTGTTGCCGCTCCACCATCGGCAACCAATCGGTCTTCACCGTTTCAGCCACGTCACTCTTCTTGGACAGCACGTACACCCAAGTCATGCGAGTGTAGACGTCCACAATGGTGAGAAAGTACTCAGCTCCAGCATCTCCAAGCTTCAGGGGGCCCACCACGTCCATCACCACCTCATCAAGTGGTGCCTTAGCCGTTGCCTCCGAACTAGAGAACGGGTAACGGGTGAACTTGGCTTGCATGCACGTCGGGCAGCCAAGTACCTCATCGGGCTCCCCCTTCACACGTATGCCAGCAACCATCTCATTCTTCACTAGCTGCTGCAAGATGGGCAGGGCCACATGCCCCATTCGCCGATGCAAGGTGAGCCAATCACACTCCCCCGTAGCCGAAGTCGGATTGGAGAATGCCGCACTCGCAATAGTGCCCCACATGTTCTCTCCGTACTCCTCCTCCGCTACTGCCATGGGGTTCTCCTCATCCTTGTGCTGCTTCTTGGCTGCTGCACCACTCTCCTCGTGTTCACCGAGCTTGCTGGTCCCTCCAAGATTGCACTTCTTGGACTTAATCTCCTTAGCGCGACCGTTCGCGCCATCGCCGCTACCAACCGCTTCACCCTTGGTGCTGATGCTTGCTGCCACTTGCCTCTCCTTAGGCATGGGGACCACAGGGATCTGCCACATCTCGTTGTAGACATCCCTATCCTCGTGAAGGTCCCAAAGAATCCGCTCGCCAAGCCTCGCGGTGTAGGTCTTAGCTCCCTTCGAGCTCGTGTCCATGCCGGCCTTTTGCAACCGCCGCACGGAAATCAGGTTGGCAGCAAGGTTGGGCACCCAAAGCACGTTCTTGAGGCCCACCATCTTCCCATCAGCACCCTTGAACATGGCCTTGCCCATGCCTTTCACCTCTGCTCGCTGCCCCAAAGCCGATGTCACATGCTTCACCGGTGACGGCTCAAGTTCGGTGAGCAAGTCCGCACGAGGTGTCATGCTATAGGTAGCGCCGCTATCGATCACCCAATAGTCCAGGGAGTGTAGGGTGACCTTTCCCACAGCTGCTGGCTCCTCAAAGCCTTCATCCTTCTCTGGACCAGCCGGTGCTTGCGTGGACACGAAGAAGAATTGACCCGGGAAGCGATCGTCCCTCGACTCGCTCTCGTTGCCGGCACTCTTCATACTTGCAGCACCACCTCCGCGACCGCCACGGCCTCCACGGCCTCTTCCTCTCCCTCCTCCTGCTCCTCTACCCTCTTGGCCTTGAGCAGGAGTCCATCCATCAGGGAGCTTGTAGCAATCGCGCCACATATGTCCGCTCTTGTGACAATAGTGGCACTCGCCGTCGAATCGGCCACGACCGCGTCCGTAGCTCTTGTTGTCGCTGCCGTATCCACCACTCCCGCGGCCTCCGTTGAAGTTGCTGCCTCCAAACCTTCCTCCTCCTCGTCCTCTGCCCTTTCCACGGCCATATCCACGGCCGATGCTTGCTGCCCCGGCGCCATCCGCAATCGCCAACTCACGGCGACGGAAATCCTCTTGAAGGATCGCTCGCTTCACGTCTTCGAGCGAGAGGTGGGGCAAGTCACGATTGAGGTTGATGATGAGAGAGGACCATGACTCTGGGAGTAAGGCCAGCAACTTGGTCTTCTTTTGGAGCTCACTGTAGTTCAAATCAGCTCCCTCAAGCCGCGTCAACAAGTCGAAGAATTTCTGCACCCCTTCTTCAACCGCTTCGTCTTCTTCAATTCGTAGTGCCGCCATTTGCCGTTCCAACACCACCGCTACCGCCGCTGTTGCAGGAGCATGTACACCCTTGAGAGCAGCCCATGCCTTTGGTCCCTTCTCTGGTT
Source organism: Closterium sp. Naga37s-1 (assembly GCA_947471745.1). Classification (NCBI taxonomy): domain Eukaryota; kingdom Viridiplantae; phylum Streptophyta; class Zygnematophyceae; order Desmidiales; family Closteriaceae; genus Closterium; species Closterium sp. Naga37s-1. Next base: position 1,828,498 of record CANJKZ010001112.1, on the reverse strand, counting down.
CACGCTGGAATGGCTTGATGTGACGGATCTGGCTGCTCCCCAACGCTTGCCCAAGTAGGAGATAGCCTTGTGCGCTCTTCCGCACCCACGGGCTCTTCTCCGGGTCGTTCTCGGGGCGCTTCTCCGTTCCTTCCATCACCTCCAGCAGGTCATAGTGGTCAAAGATGTTCTCCATCTTGAAGGACCATTCAGCAAAGTTGTCACCGTTGAACTTGTCAAGCCCAAACACCCTAGGCTCATCCCTAGGTGGGCCAAGACTTGGTTGCATGGGCGCCATGGCTGAATCACGGGGTTGGCCTTGAGCTTGGGCTTCTCCACTGCCACCAGCAACTCTGCCACCCCTTTCCTCAGGTCCATCCATTGTCGAAACTGCTCCAAGGGGCTCTGATACCACTTGTTATAGTCACAATAGCCTTGAATGTGCCTAAAACGAAAGATAGAGTGCACAGACGGATTTCTGCACAGCGGATTCAAACGTTGATAGCGTTCTGCTCACAGCTGCAAATGACTTGATTCAAATTGGATCTGGAGCGTCTTGACGTCGCCTACAATAAGCAATTTAGATTGCACGATTTCATAAAGAATTGACGACACAGCGTCGGTTTGAACGAACGGTACTATGGCAGCCACTATAGTCTTAGAACACAAGATAGGAAGAGTTACGAGTTGGGAATGACTCCCAGCTCCTACAAACCCCAAGAGCCGAGGTACAGTGATGTGGAACAGTGCCACACTGTCCCCAACCACGAAGGGTCTCGAAACTACCCTCCACAAGGGCCTACACCAAGTGAAATGTTACACTACACAAAGTAATGCAACTATTCTCGCTATCTTAAAGTTTACCGTTTTGGAGAGCTTCGAAATCACTTGATTCTTGAAACCAAGGCTCTGGTTCTTCAAGGTAAATTCTTCCTTGAGTTCTTGGAAGTCTGCTGCGCACACCTGCGACACGCCGAACGTTCCACACACGACAAAATAGAAAACCGCACACGACACGCAAACAACGACGTCGCACGCAACTAGCGATAACTCGCTATTGACTCGACACACACATTCAAAATCATGCTTCATCATACACACACTATTGTAAACATGAAATATATATTATTTCATGCCCTCATACCATTCCATGCACACACGCATGCACGCACACGGACAACAAGCCGAATGCAAACCGTAGGGTTGCACCAACAATTCCTCTGCTCAAGAGCTTTCCGACGAACCAAGAATCGTTGCGATCGGAGCAAGAACGACAAAGTTATAATCTTTCGAAGTTTCGATTGGGATGCGACGACTCTGGGAAGTTGTGAAGTGACTCAATATGGGGTACAGACTCTTGGGGGTTGGGAAATTCGTCCCCATCACTGTAGATGATGCAAACTAGTTGGGAGATGTCAAACCAGGTTGGCAAGTGTGGCCAAGTTGGGGTGAGATGGATTGTGGAGGTTGGGAAAATAACAAGGGTGCAAGTTGGGTACCTATAGAGAGGGGATTTGTGTGGCATGGGGTTTCCTTGGTTGGGGACTCCTTGGGAACGTTCCCTCTCGTCCTCCTCCTCCTCTCCTACCTGGTTTCTAGCTCCTCTAACTTTCGTGTGTGTAACTTGAGAAATAGTTGTGATTGTTTCTATGGCAGCATACCCCCTGGTGCGCCGAAATTCAAAACTCGTGATTTACTTCACCTTTTCATAAGATTCAAATTGGGAATTGCAGCCACGGTCTAGAGCTAAAAAATATCTAAGTTTCGTGAAGTTTTAACAAAAAACGTTTCGTCGACAGCGTTTCTTGTGGAGTCGAGGTTTCTGTGCAGAGAATATGTCCAACGATATTGAGATATTTCGGCCCCTAATCTTTCTAGACTCCGTCCTTAGTCTCTAACAAGTGGTATCAGAGCTAATTAAGGACCTTGTGGGGAGTCTACTGAAGTGTGATGACCCTCCTAGACCCACCATGGCCTGTGGGCATGCCTAAGTGGAGTTCTGGAGGTTGCATGTGACTTCCGCTAAGGGGAAACTCTGCCGAAATTTCGTTGGCGCCGACACTTGTGAAAATAATGTGGGACTTCGGTGTGGACAGCAAAGGGCGAACTGAACTTTGTGATTGGGGGAAGAAAAGATGAGTCAAGGGAGTGGAGATGCAGCTAAGATGCAGGTAACGCGGCTTGAGGGAGCTGATTTGAACTACAGTGAGCTCTAGAAGAAGACCAAGTTGCTGGCCTTACTCCCTGAGTCATGGTCCTCACTCATCATCAACCTCAATCGCGACTTACCGCGGCTATCGCTCGAAGACGTGAAGCGGGCGATTCTTCAAGAGGAATTCCGCCGCGGTGAGTTGGCGAGTTCGGATGGTGCCGGGGCAGCAAGCGTCGGCCGTGGTTACGGCCGTGGAAGGGGCAGAGGACGACGGGGGGGGGGCAGATTTGGCAGCAAAAACTTCAGTCGAGGCCGCGGAAGTGGAAGCTACGGCAGCGACGACAAGAGCTACGGACGCGGTCGCGGCCGATTCGACGGCGAGTGCCACTTTTGCCATAAGAGCGGACACATGTGGCGCGATTGCTACAAGCTCCCTGATGGATGGACCCCTGCTCAAGGCCAAGAGGGTAGAGGAGCAGGAGGAGGGAGAGGAAGAGGCCGTGGAGGCCGTGGCGGTCGCGGAGGTGGTGCTGCAAATATGAAGAGTGACAGCAACGAGAGCGACTCAAGCGACGATCGTTTCCCGGGTCAATTCTTCTTCGTCTCGACGCAAGCACCGGCTGCACCAGAGAAGGATGACGGCTTTGAGGAGCCTGCTGCTGTGGGGAAGGTGACCCTACACTCCCTTGATTATTGGGTGATCGATAGCGGTGTGAGAAAAGTACGAGGAAAGAAATCAACTAGGAAGCAGGTGGGTACAAATGTGAAAACCTAAAAGAGTTGTGCCCCATATTGTCAGCCCCACTACAGCCTACAATATGGTTCTGACACACCCCATAGGCAAAGTGGGGGACAAGCAAGAGAACAAGACAAGGTCAAGCTCAGGGTGGATCACAACGTCACCACACATTCTGAGCACAAGTTCAAGGCCACAAGGCCAGTTCACATGAAGGATTAAAAATCAAGGTGAACAAGCAAGACAATGATCTCAACCTAGCAAGGGAAAGCATGCAGGTGCAGGTATATATAGATCACAGTACCCGCAAAGTCAAGAGGTAAGTAAGTGAGGCCCGGTAGGCACAAGACCTAGCATAATACAGAAACGCTGATGATCACAAGGCTGAAGTGCCTGGTGAAGATATCAGCAGTGTTGGCCCGAGAGGCGACGTAAGGAAGACGAAGCTGGCCACGCTGCTGCAAATCTTAAGCAAGGAAGTAGCGCAGAGCAATGTGCTCCAGTCTGTGCTCCTGACACAAGGCCAGTATGGCCTTGTTGTCGACGTACAGAACTGGAGGAGAACGAGGCGGCTCTCCCAAGTCGGTCAGCAGGTAGGTGAGCCAGCGTAACTCCTGTGCAGCCATGGCCCCAGCGTAGATCTCAGCCTCACAACCGGAGCTGAGAACAGAGGACGAGCGGGTAGACCGCCACGAAACATAGCCGGAACCAAGGCTAAAGGTGTAACCCTGTGACGACCGCTGCGTAGCCAAGTCGTCAACCCAAGAAGCGTCTGCGTGACCAGTGAGGACAACTCGAGCCCTTCCTCCAAGCACGAGCCCCATGCCCGACGTACTACACAGGTAGCGCAACACCCTCTTAGCTGCAGCCATGTGCTCTGGTCGGTGTCTCCCAGGAGCAACATAGCGCGCCAAGATGCTAAGAGGGTATGCCTAGTCAGGTCGAGTGCAGGTCATCAGGTACATGAGGCAGCCAACAAGCTCTAGGTACGGCCCACTCGGCTCTACGGACTCATCCGAAGGCAGAGCTGAGAGCGAGTGGCGAGTGGACAGAGGAGTGGCCTGAGGTGAGGAGTACGTGAAGTCAAAGCGCTAAAGGACCTGCACCATGTGTGACTGAGTCAAGGTAATGGTGCGTCGTGCTCTGTCCCGGGTAATCTGCAAGCCAAGATAGATGCGCAGCTTACCCAGGTCTGTGCATGTGTGTCTCTGCTGCAGCTCCGACTTCATGTGGGCGAGTCCCTCAGTGTTAGCAGTGGCAAAGAAAAAGTTGTCGACGTACACGAGGATGTAGAGTGGCGGCAGCGAAGTGTCGGTGCGCAGAAACAGCGACGGGTCAGCAGTAGAAGGAGCAAACCCAAGAGCCGCAAGCGTAGTCTTCAGTGTGTCGTGCCACTCACGGGGCGCCTGGCGGAGACCGTAGACTGGCCGCCGGAGGCTCCACTGGGTACCAGGAGGAAACGACCCAGTGAAGCCAGGTGGGTGGCGTAGCCAGATCTCCTCGTGCAGGCTGCCCTGTAGGAAAGCAGTGCTGAAGTCAAGAGAGTGAAGCTCGTAGTCACGCTGAGCAGCGACGTGCAGCAGAACCCGAAGAGTGGTCATCTTCGGGGTCGGGGAGAAGGTCTGGAAGAAGTCAACTCCCTGTCGCTGACTGAAGCCTCGAGCAACGTAACGCGCCTTGAAGACAGGCGGAGAACCCGGCGGCCGCTTCACCATGAAAATCCACATGCCACTGACGATGTTCGCCCCAGGAGGGGGAACCTCGTCGACGTAGGTGCCTGTGGAACTCCAGGATGCCATCTCTGCGTCCATGGCTGACTGCCACTGAGAGGAGTAGGGACCCTCTATCGCCTCTGCGTAAGAGCGCGGGGTCGGGATGTCTGGTGCATCCGGGTTTCCCTCAGGTGCAATCAGCATGGACACGAGATGAGGTACAGCGGCTGCAAAGCACTCAAAGTCCTCCTGCCTGTCCTCAAGGACGTCCGTGTCAAGAGCACACTCACCCCCGACGGACGGAGGACAGACAGACTCAGACTCAGCAACAAGACTCGCGGCGTAGTCTAGACGACAGTGAGCAGCAAAGTCGACAAGCTCAGCAACTAAGGCAGACGCAACAGTGGACTCAAAGGAAGGGTTAGTGACAACAGTGGTCGGGAGACGTGTGACAGTAGGACTCCGAGTCAGAAAGGGCAGGAAGAGAGGACGCAGGAGGAGACGGCAGAGGGACACGCTGCGGAGCAGTGGAAGGACGCAGAGCCATGTGGTCCGTGCCAGGGACAGGAGGAGGACGCTGACGCGAACCACGACGACTAGTGCAAGCAGCACGAACAGGCGACGCAGGATGAGACTCGGGCGACACAGGACGAGAATCAGGCTCACGACGCTCTACAAGACCTCCGGTCGGACCAGTGTAAGGAGAAGGAGCAGGCAGTAGGGAGGCGGGCTGTAACTGTGACTGCGACTGGACAGGCTGTGGGCACTCTAAAGAAGGAGCAGGATCAGTAGAAGGCGGGAGACCAAGAACCTGCTGAAGGAGCGGAACGAAGTACGGCCGCGGCCGCGCAGCGCCTCCAGAACCAGTAGGGAGAGCACCAGCACCCCAAGCGGGAGCTCCAACTCCAATAGCACCACCGGCTCCAGCAACACCTCCAGCAGCTCAAGTAGCGCCAACTCCAGCACCCACAGGAGCACCGGCTCCAGCAGCACCTCCAGCTCCAGTACCTCCAGCAGCTCCAGCTCCAGCAGGACCACCAGAAGCCCTAGCAGCTCCAGCAGCTCCAGCTCCAGTACCTCCAGCAGCTCCAGCTCCAGCAGCACCACCAGGCCCAGCAGCTCCAGTACCTCCAGTACGAGCACCTCCGGGACCCGTGGCTCCAGAACCCCCAGCAGCTCCAGCAGCAGCAGGACCTCCAGCAGCAGCAGGACCTCCAGCAGCAGCAGGACCTCCAGCGCCCATAGCACCACCAGCTCCAGCAGCACGGCTCCAACGCCGAGCAAACCACTCGCGCAACTGCTGTGGAGAGAGTGGCTCCCGCCAGGACGAAGCACCCGAAGGACCTCCAGGCTCAGCACCTCCAGACTCCACACGCGCAGGCTCAGCACCCGCAGGCTCCGCACCCCCAGACTCAGCAACCCCAGGCTTAGCACCCCCAGTCTCAGCACCCGCAGGCTCCGCACCCCCAGGCTAAGCGCCCCTAGACCCGGCACCCGCAGGCTCAGCACCCCTAGCAGCGCCAGAGTCAACAGCTACCTCGACAGGCTCGACTGCGTCTACCTGGGACACACCTGAGGGGGCAGGACACTGAGGGGGGAGGGGGTCTACCGGGGGAGGACCTCGCGCGAGGAAGAGCGGCGGCGGGGGGAGGGGGGCAGCGCGGTAGGGGAAGATGCCTATGGAGAGGGGAATTGTGTGGCATGGGGTTTCCTTGGTTGGGGACTCTCTTGGGACATTCCCTCTCATCCTCCTCATCCCATCCCACCTGGTTTATTGCTACTCTAACTCTCTTGTGTAGTAATTGTGAAATTGTGAGACAATTGTGATTGAGTTAAGATTCTATGGCAGCATACCCCCTAGTGCGCCGAAATTGATAACTCAAGAAATACTTCACCTTGTCGTACGATTCAACTGGGGAATTGTAGCCACAGAGTAGAGCTACAATATAACTGAGTTGGTGAAGTTTTGACGGTGCGTTTTTCGTCGACGGCGTTTCTTGTGAGCGCGACGATTCTGTCCAGAAATTGAGACCAACGATTTTGAGATATTTCGGCTCATAATCTTCATAGACTACGTCCTTAGTCTCTAACAAGTGGTATCAGAGCTGATTAAGGACTTTGTGGAGAGTCTACTGATGTGTGAAGACCCTCCTAGACCCACCATGGCCTGTGGGTGTGCCTAAGTGGAGTTCTGGAGGTTGGTTGTGACTTCCGCTAAGGGGAAACTCTGCCGAAATTTCGTTGGCGCCGACACTTGTGAAGATATTGTGGGACTTCGGTGTGGACAGCAAAGGGGGAGCTGAAACCTGTGATTGGGAGCTGAGGAGATGAGTCAAGGGAGTGGAGAAGCAGCTGAGAAGAAGAGTGAGCCGCCACCATCCAAGATTGAGGCATTGGATGGCTCCAACTACGAGGAATGGAGCGGGCGGATGAGAAGCGTCTTCAAGCGCTACAAGCTGCTGAAACTTGCGATGGGAGAAGAGAAGATGCCCGAGGAAGGAGATGCTCGGGATCGGTGGATTGAGCGGAGCGCGGTGTTGTTCGACCTCATCTTGCAATCGGTCAACAACGACATGTTCGAGCACATCAAGGACCTGGTTGAGTTGGACGACTCCGGTCCAAAGGCGTGGAAGCTACTGCGCGACGTGATTCAGCCCAACACGCTGCCCATGGTGATCGTGCTCGAGAAGGAGATGGCGGCCATCTCCATGCGATCGGGAGATGATGTGAAGCCGGTCCTTGACAAGATCAAGGACACATATGCGAGGATGGCAGCGGCGGGCAGCGAGGTGTCGCAGATGCAGCAATGCACCAAGATCATCTCGGTGCTCGACAACTCATGGGATAACCTCATCCCCACCCTCAATGTTCAGCAGGACAAGTGGACGCCTGAGTGGCTACGACAGCAGATCCTGCAGGAGGACTTCCGCAGGCGCCACACGGGAGGTGGTGCTGCCAACAAAACTGCTGAGGGATATGGAGCTGCAGGAGGCAGCAGAGGAAGAGGGGGAGGGAGAGGCCGAGGCCCTGGGAGAGGCTTTGGCAGAGGGAGAGGCCGAGGTGACTACAACGAGGGGCATGGGAGCTCTGGAGGCAGGGGGAGCACCCGAATGGAGGGTGCGTGCTGGTACTGCAAGAAGGCTGGACACCCATGGTTCAAGTGTTTCAGCCGGCCTGAGGGATGGGCGCCCCCAGGCATGAAGCCGCCAAGTGGTGAGCGTGCACGAGGTGGCGCTGTGCAAGGTTCAGGTGCACAAGGTGATGGTGCACAAGGTAAAGCTGACCCTAGGATGTTCCTCATGGTTAAGGATGTGCAAGGGAGTGGGGGTGATGTGGGTTCAGTTGGGAAGGTTGTGATGCACCCCCTCACCCACTGGGTGATAGATTCAGGTTGCACAAGTCACATGACCCCACGGGCAGATTTGCTTGACGAGGTAAAACCCCCTGGGAAGATCAAGTTTGTGGCTGCCGCTTCAGGTGCCTTGCTCCCTGTGATTGGTGTTGGGAATGCCAAGGTTATGGGAGCTAATGGGGGGCTTGTGGGGCTGGGGAATGTGCTATTGGTTGAAGGTTTATCCGCTAACCTCCTCTCTGTGCGCCGGCTGCAGAAAAGCAAGCCCAAAGTTACATTCGGCCCAACCAGCTGCCGTGCAAAGCTTGGGAAGTTGCTGCTGTGGGATTTGGAGGAGAAGAGCAGCTGCATCAAGGACCTGTGGCAGCTGCCCATCATCCCTTGGAATGGGAAACCACCAGCAACGGCAGCGGCTGCAGCAACGGCTAAGGTAGCTGCAAGGGGAGAGAAGATTGCACCAATTGGTGGGGCCCTGGATGCAGTCAAGAAGGTGCAGCAGTCACAGCAGCCACATGGTGAGGTGCTTGCTGGTGTGGATGCAACCGCTGCATGGGCAAAGGCTTCATCTGGGAATGGTGATGCCGATTGGGAGACGTGGCACGAGAGGTTGTGTCACATCAACATTCCTATGCTGCAGAAGTTAGTGAAGGATGGGAGCTTGAAGGGGTTGGAGGTGAAGGGGGCAGCAAAGGAGATTGGGAGCTGCACGAAGTTTCCCTTCAGCAGCAGCACAGGACCAGCCAAGGCACCACTTGCGCTTGTGCACATGGATGTGGTTGGCCCTATGAGGGCCAATTCTCTCTCGGGCAGCCGCTACTTATTGACGATTGTGGACGACCACACGCGTGCGGTGTGGGTGTACCCTCTCAAGACCGAGGGGGAGGTGGCAGCGGCTGTTCTTAAGGAGTGGATGCCGAGAGCTCAAAGGGAGAGCGGACATAAGGTGAAGGTGATCCGCACCGACAATGGGGGAGAGTTCATCGGTGCTGATTTTGAGGCGGTGCTGAAGAAGAAGGGGATCCAGCATCAGCTCACAGTGCCCTACAACCCTCAGCAGAACGGCGTGGCTGAGCGGTTCAACCGGACCCTGCAAGAAGGTGCTCGCACTCTTCTTGGGCGTGCAGGGCTGCCGGATCCGTTTTGGGTGACTGCACTGCGGCAGGTTGCCCTTGTGAAGAACAGGGTGCTGGCGACTGTGGGGGACAAGCAGTGGGTCCCCTACACCAAGTGGTATGGGAGTGCACCAGCAGTCAACATGCTGAGAGCCTACGGCTGCATAGTGGTGTTTCATGTGCCGAACGAGAAGAGGGGAAAGCTGGAAGCTTCTGGGAGATGGGGTGTGCACTTGGGGCTTGCTAAGGATCACAAGAGCTGGTTGATATGGGACTTGACCAGCCAGCAGCTGACTGTGTCAAGGGATGTGAAGTTCCTTGAGTCCTTGTACTACAAGGAGTGGAAGCAGCAGCAGCAGAAGCTTCCTACTACACCGCTGATCATTGAGGCCGATGAGGTGCAGCGGCCTTCGAGGCAAGTTAAGGTCACTGTCTCAGAGGAGGAGATCTTTGGGGTGACTGAGGATGGGGGAGAACCTGAGGTAGAGGAGCAGCAGCAGCAGCATCAGCAGCAGCCGCAGCAGCAGTAGCAAGATGCTCCACCACGTACCCAACGTCCGCCTGACCGTCCTAGGAGGGATGTGCGCCTACCTAACAGGCTGACCTATGCGAGCCGTGGCACGCCAAGTGTGGTACCGGCTGGAAGTGTGGCTGAACAGATGGATGAAGATGAGATAGCGTATTGCTATGGAGCTGCAATGAGATGGTTTGGTGGATAGTGCTGTGAAACAGAGGCTGCAGAGGGTGCTGCAGATTTGAGCAAAGAGGAGATGTTGGAAGTGGGATGTTGGAAGTGGGATGTTGGAAGGAGATGATCGTCCATTGGGATGAGTGTTGGAAGTGAATGGAACTTGCTGGAATGAGTGTGCATTGAGGGTGCATGCTTGAACTATGGCATGTGGGATGATGGTAGGCATCCAGAGGGGGATTTTGTTATGTGATGCTATCATTTGCATTCACGTCTGTCTACCTCCCATCACATGTTCGTGCGTTGCATGCGTGGTGTGAGCGTGTGCAAGAATTTGTGTTTGATGTGGTTTGTTTTTTCTGAGTGTGTGTGAATGTTATTTGGCTTGAGCAGATATCTGAAGTGACTCCTCTGCTCAAGAGCTTTCCGTCGAGCCAAGTACCGCTTCAATCTGAGCACGAACAAGAAAGTTACGAACGCTGGAAGTTCGTATGCTTTTGATATTTGGTTGTGGTGACTATGGGAAGTTGTGGGGTTGACTCCATAAGGGGTACAGACTTTTGGGGGTTGGGAAATTCGTCAACATCACTGTAGATGCTGCCAAGTGGTTGGGAGGAGCCAAACCAGGTTGGCAAGTGTGGCCAAGTTGGGCAAGGTGGATGGCATGGGTTGGGAAAGTGACAAAAATGAAAGTGGGGTTGCCTATGGAGAGGGGAATTGTGTGGCATGGGGTTTCCTTGGTTGGGGACTCTCTTGGGACATAGCCTCTCGTCCTCCTCATCCCATCCCACCTGGTTTATTGCTACTCTAACTCTCTTGTGTAGTAATTGTGAAATTGTGAGACAATTGTGATTGAGTTAAGATTCTATGGCAGCATACCCCCTAGTGCGCCGAAATTGATAACTCAAGAAATACTTCACCTTGTTGTACGATTCAACTTGGGAATTGTAGCCACGGATTAGAGCTACAACATATCTGAGTTTGGTGAAGTTTGGATGGTGCGTGTTTTGTTGACGGCGTTTCTTGTGAGCGCGACGATTCTGTCCAGAAATTGAGACCAACGATTTTGAGATATTTCGGCTCCTAATCTTCATAGACTCCGTCCTTAGTCTCTAACAGAAGCCAAGGAAGACCCAGGGAACAGCACGGGAGGACAGCTTATCCGCAGACAAGCTCGAGATCCCCAGACACGGAACGCAGACGCATCGCCAACCTTCCCCGTCCACCGCAGAGTAGGTGTGGTCTCCGGTAGGGAGACCCGAGGCTGAAGGTTGATCTGATGCGCCGCGTACTGAACCGCGAACGGCCACAGAAAATGGGGAGCAGCCGTATGGATCATGGACGTACGAGCGATGTCCATGACCATGCCAATGCGGCGCTCAGCAATCCCATTTTGCTGTGGAGAGGCCGGAAGCGTGAACGTCTGGCAGATGCCCTCCGCACGACAGAAGGCTCGCAGAAGGTCAGAGGAAAACTCTCCACCCCCGTCGGAGTGCAGACGCAGAACAGGTAGGTCCGAGCCGAAACTCTGGCTGAGCTGACGACGGGCAGCGCGGATCCAGTCGATCAGCACCTCAGTGACCTCACCCTTGCAGCGCAAGGGGAAGACTGTGGTGTAACGCGAGTAGTCGTCAACGACTAGCAGAAAGTAGCGTTCGTGACCTTGTCCACGGACACGGGCTGGCCCCCACACGTCCATGTGAAGAGTCTGCAAGGGAGCCTCCGTCGGAGGGAACTCGGAGGAGTGAGGAGGGGACTCAAGGAACGCAGGTAGGGGCAGGCCCCGGGGGGAGGGGAGGGAGAGACCGAGGAAGACCAGTGACAAGGACACGGGAGGCCATGCCTCGGAGATGAGGCAGGGAGGGGTGGCCAAGGCGGTGGTGCCAGAGGAGAGTCTGGTGAGACAGGAGGCGACACAAGCAGGGGGCAGACTCAGGACCAGACCAGGACGCTGCAGCAAACACCTGACCCAACGCAGCTACCTGACCAGACTCAGCAACCGGAGGAGACACGGTAGTCAGGGTGTACAGGCTCGACCCAGGCTGACGAGTGAATGTGGCCAGGTGCCGGCCTGTCCGAGTACACAAACAGTGGGTCACCCGCTGACCTCCAGGAGTGAACTGGTCAACCCACGCGTCCTGAAGGTCAGCTCCACTCACCAAGTTCGTGGAGAACGAGGGGAGGTGGAGGCCAGACAGAGAGCCAGACGGGACCGCCGGACACGGCAGGACCGTGGAGGAGTGTGCAAGGACCGGACCCCCAGAGGGTTCAGCCAGAGAGACTGCCACTGGCCGACTGAGCGGCGAGAGTGTGGTGCAGTCGCGAAAGAAGGAGCGGGAAGCACCCGAGTCAAGGGTGAACGTGTGCAAGGCCTGAGCCGACGCGGTACCTGAGAGAGCAGACTCACCAGTACCTGGGGCAGCAGACTCACAAGCACCTGGAGCAGCAGACTCACTAGCACCTAGAGCAGCAACCTCAATGCCCGGGTCGGGCGGAACACACAGGTAACAGTCACCCTCAGCACTAATAGACACAGCATACATAGCAGCAAGGATAGCATCATAATCAAGATCAAAGATAGCAACCCCCGACTTAAGCAGATCACCCCAGCGTGGGATCTCAGTGGAGTCAGGAAACTGTGTACGCCAGGCGTCAGTCAGGCGGCCAAAACAGCGCTGTGTGGCGTGCGGCCCTCCGCACATCTCCCCACTGCGCTCGCCGGTGCGGAGAACGTAAGCGCAGGGACCAGCACCCCCAGACCTCCCACGCCCAGCGTACCACTCACAAAGCTGCTGGGGCGACAGGGTCTCACGAGGGCGCTGCTGCTGCTGGCGCTGACCACCGCCAAAGCCTCCCCACTGCACAGCGCCACCCCGACTAGCACCAGCGCCGCCGCCACCCCCACCACCGCCGCCGTCGCCGCCACCTCCACCCCCACTGCCGCTGCCTCCGCCGCCTCCACCTCCACCACCGCTACCGAAGCCCCCACTCATGCCACCACCTCCACCCCCACCCCCTCCGCCGCCTCCACCGCCACCACCGCCGCCCCCGCCATCCCCTCCAGCACTCTTGCCCCCCTTGCTCCTGCCGCTGCGGCGCCTCCCACTAGGAGCAGACGCAGCGCTGACCGACTCGGTGCCAACGAGGTCGACAGCAGCAGCAGAGGCAACAGAGGGCAACAGAGGGACGGGGGAGCACCCCTCAAAGAAAGGGGCACGAGGGCCACCACGAGAGGCTCCTACAGCGACTATACTCTTCTCTGCTGCAAGGAGGCGCTCCTCGAGGAGGTCAACGGTGAGCGTGGTGGGGCAAAGGGAGAGGAAGTGGTCCCTTACCGAGCGAAGGAGTCGGGAGCCGGGTGACGAGGTAGTAGAGAGTGATGTACATAGGGGGGTGGGTTCGCGGCGCGGAACTCGGCAAGAAGTGCAGCGTGGTAGCGGGTGTCACTAGTGCGGAGGTGCGTAATGAGGTCAGCGACTGTGGCAAAAGTAGCTAGGTCAGGGAACAGGTACGGCAGCATGAGGCGGCTAAGGGCAGCAGTGGCAGGGGAGGAGTAGCGCGCAACAACAGCGTCGTACAGAGTCCTAGCGGTCTTGTACTGGCTAAAGTGCGCGCGCTCAGCAGACGGCAGGTGACTGCGAATAGCAAGACAAGCAGCAGCATCGCGCGTGGTCCACTGCGAGCAAACAGCACTGTCAGCATCGGCAGCAGGTGCAGCAGAGGCGCCGGACGTGAGATCAAAAAGCGAGACTCCGTCCTTGCTATCGCACTGCAGAAATAGCTGCAGATCATCGACCCAGACCTCAAAATCGACCGCTCGACCCTCAGCATCGAAGGTAAGGACATTAGGGCTAGCCATGACAGCAGGAGCAGCAGCAGTAGCCTAGTAGCAGCAGTAGCAGCAGGAGCAGCGCGACTCGGCAGGGCGGCGCGGCTCGCAAGGGTGGCGCGGCTCGGCAGGGCGGCGCGGCTCGGCAAGGCGGCGTGGGTGCGGCGGTGCGCTTACCAGCGGCGGGAGGGGAGGGTAGAGGCCGCGATTGGTGGGGCAGGGCCGTGGCGCGCCGGCAGGGTAGGGGCCGCGACAAGGCGGCAGGGTAGGGTCGCGGCTCGGCGGCAAGTTAGGGGCGCGTCATGGCAGCAGGGCAGGGCCGCGACGGCGGGGCCGCAGCGGCGACGACAGTGGCGGTCGCACCGGCGGCTGCGGGCTCGACGGCGGCAGCAGAGCCGCTACGGCGGCAGCAGGGGCGATGGCTGCTGCAGGCCACGGGGCCTCGGCGGCTGCTGCAGGGTAAGGGGCCGCGACGACGAGGCGGACGGGCCGTGGAGGGCCGCGACTACAGGCGGGCGGGCCGCGCAGGGCCGCGACGAATGGGCGGGCGGTCCGCAAAGGGCCGCTAAGGGCGGCGACGGGCCGCTAAGGGCTGCAGGGCGGGCCGCTTAAGGGCGGCAGGGTGGTTCGCGGCGGGGCGGCGACGGGCCGTTAAGGGCGGTAGGGCGGGCCGCTAAGGGCGACAGGGCGGGCCGCTAAGGGCCGCGACGGTAGGGCGGGCCGCTAAGGGCCGCGACGGCAGGGCGGGCCGCTAAGGGCGGCCGTAGGGCAAAGCCCGATGCGCGCTTCGGGCAGGGCAAGAAGAAAAAATTTCAAGTGGTGGGCCCTTAAAAAAAAACGGTCCCACTAGGGAACCCGCTCTATACCATGAGAGAAAAGTACGAGGAAAGAAATCAACTACGAAGCAGGTGGGTACAAGTGTGAAAACCTAAAAGAGTTGTACCCCATATTGTCAACCCCACTACAGCCTACAATATGGTTCTGACAAGCGGTGCTACCTATAGCATGACACCTCGCGTGGACTTGCTCACCGAACTCAAACCATCACCGGTGAAGCATGTCACATCGGCTTTGGGGCAGCGAGCAGAGGTGAAAGGCATGGGCAAGGCCATGTTCAAGGGTGCTGATGGGAAGATGGTGGGCCTCAAGAACGTGCTTTGGGTGCCCAACACTTCCTCACCATTGTCGACGTCTACACTCGCGTGACTTGGGTGTTTGTGCTGTCCAAGAAGAGCGACGTGGCTGAAACGGTGAAGACCGATTGGTTGCCGATGGTGGAGCGGCAACAAGACCGACTTGTGAAATCAATCCGCACCAATTGAGGGGGAGAGTTCCTGAGCAAGGAGTTCAGATTGTGGCTGAAGAAGAGTGGGATAAGGCACTTCCTTACCATGCCATACTCCCCTGCAATGAACGGCATCGCTGAGCGAGCGAACCGCACAATTACGGAGACGGCACGCGGGTTGCTCATTGAACCCGGGCTACCCGACTATTTCTGGCTTGATGTGGTACGGAGTGCATGTGTGGCCAAGAACAGAGCTTTGACTCATATGAGAGCAGACAAATGGGTGCCCTATGTGGAGTGGATTGGAAGGAAGCCTAAGGTGGATATGCTTGGGGTGTTCGGGTGCATGTGCATGGCGCTCGTGCCTTAGCATCTTCGGCACAACAAGCTCGGTGCCAAGGCGATATGGGCTGTGCACTTGGGCATGGCTCAAAACAGCAAGGGATGGCTTCTTTGGGACCCATTCACAAAGAAGTTCATGGTGAGCAGGGACTGCAAGTTCATGGAGAACCTCATGTACAAGGATTGGAAGGCGGAGAACGCGGCAAAGATAGGCATGCGGTTTGGGGAGGTGAAGGCAATCTTCCCTTGTGAATGGGGGAGAGGAGGCCAAGGATGCAGAGGAAGCAGAGGAGGAGATGCAGCAAGTGAGCGAGTGCTACAAGTGCTCCACGGATCCGAGTCATCCCGCAGCAACGCCAAGGCCTTCAAGTCGCTGCAGCTGAGGAGGAAGGAAGGAGCAAGAGGAGAGTTCAAGCCCCAAATAGGCTGACCTATGATGCACCTGGAGAGCAGGGAAAGTCAGCCCTGGCCGGAGCAGCAATGATGGTCGGAGACGACAAGGAGAGTGACTACGAGGAGTGTGCTTACGTGTTCTTCTCTCCGGTGGAGATGCCAGGAGAACCAGCAACACTCAAGGAGGCCTTGGAGAGTAATGATGCTGAGGAGTGGAAGAAGGCCATGGAGAGTGAGCTGAAGAGCATTGAGGAGAATGACACGTGAGAATTGGTGGAGCTACCGGAGGGACGTAAGGCGATAACGTCCAAGTGGCTCTTCAAGATCAAGTCGGACGCTGACGGCAAGATCGAGTGCTACAAGTCTAGGCTTGTGGCCAAGGGGTACCAGACGAAGGAGAAGGTGGACTTCAAGGAGTTGTTTGCTCCTGTGGTGAAGGCGACGACGCTGCGGACCCTACTCGCGGGGGCTGACATCAAACGATGGGTGGTGAAACAAATGGACGTGACAACCGCGTTCCTCAACGGCATTTTCGAAAAAGAGATTTCCTTGGCGCAGCCCGAGGGCTTTGATGATGGTAGTGGCAGAGTGTTGAAGCTGAAGAAGGCCCTCTATGAGCTGAAGCAGGCCCCTGGGCAGTGGTACTTGAAGCTGCGAGGAGATCGGCTTCACTCCCTTTACGGCCGATCACTCCTTGTTCATGCTCGGCGAGGGGGAGTAGAGGAGCTTCATGGTGGTGTATGTAGATGACATCCTCATATTCTCACCCTCCTCTGACCTTGTGAAGGAGGTGATGCTGAAGCTTCAGGACAATTCAAGTGCAATCACTTGGCGACGTGAACTTCTACCTCGGGCTCCACATCGACTGGACGTGGAGAAGCGGTGCATGCGGGTGCACCAACGGAAGTAACTGGAGGCGTTGGCTGCCAACTTTGGGCAGAGTGAAGGTCATGTGGCTACACCCTTTCCCTTTGGGTTCAAGTGTGTGAAGGGACCAGAGGAGGAGAGCGTTGGTGAAAAGGAGAGGCGCCGTTTTCACTCTTTGGTGGGCAGCCTCATCTATGCGGCCGTCAACACACGAATGGACGTTGCATTTGCTACCGGGCAGTTAGCTAGGGTTGTGCAATGCGCTAATGAGGAGCAGGTAGCAGCTGGAATGAGGGTGGCCAAGTATCTTGGCCAAACACCGATTGTTGGGCTGCAATACTCGGCGGCGGCGCAAAAGCGCCAAAAGGGCACGGATGGATTTGAACATGGGCGTTTGTTCCTGACCGCATTCTCGAATGCTTCTTATGCATCGGAACCAGAGGACATGACAAGTGTTGGAGGGTTCAATTGCTGTGTTGGTGGAGGCCCAACTGCTTGGGAAAGCAAGAAGCAGGTGGACCAAGCATTGAGCTCGGTGGAGTCCGAGTACATGGCACTCTTCCGTGCCGTACGGGAGTTGTGTGGCAGCGGCGTTTGTTGGCTGAATTGGGGGAGGAGCAGCAAGGACCTACCCCACTCTACTGTGATAGCCAAGGTGCCATTGCACTCGCTAAGGACCCTGTGTTGCACGTGTCAACGGGAGTTGTGTGTTGGCCCCATCCTCGCTTGGGCGGAGCCGACTTCGTGGTCGGGTGTGAGGGGAGCAGCCGACCTGCAGCAGTGGACGAGCTGGTTGACGAGGGGGTCGACCTACACGGGAGACCACTATACGGGCGCCGACTTCAGGGTGGCGCCAACTTCAAGGAGGTCGACCAGGGAAGTTGACCTGCGGAGGACGTCAACTTGGTGACGTCATCTTTGGGAAGCCGACTTTGGTGGTCGGCTGACGGACTGCTGGTCGACCTGGTGGTTGGTCGAACAGGCCTGCGTGTCGACCCGCTGGTGGTCGACCTGACCTGGTGGTCGACGAAGGAGGGGCCGACGTCGACCTCGACTCAGGACGCCGAGCAGTTGGGCGTCGAGTAGCTGGGCGTCAACTTTGTGACGCCGACTTCAAGTAGCCGACTTGGGTGGTCGGCCGACAACTGCGCTGGTCGACATGAAGCTGGTCGACCAGGACTGCTGGTCGATGTGGAGCTGGTCGACCAGAAGTGACGTCGATGTGGAGCTGGTCGACCAGGGGCGTGGTCGACCTGGTGAGGTCGACTTGGAGGTGGTCGTCGACTTGGGAGGTCGCAGGCACGTACGGGAGCAGCTGGTCGACGTGGTTGCCCGGTTGACCAGGTTACCTGGATGACGAGGTTCTGCGGAGGAGTGCGACGGCCGCCCAGGCGAAGTTGGCGAGCCCGACCTCGGGGGTGGTATCCCGAGGTCGACATGGCGGATCAGGTGGAGTCGTCAGCGCGGGGATGACTTGGTGTGTGCGTTGTGCAGGTGACGAGACTCAGCCCGCCAATCATCTGCGAGCACCTGCGAAGTGGGTGCGCTGCTGTTCTGCGTGAGCAACGCCGTCAACCTGCAGTGTTGGCACGCCGTCGACTTTGCACTGCTGGAGCGCGGTTGACCAAGTCATGCTGGAACGCGGTCGACCATGCTGCGCTGGCAGTTGACCCGCTTGCATGCTAGCTCTGATGTAATCTTGCCATGCCAACTTCATTGTACCATTGTTGTCAACTTTCTCTAGTGAAACTCTTGCCAAAAATTACCCCGTGAACTAGCAAGCAGTGTGTGCACTAGGAAAACGACTAAGGACCAACGAACGCAGAGATCACACGAGCACCCGTGCCTAGCCCGTAGTCTAGCTCCCGTTGTAGTAGTTATCTCCGCATGGTGCGGTGAGCGTGGACGGCACACGACTTACCTTTCAGTGAGGTCGACGTAGAGGTCACTAACCTAAGTTGCTCGTAGGCCGGTAGCCGTACAGGTCCCTAGCGTGCGCGTAGGTGACACCAAGGTGATGGACACCCTGGAGGGACGGCTGTAGGATGCAAGGAGACGCCATGAGGCCCAGGAGTATGGGGCGATACCCTGGGCGGTCGTCGAGGCTGGACTCCACTCCATGTGGGCGACTTAGCATCCCTCTTCTCGACCAGCTTCTCCTCAACCGGTGACCAACGAAGGCGGCGTCAACGCGGGCGTCAACGCCGGAGGTGGCAAAGTCGGCAGCAGTGCGGGAGGCACGTCGAGGCAGCGTGGTGTGATTCACGCCGATGAAGTCGGCGGCGTTCAGGCGCGAGGGGTGCAGTCGTCGGCGGGTGCAGGCTCCTCGCAGGGCGACGTCGGAGGAAGTCGAAGTGGTTTGTCGCCGATGTCGGCGACCCAGGTGACGGCGAGCGGGATAGCACCAAGCTATGGCTACTTCAAGTTTGCGCCGGACAGGATCTTGGTCACCCCGCCGCTCGTTGGTCGACAGGACATCCTCACCTGGAAGGAAGCCATCGAGCCCCAGCTGGAGATGGCTGGGCTGATCAACTTTGCTCGAGGTACTGTGGCGACGGCGGACGACCCCGACTTACGTGCGGAGTTCCGAGCAGTACAGCTGTTGACCTTCATGGTCATCTCGCGATGCTGCTCGCCAGGCGTGCAGATCGCCTTGAAGTGGTGTCGGGAGTACCTCGACGCCGGCCACCAGGCGTGGCACTTCATTGAGTCGACCTACCAAGTCACCGACGACCTGTTCATCGCCCAGCTGGAGGGACAGCTGACGCACCTATGTATGGGCGACGAGGAGACGGTAACCGACTACTGCAACCGGGCCAGGCGGATTCTTGCCACCATCAGGATGGCCGGTGCGCAGTACTCGACGGCGTCGTACGTCACCCACGTCACGCAGGGACTGTCGAGCAACTACAACATCCTGAAGCGGCTGTCAATGGCGCCGAGCACAAGGACGACGCTCAACGAGGACAACTTGACCTCGTACATCCTGCAGGACGAGGCGATGCAGGAGGCAGAGCGGTCCCAGGAGCTCTTGGCGCAGGCGAACTTCGTCGCCCCGGCGAAGCAAGGAGGTCGACCGGGGCAGCGCGGACAGTCTGGCGGCGGTGGTAGCAGTGGCTGGAAGCCGGCCAAGGAGTTCGACAAGAAGACGTCGACCAAGGGCAGCGGTCGAGGAGGAGGAAGTCGACGTCGGGAGTGCTGGATCTGCCGCAGCCCTGACCACCTCTCCTTTGAGTGCCCCAACCGCAGTGACTCCGAACACGACGACGCCAAGGGAGGCCGCGGGAGGTCTGGCAGTCGTCGTCCTCGTCGAGGAGGAAACCAGCCGCGCAAGGAGAAGCAGTCGACCAAGACGTCGACCTCGGCGAAGGACGCCGACTCCTCTGCAGGCGGCAAGGGGCAGAACGACAAGACGGCGTCGTGCTCGCTGGTCGGCGTAGTGGAGCCGACCGTCTCGCTGGTACCGGAGGCCGGTGAGGACTTCCAGGCGGTGGCGGCAGCTGTGCAGGCAAACCCGGCAGTGGTCCTGCTCGACAGCGGTTGCTCCCACCACTTGATGGGGACGAAGAAAGTCTTCGTCGACCTGCAGCCAAGCGGCTCCATCAAGCACGTGCACGGCTTCAATGGGGCGCTGCAGGACGTCCAGGGCGGCGGCAGCGTCGCCCTGCAAGGGGAGGTCGGGAAGCAGGTGCTCATCCCCGACATGCTGTACGTCCCGGGTGTGCGGGCAAACCTGTTGTTATCCGGCCAGCTGAAGGAGCACGGCGTGAAGCTGCAAGAGGACGGAGATGGCATGCTGCTCGTCTCGGCAGCCAGAGAGGTGCTCGGTCGGGCGACATACTCCGGGCGTGTCCTCTGCACCGACCTGCGTCCCTGCTCAACGAGGTCAACGTCGCCCACGGCGGAGGTTGTGGCCCTGCGGGCGATCGTCTCGAAGACGAAGTCGACGCCGGACAGGATGCACGCGAGACTTGCGCACGTCGGCATGGACACCATCAGGAGCTCGGCGAAAAACGAGGTCGCCATTGGGCTGGACCTCAAGTCGGCGACGGGCGCCGACTCACCATGTGTCTCGTGCGTCGGCGGGAAGCTGGCGCGGCACACCTTCCCCGACCAAGGCTCCGACGCCGACGACGTGCTGGCCGTCGTGTACATCGACCTGTGCGGGCCGTTCCGCGTGGCTGCCAAGGACGGTAGCCGGTACTTCTTGCTGCTGAAGGACCGCAAGACCCGCTACGTGTGGGTGAAGCCGGTCGCCAAGAAGTTGGATGTGCTGCTGGAGTTCCAGACATGGCTGGTGTTGGTGGAGAGGCAGACAAAGAAGTCTGTCGGAATCTTTCTTCTCCTCTGCCCTCGTGTGTCTGTGCTGTCCTCCAGGCCTCCTTGCTATGTCTCATCAACCCATCAAGTTCCTCAGTTCCCTCCCCAAGCCTTGGGGCTTGGGCTCTGCCTTTCCCACTTGAACGTCCCTAGCCACTAGATCTGGGCTAGGAAAACCTAACTCGGCTGACTGACGACCACACTCGTGGGCAACAATCAACTTGGGCTTGCTGTGGTTGGCTCCTCTGCGAAAGCAGCACTAGGGAGTAGCTAGGAACAGGTCTTTTTGCTAAGAGTGGAAACAAACAAGCAAGCAATTGAACCTACTTCGGTTGCTTGCCTAAGTAGTGGGGTCGGGTTACCGTTGCTCCACAACGGATACCTACTTTCGCTACGTCTCCTTGTTTCCCCCGCCTTGACTGCACGGCTTCCTTGACCTCATTTGTAACTCTACTCACTACTGTAATCTGTCATGGTTTTATATTGTCACTGCCTACGCTAATTAGCAATTAAAACCATGACAAGTCAGTGCTGATGCTTCGCTCCGACCGAGGGGGGGAGTTCCTCGGGAGGAAGTTCACCGACTTCGTGGACGGAAAGGGGATCGTCCACGACCTTACCTGCCCGTACACCCCGCAGCAGAACGCCATGGCGGAGCGGGAGATGAGGACGGTGGTGGAGTCGGTGCAGACGATGCTGCTGCACATGGGCGTGCAGCACCACTGGTGGCACCTCGCTGGGGAGGAGCAGGTCAAGGAGCAGCTGCCGACAGGGGAGCAGGGAGCGGTGACGCCGACCACGGAGCAGTGGGCAACCAGGCTGTCGGCAGAGGAGCCGACCACAGGGGAGAGGTCGACCAGAAAGTCGACCGAGGTGCAGCAGGACGACGAGGGCAATGAAAACGGTGACGCCGGGGAGTCCACCAAGAGTGACGTGGTGGAGGTTCGGCCGGAACCCCGGAAGTCGGACAGGGTTCGAAGGCCACAGGACTTCTTCGTCCCCGCTGCCTTCACCACGGTGTACGACGTGGACGATGACGACGACCTGCTGTACGACGATGCCGAGGAGGATGAGGAGTTTCCGGAGCTCGACCCGGACATGCTAGCTGACCCTGAGCACCGTTGGGACATTTCGACGATGACGGTGAAGGAGGCGTTGGCGAGCTGGAAGGGCCCGGCGGTGAAGGCCGCCATGGAGGAGGAGATCCGCAGCCTCATCAACATGGGCACATGGGAGCTGCTCGAACGCCCACCGGGGGTGAACGTCATGAAGAACCGGTGGGTGTTGACGACGAAGTACCACGTCGACGACACCGTTGAGCGCGAGAAGGCGAGGCTGGTCGTGAAGGGCTTCACGCAGGTGTACGGCGCCGACTACGACGAGACGTTCGCGCCGGTGGGCAGCTACGTCACGCTGAGGATCTTCCTCAGTATCGTTGCCGTCCTCAACCTCAACCTGATGCAGCTCGACATGAAGAACGCCTTCCTGCAGAGCAGGCTCGACCGGGTGCTCTACATGTCCCAGCCTGACTACTTCAACGACGGAACCGGCCGGGTGTGCAAGCTGCTGAAGAGCCTGTACGGGCTGAAGCAGTCGCCGCTGCTGTGGTACTTGGCGCTCAACGACGTGCTGGTCGGCGCCGGGTGGAAGAAGAGCCAGGTCGACGAGGCTCTTTACTTCAAGGTCGGCGACAATGGAGTGGCCTGCTGGGTGCTGGTCTACGTCGACGACCTGCTCGCTGCCAGCAGCAGCACCGAGATGCTGAAGGAGCTGAAGGAGCTGCTGGAGTCCGCCTTCGAGCTACGTGAGATCTCGCTAGTGCAGAAGTATCTCGGGCTGGAGATCGTGCGCGACAGGTCGGCGGGGAAGCTGTGGCTGCACCAGCAGGGCTACGCCGACAAGCAGCGTAGGCGCTTCATCGAAGAGGAGCAGATCGGGCGCACCCCGAAGACGCCGGTCTTGGTTGACGCCTACGCCGAGCTCACCTTCGACGACGAGGAGGCGCAGGAGCGACAGGAGGAGGAGTACCGGCAGAAGGTCGGCTCGCTGCAGTTTGCGGCGACAACGACGAGGCCGGACATCGCCTTCGCCTGCAGCAAGCTGGGGAGCGGCCTCACGCTGAGAAGCGACCAGCACTGGCGCGAGGTCGACCGCTGCCTCGCCTACCTTGCCAACACGCGTGACACCGCCCTGGAGTTCAGCGGTGGACCTGAGTCGCTGGAGCTGGTCAGCTACGTGGACGCCGACGACGCTGGTGACAAACCAAACAGGACGAGCACGAGCGGCTACGTGTTCGTCTACGGAGGGGGCGCAGTCTCCTGGTCGAGCCAGCGCATCAAGTGCGCGACGTTGTCGTCGACCGAGTCGGAGTACGTGGCGGCCACCGAAGCCGGCAAGGAGGGACGCCGACTTTGCTTCCTCTTCGCAGAGTTCCGGCAGCTGGATGCCGGGAAGCCGACCGTCCTTCGGGTGGACAAAAAGTCGGCCATCACCGTCGCCGAGGGCATGGGGTTGACGGGCAACCTCAAGCACATGGAGCGGCGACAGGCCTGGCTGCAGCACATGGTGAGGCGCGGGAATTTCTTGCTGAGGTGCATCTCGACCACCGAGCAGCCGACCGACTTCCTGACGAAGGCGCTGCACTATCTGGCCTTCAACCGGTGCTCCGTCGCCATCGGCCAGGTGCGATTGGCCGACGTGGGCGACGAAGTTGATGACGTGCAGCAATAGGTGCCATGCCCTCTTGCATGGCTGGTGCGGTGGACGACGTGCTGTGTGTTGGGTGCACGTCGATGAGCTATTCTCCGAGGAGAACTGCCATGTGGGCTGGAGGCCCAAGCGTGAACGCGGCAGGGGAGTGTCAACGGGAGTTGTGTGTTGGCCCCGTCTTCGCTTGGGCGGAGCCGACTTCGTGGTCGGGTGTGAGGGGAGCAGCCGACCTGCAGCAGTGGCCGAGCTGGTTGACGAGGGGGTCGACCTGCACGGGAGACCACTATACGGGCGCCGACTTCAGGGTGGCGCCAACTTCAGGGAGGTTGACCTGGGAAGTTGACCTGCGGAGGACGTCAACTTGGTGACGTCAACTTTGGGAAGCCGACTTCGGTGGTCGGCTGACGGACTGCTGGTCGACCTGGTGGTTGGTCGACCAGGCCTGCGTGTCGACCTGCTGGTGGTCGACCTGACCTGGTGGTCGACGAAGGAGGGGCCAACGTCGACCTCGACTCAAGACGCCGAGCAGTTGGGCGTCGAGTAGCTGGGCGTCAACTTCGTGACGCCGACTTCGGGTAGCCGACTTGGGTGGTCGGCCGACAACTGCGCTGGTCGACATGAAGCTGGTCGACCAGGACTGCTGGTCGACGTGGAGCTGGTCAACCAGAAGTGACGTCGACCTGGAGTTGGTCGACCAGGGGCGTGGTCGACCTGGTCAGGTCGACTTGGAGGTGGTCGTCGACTTGGGAGGTCGACGGGCACGTATGGGAGCAGCTGGTCGACGTGGTTGCCCGGTCGACCAGGTTACCTGGGTGACGAGGTTCTGCGGAGGAGTGCGACGGCCGCCCAGGCGAAGTTGGCGAGCCCGACCTCTGGGGTGGTATCCCGAGATCGACATGGCGGATCAGGTGGAGTCATCAGCACGAGGATGACTTGGTGTGTGCGTTGTGCAGGTGACGAGACTCAGCCCGCCAATCATCTGCGAGCACCTGCGAAGTGGGTGCGCTGCTGTTCTGCGTGAGCAACGCTGGCACGCCGTCAACATGCGGTGTTGGCACGCCGTCGACTTTGCACTGCTGGAGCGCGGTCGACCAAGTCGTGCTGGAACGCGGTCGACCATGCTACGCTGGCAGTCGACCCGCTTGCATGCTAGCTCTGATGTAGTCTTGCCATGCCAACTTCATTGTACCATTGTTGTCAACTTTCTCTAGTGAAACTCTTGCCAAAAATTACCCTTTGATCTAGCAAGCAGTGTGTGCACTAGGAAAACGACTAAGGACCAACGAACGCAGAGATCACACGAGCACCGGTGCCTAGCCCGTAGTCTAGCTCCCGTTGTAGTTGTTATCTCCGCATGGTGCGGTGAGCGTGGACGGCATACGACTTACCTTTCAGTCAGGTTGACGTAGTGATCGGGAAGCCCGCGAAAAGGGTAAACCTCAAGATATTGAGAAAATTTACATTACTTTTTGTAGTGTAAATTTTCACTTGGTGTAGGCCCTTTTGAAGGGTGGTTTCGAGACCCTTCGTGGTTGGGGACAGTGTGGCACTATTCCACATCACTGTACCTCGGCTCTTGGGGTTTGTAGGAGCTGGGAGTCATTCCCAACTCGTAACTCTTCCTATCTTGTTGTTCTAAGACTATAGTGGCTGCCATATTGCCGTTCGTTCAAACCAACGCTGTGTCGTCAATACTTGGTGAACTCGTGCGATCTAAATTGCCTATTGTAGGCGACGACAGGATGCTCCAGATCCAATTGAATCAGGTCATTTGAAGCTGTGACCATTACGCTATGAACATTTAAATCCGCTGTGCAGAAATCCGACTGTGCACTCTATCTTTCGTTTTAGGCACATTGAAGCCTACTGTGAATATAACACACGCTTGACTCAGGTGCTTCCCGCTGTTTCTTTCACGACAGCACCACACTCACACCACTCACTGCACCTGTTGTAGTCAGATTGGCTGACCCCTTAGGGGCCCCAGTTCTTGCCCGTTCCTCCACTGTTCTCCCGTGTCCGGTGGTTCCGTCCGACTCACTTTGAGGTATTCACCTCCCCTCGTTCTCTACAAACTTGGTGAGTACCGCTGCCCTCAAGGATGCAATGGTCACTACCACCACTCCTGAAGGTCAGCGTGTGTCTAGCTGCACATGTAGACAGACGGGCCGTCACTTGGCTACGTTCACCCGTCGGCCTGGCTTGAGTCTGTAAACACTGACTACTAAGCCTCCTCAGGTAGATGCGCCTGCGTATGCGCCAGGTCAGCTTGCAGTCCCCTGCTCGTGTCGTCACCTGTCGCACCAGACTCTCCTTTGGCACCACCGTCTTGGTCACCCCTCCCTTCCATGCCTCCGTGGCATGCACTCCCGTCTCCTTGTCTCTGGTCTTTCCAGGTCTCTGCCTCCCCTCCCACCCTCGCCTGCCCCTCCCTGCCTTCCCTGCGTCGAGGGGCGGCAGCGCGCCGCTCCGCACTCCTCCTCGTTTCCCCCGACGACTGCTCCCTTGCAGACTCTCCACATGGACGTGTGGGGCCCAGCCCGCGTCCGTCGAAAGGGCCACGAGCGATACTTTCTGCTGGTTGTCGATGAAAACTCGCGTTACACCACTGTGTTCCCCTTGCGCAGCAAGGGGGAGGTCCCTGATGTTTTGATTTCTTAGGCCCATGCTGTCAATCTCCAGCTCCGCGAGTGGTTCCACGAGAACCTTCCTGTTCTGTGTCTGCACTCTGACTGAGGTGGTGAGTTTGCCTCCGACCTCTTGCGGGACTTTTGTCGTGGGGAGGGCATTCGCCAGACATTTATGCTTCCGGTCTCTCCGCAGCAGAATGGGGTTGCTGAGCGCAACATTGGCTTGGTCATGGAGGTAGCTCGTACCTCCATGATCCATGCGGCTGCTCCCCATTTTCTGTAGACATTTGGGGTCTGGTACGCTGCGCATCAGCTCAACCTTTGGCCCCGTGCCTCCTTGCCGGAGACCTCGCCGACACTGTGTTGGACGGGGGAGGTTCGCGATGCGTCAGTGTTCGGGGTCTAGGGATCTCGTGCCTTTGTTCGCGATACCTCTGCGGACAAGCTCTCCTCCCGCGCCATTCCATGTGTCTTCCTTGGATTCCCCCCTGACGCATCTGGCTGGCTGTTTTACCACCCTACCACGCGCCGTGTCCTGCCTTCTTAGGACGTCACGTTTGACGAGTCGGATCCCTTTTATTGTCTCTTCCCCTACCGCACTGCCCCTCAACCTCCCCCGCCTCTCATCCTCGCACTAGGTCCCCCTCCGGTAGACCCCCTCCCTTCACTGCGTTGGACGAGGGAGGTTGGCGATGCGTCAGTGTTCCGGGTCTGGGGATCTCGTGCCTTTGTCCGCGATACCTCCACGGACAAGCTCTCCTCCCGTGCCACTCCCTTTGTCTTCCTTGGCTTTCCCCCTGATGCGCCTTGCTGGCAGTTTTACCACCCCACCACGTGTCGTGTCGTGCCCTCTTAGGACGTCACGTTTGACGAGTCGGTTCCCATTAACCGTCTCTTCCCCTACCGCACTGCCCCTCAACCTCCTCCGCCGCTCTTCCTCGCACCAGGTCCCCCTGTGAAGAAACGAGGAATGATTGACTAGTGCAAGGGTTGGGTACAAGTACAAACCCTAGAAATACTTTACCCCATATGTGCTACCCCACTACAGCCTACACAGGCTAAGTCATATAAGTCTGACACCCCCTCCGGTAGACCCCCCCCCCTCCTCAGGGTTCTGCTCCCTCAGGTGTGTCTCAGGTAGACCCGCTCCCCTTGGCTGAGCCTGTCGAGGTCCCTGTCGAATCTGGTGCTGCTGGGGGTGGTGCTGCTAGGGGTGCTGCGTCTGAGGGTGCTGAGCCTGAGCGTGCGGAGCCTCGGGCTGCTGAGCCTGGAGTTGCTGAGTCTGAGGGTGCAGAGCCTGGGGGTGCTGAGCCTGCGCGTGCGGAGCTTGGGGGTGCTGAGCCTGCGGGTGTTGAGCCTCGGGGTTCTGAGTCTGGGGGTGCTGAGCCTGGTGGTACTGTGTCTGCTGGAGGTCCTACGGCTGCCTTGTTACGGCGGGAGTCTCTCTCTCCACCGCAGCTGCGCGAGTGGTTTGCTCGGCGCATCCGCCTTCGAAGTGGCGTTGCTGGAGCTGGGGGGGCTGCTGCTGGAGGTACTGGAGCTGCTGGTCCCGGAGGTGCTCGTACTGGAGGTACTGGAGCTGCTGGAGCTGGTGGTGCTGCAGGCACTGGAGCTAGAGACCCTGGAGCTGGAGGTGCTAGAGTTGGAGGTACCGGAGGTGCAGGAGGTGCTGCAAGTACTCGAGGTGCAAGAGGTGCTGGAGGTGCTGGAGCCGCTGGTCCCAGAGGTGCTCGTACTGGAGGTACTGGAGCTGCTAGAGCTGGTGGTGCTGCAGGCGGTGGAGCTGGACACCCTGGAGCTGGAGGCGTTGGAGCTGTAGACCCTGGAGCTGTAGGCGCTTGAGCTAGAGACCCTGGAGCTAGAGGTTCTGGCCCTGAGGGTGCTGGAGCTGTCGGTACTGGTGCTGGAGGCGCTGTGCGGCCGCAACCGTACTTTGTTCCACAGCTTCGCCTGGTTCTTGGTCTCCCGTCTTCTACTGGCCTTACTCCACCTCTGTTGTGTCCACTGCCTGACCTGTCACAGCCACAGTTACAGCCAGACTCCCCACTACCTGCTCCTTCTTCTTACACTGAGCAGACAGACTCTCTTACAGAGCGTCGTGCGCCTGAGTCTCGTCCTGCCTCACCTGTTTGTGCTGTTCACACTAGTCGTCGTGTTCCTCGCCCGCGTCCTCCTCCTGTCCCAGGCAGGCACGGTATGGCACTTTGTCCTTCCTCTGTTCCACTGCAAGTTCCCCTGCTGTCTCCTCCAGCGTCCTCTCTTCTTGACGTTCCGGACCCTGAGTCTGACTTGGTTCGTGCTGCCAGCCCTACTGTCACCCGTCTTCTAGCCACTGCTGTTACTGACCCTTCGTTTGAGTCCACTGATGCGTCTGCCTTAGTTGCTGAGCGTGTTGACTTTGCTGCTGTGTGTCGACTCGACTACACCGCTAGTCTTATTGCAGAGTCTGAGTCTGACTGTCCTCCGTCCGTCGAGGGTGAGTGTGCTCTTGGCATGGACGTCATTGAGGACAGGCAAGAGGACTTCGAGTGTCTTGCAGCTGCTGTACTCAGAGGTGATTACGGGTCCCTACTCCTTTAAGTGGCAGACAGCCATGGACACAGAGATGGCATCCTGGAAGTCCACAGGCACTTATGTCGACGCAGTTCCCCCTCCTGGGGCGAACATAGTCGATGTCATGTGGATTTTCAGGGTGAACCGGCCGCTGGGTTCTCCGCCTGTCTTCAAGGCTCGTTACGTGGCACGACAGGGAGTTGACTTCTTCCAGACCTTCTCCCCTACCTGGAAGATGACCACTCTTTGGTTGCTGCTGCATGTGCAGCTCAGCGTGACTACGAGCTTCATTCTCTTGACTTCAGCACAGCTTTCGTACAGGGCACCCTGCACGAAGAGATCTGGCTGCGCCGTCCACCTGGCTTCACTGGGTTGTTTCCTGCAGGTGCCCAGTGGAGCCTCCGGCGGCCAGTCTACGGTCTCCGCCAGGCACCTCATCAGTGGCACGACACACTGAGGACGACCCTTGCAGCTCTTGGGTTTGCTCCTTCGACTGCTGACCCGTCGCTCTTTCTGCGCACCGACACTTTGCTGCCGCCGTTCTACATCCTCGTGTACGTCGACGACTTGGTTTTTGCCACTGCTCACACTTAGGCACTGGCCCTTGTGAAGTCGGAGCTGCAGAAGAGACACACGTGCACAGACCTGGGTGAGGTGCGCAGCTATCTTGGCTTGCAGATCACCCGGGACAGAGCATGGCGCACCATCACCCTTACTCAGTCACACATGGTGCAGCAGGTCCTTCAGCGCTTCGGCTTCACTTGGTCCTCGCCACAGTCCACTCCTCTGCCTACCGGTCACTCGCTCTTAGCTCCACCTTCGGACGAGTCCGTAGAGCCGAGTGGCCCATATCTAGAGCTTGTGGGCTGCCTCATGTATCTGATGACCTGCACTCGACCTGACCTTGCCTACCCTCTTAGCATCCTGGCACGCTACATTGCGCCTAATAGACAGCGACCAGAGCACTGGGAGGCCGCTAAGAGGGTGTTGCGCTACTTGTGCATTACGTCGTGTATAGGGCTCGTGCTTGGAGGACAGGGTTAGGTTGTTCTTACTGGACACGCAGACGCTTCTTGGGTTGACGACTTGGCTACGCAGCGGTAGTCACAGGGTTACACTTTCAGCCTTGGCTCCGGCTCTGTTTCTTGGCGGTCTACCCGCTCGTCTTCTGTTCTCAGTTCCATTTGTGAGGCTGAGATATACGCAGGGGCCATGGCTGCACAGGAGTTACACTGGCTCACCTACCTGCTATCCGACCTAGGGGAGTGGCCTCGTTCTCCTCCAGTTCTGCACGTCGACAACAAGGCCATGATTGCCTTGTGTCAGGAGTACAGACTGGAGCACAGGACGAAGCACCTAAACCGTCGACCTGACCGAAGGGGAAAAATTCCTAGCGTATACTGAGGGGCTAAAAATGGAAGTTCGCCGATAGGTGATTGCCGCGAACTACAGCAACTACCACGACACGGTATGTGCAGCAGAGAGATTCGATGCGTTGACCCGAGGTCAATCCAAAACACGACGGCACGTGTCGAATATATCATTCGGCACGGAGCGATCGGCACCACCCACGACCGCCGACCGAATGGATATCGACAAGAATGACGCGAATCAGCGGCCGACAAAATTTGAGAACTGTGAATTTTGTGGCGCAGCCGGACATTGATTCTTGGCGTATTGGAAAATGACGAAGGCACGAGCGGAGCTGCAGAGCAACAACATTGCGGCATCCCCAACGTCAAAATGGGAATCGCCAGTAGCCGCGGATCAACCTGGCGATCACGAAAAGATCCGGAAAAGGCGAAAAGGCGACGATTTGGCGACTTCGGAGCGGGCGAAAGAGGGAAATCATGATGGCGCGAATTTAAAACGTCACGACCGGCCGGCAACAGGGGAAATCGCTGAGACAAACGGAGGCTCCGTGAAACAAGATTCTGCACCGACCGGGAAACTCCAGCAGAACACCTACGAAAGTAAGAATTTGTTAAAGTTATTCCCTAAAGATACTTTAACTAAGAATACTACTTGTGATCTTCAAGCCTTTAACAAATTCACGGGAGATTTAGAGGGTAAGAAAAAGCCCTTAGAGACTATTCAAGTACCTGAGAAGTTGGGCAAAGCACTCCGGAGCGTTGAAAAGGGTCATGCGTTCCGAGGAGTTAATATTCTCGCCCCGAAGTACAGTGTTAAGGCTCCCAATTGCCCACAGGTAAAGCCTACACAGCTGCAAAGGCTTAGGGGAAGGTTCCAGGCCCAGACAAAGCTGAATCGGCCTCGGATAAATCGTTCTAACCCTACTTGGTTGAAAACTGATATTGGATCAGCAGCTTCGAGCGCAGGAGTTAGGGGTGATATACTCGACGTAGCGTATGATCCTATAAGCGAGACGATCTACGGCTACTCGGGGCAACAACAACGACTACTGCTCGAGGTGATCTGAAAAGGGCAACGCCTCCAGGCGATGGTGGACAGTGGTGCGTCCCACTCGGTGTGCGACCGTGGGACGTTGGAGAATATCGGAGAACCTTCGTAGAAGACCAAGTTTACGGCAACGATGGTGGACGGTACGAAACTTCCCATCCACGGCGAAGCATCACTGCAACTGCACATAGGGGCGCAGAGGTGGAAGCCAATCTTGCCGATCATGAACATCAAGGGTTTAGATTTCACCCCGAGATCGATTGGGTCAACCGGCGTGCAACTACAACAACGGAAAACGAGTGGAGCTGTGAAGCTGGACACATACAGGGAAAGTTCCTGAAATGACACTGGCATGGTTCGAACGGACGGTGAACGAGAGTAACACAGGTTACTTAGCACTGGTTATGGCAGCAGAAGAGGAGGAGAAGTCGAACGCAGATCTACCTGCAGTAGTGAAGGAAGAGTTGGAGCAGTACAAAGACATCATGCCAGACGACCTACCTGCAGGAGTACCTCCAGTACGCACCCACGAGCTCGAGATCATGGAGGAACCAGGTGCGAAACTCGTCTCACGTGCACCATACCGCCTTAGTCCGACTGAACTGACAGACATGAAGAAACAGATAGAGTATCTACCGGACAGACAACTGATCCGCCCATCCACCTCTCCCTACAGTGCACCAGTTTTCTTCACTCCTAAACCAGATGGCAGTTTACGGATGTGCATCGACTACCGCGCTCCGAACAGACAGAAAGTAAAAAACAAATACCCTATACCGCGCATAGACGATCTTCTAGACCAACTACGTGGAGCAACAGTATTCTTGAAGCTGGACCAAGATAAAGAAAAATCCGGACAAAAGATGGCGTTTCGTACTAAATACGGCTCCTAGGACTACGTGGTGGAAGCAGACGCCAGTGACCAAGCAGTCAGAGCAGTACTGATGCAGGATCACGGACGCGGTTTGCAGCCCATCGCCAACCTAAGTAAGAAATTACACGGAGCAGAACTGGACTACCCCATCCATGACAAGGAAGCCTTAGCACGGAGCAGAACTGAACTACCCCATCCATATCAAGGAAGCCTTAGCGATAGTCAAAGCCTTCAAGGCGTGGAGGTGTTACCTAGAGGGAGCCAAGACTACAGTCTAAACTGACCACTGCAGTCTCAAATACCTGAATTCACAGCCAACGCTCTCACGACGACGGGTGCGGTGGTGGACTTCCTAGAAACTCATTTCCACTACGACATCGTCTACAAGCTCGGGCTACACAGCAAAGCAGACGCGTTGAGCCGCCCCGGTCATATAGTAGGCATCCAACTCGACGGGATGAACCCTCTGCTCAAGGGTCTATTCCAACATGGATACTCCGTGGACGCACAGATCGCTACAGCGCAGATTCAGAAACTGTTACAGTGGGAGAAAGACTTTGCGATAAGGGCATGGGAAAGATTTTGGTACCGAACTATGTCCGCTACGGCAGATCCTACTAGAAGAGTTCCAGGACGTACCATACGTGGGACATATCCGAAGCAACAAGACGTTCGCAGGGATAGCAAAGTATTACTACTGACCCGGGATGGCAGCAGACGTGCAGCAGTTCGTCACCTCATGCGACACGTGCCAGCGGATGAAGAGTAGCAAGCAGAAAGAAGCAGGGTTACTTCAGCCTCGACCCGTACCGGAGAAGCCATGGCAGGTCGTCAGCCTCGACTTCATCACAGGACTTCCTTCGACCTCACGAGGGCATGCCGCTATAGCCATTGTGATCGACAAGTTCTCCAAAATGGGTCACTTCATCCCGACCAACGCCACAGCTACAGCTGAATCAACTGCTCGCCTCTTCTTCGACTGCATCATCACCATCCACGGCATCCCCGCTACACTCATCTCAGACAGAGACCCCAAATTCACGAGTATGTTCTGGAAGGAGCTCATGGGATTATTGGGGACTAAACTTGCGATGTCTTCTTCATACCACCCACGCACTGACGGACAGACAGAGCGACTCAGTCAAGTGGTTAAACAGTTACTGCGCACAGCTTGGAAAGACGACGTCAACCACTGGGACAGACAGTTACCGGCCCTAGACTTCGCGTACAACAATGCGACACATGCGGCCACATTGAAAACTCATTTCTTCCTGTGTTGTGGACGTGAACCACTTACACCACAGCAGCCTACCACGTCGGTGAACGTCCAAGCCGCACATGGCTTCGTCACCACCGTGCAGCAGCTATGGAAGAAGACTCAGCGACGCCTCACCACGATGCAGAACTCCCAGAAGTAGTATGCCGATCGCCGGCAACGTGATCACAGGTGACACCAGTAACATTCCGCTTGCGCTTACCTACTACGTGGAAGCTTCACAACGCTTTCCATGTTCAGCTACAGAAGCCCTACAAGGACCCCAACCAACAATTCCAGGGACGACAGCTACCGCCACCACCACCTGTTCTCATACAGGATGAACCAGAGTACGAAGTGGAGCGCGTTCTCACTCATCGGCGCCCCGGCGGCAAGACCCTCGAGTTCCTGATCCGCTGGAAGGGATATGACCCCACTGAGGACAGTTGGGTTGCAGAAGCTGATATGGGCAACGCACGCCGTGCTCTCAAGGACTATCTTGTCAAGCAGGGTGTATCTCACGCCAACCAGCTTTGATGGTGGGACATGTGAGAGTACGACCGCTTATGCTGGTTTTGTTAGCTTGCCTGGACTTTATTATGCTATTACTAGCTTGGGTTTTATTTATCATGCATAGATATGTTTGATTTCCTCGATTAGGTGCATTCCTTTATGGTATTATAGTTACAGCACCGAACCAGGTTACGTGTACCGAACTCAAGCCTTTTTGGTTGCCACCAAAAAGGTTTCTAATGAGTTCGGGAAGGCTCTGTTCAGGACACTTCGCGACCCTCAGAACATTTGCGTAACACCTGGGTAACTGGCCTTGTGTCGATACTATATATAGCCTCATGTTGTACCCAGGTGAAGCATTCAATGCAAACTCTCTTTTCTGAACTCGATCCTGGATACTCACAATGCAACCATCCTTGCTATCAATGACCTGCTTGTTGGTGCAACCCACGGTTTGCACTCAGCTTGTTGTCCATGTGCGTGCATGCGTGTGTGCATGGAGTGGTATGAGGGCATGAGATAATTTATATTTCAGGCTTATAATAGTGTGTGAATGTTGAGTCATAATGTCGAGTTTGTATGTCGAGTCAATAGCGAGTTATCGCCAGTCGCGTGTTTACGTCGTCGTTTGTGAGTCTCGCGCGGTTTCTATTTTGTCGTGTGTGGAACGTTCGGCGTGTCGCAGGTGTGAGCAACAAACCCATCAAGAACTCAAAGATGAGTTCACGGTGAAGAACTAGAGCCTCGGTGTCAAGATTCAAGTGATCGCGAAGCCCGCGAAAAAAAAGGTTACACTTCAAGATATTGAGAATTGTTACATTACTTTAGGTAGTGTAACATTTCTCTTGGTATAGGCCCTTGTGAAGGGTAGTTTCGAGTCCCTTCGTGGTTGGGGACAGTGTGGCACTATTACACATCACTGTACCTCGGCTCTTGGGGTTTGTAGGAGCTGGGAGTCATTCCCAACTCGTATTTCTTCCTATCTTGTGTTCTAAGACTATAGTGGCTGTCTTAGTGCCGTTCATTCAAACTGACGTTGCGTCGTCAATACTTGATGAAATTGCGCGATCTAAATTGCCTGTTGTAGGTGACTCTAAGACGCTCCAGATCCAAGTTAACGCAGGTGATTTGGAGCTATGACCAGAACGCTACGAACGAAGCCGCTGTGCAGAAATCCGAATGTGAACTCTATCTTTCGTTTTAGGCACATTCAAGCATATGGTGACTATAACAAGTGGTATCAGAGCTCCTTGGAGCAGTTTCGACAATGGCTGGACCTGAGGAAAGGGGTTGCAGAGGTGCTGGTGGCAAGGCCAACCCCTTGATCCCGCCATGTCTCCCATGCAACTAAGTCTTGGCCCACCTAGGGATGAGCCTAGGGTGTTTGGGCTTGACAAGTTCAACAGTGACAACTTCGCTGAATCGTCCTTCAAGATGGAGAACATTTTTTACCACTATCACCTGCTGGAGGTGATGTAAGGAACGGAGAAGTGCCCTGAGAACGACCCGGAGAAGAGCCCGCCGGTGCGGAAGAGCGCACAAGGCTATCTCCTACTTGGGCAAGCATTGGGGAGCATCCAAATCCGTCACATCAAGCCATTCTAGCGTGAACCAGAGAAGGGACCAAAGGCATGGGCTACTCTCAAGGGTGTACACGCTACTGCAACAACGGCGGTAGCGGTTGTGTTGGAACGGCAAATGGCGACACTACGAATTGAAGAAGATGAACACGTGGAAGAAGGGGTGCAGAAATTCTTCGACTTGTTGACGCTGCTTGAGGGAGCTGATTTGAACTACAGTGAGCTCCAAAAGAAGACCAAGTTGCTAGCCCTACTCCCCGAGTCATGGTCTTCGCTCATCATCAACTTGAATCGCGACTTGCCCCGTCTCTCGCTTGAAGACGTGAAGCGCGCAGTCCTTCAAGAGGATTTCCGCCGCCGTGAGTTGGCGGGTGCGGATGGTGCCGGGGAAGCAAGCATCGGCTGGGGGTATGGCCGTGGAAGGGGCAGAGGACGAGGGGGAGGCAGATTTGGCAGCAACTTCGGTGGAGGCCACGGGAGTGGCGGATACGGCAGCGACGACAAGAGCTACAGACGCAGTCGCGGCAGATTCGACAGCGAGTGCCACTATTGTCACAAGAGCGGACACATGAGGCGCGAGGCCGTGGAAGAGTGGAGAGGAAGAGGCCGTGGCGGTCGCGGAGGTGGTGCTGCAAATATGAAGAGTGGAGATAACGACAAGGACCCGAGCGACGATCGGTTCCCGGGTCAATTCTTCTCCGTCTCGACGCAAGCGCCGGCTGATCCTGAGAAGGTTGAGGGCTTTGAGGAACCTGCTGCTGTGGAGAAGGTAACCCTATACTCTCTGGACTATTGGGTGATCGATAGCGGCGCTACCTGTAGCATGACACCTCGCGCGGACTTGCTCACCGAACATGAACCGTCACCGGTGAAGCATGTCACTTCAGCTTTGGGGCAGCGAGCAGATGTGAAAGGCATAGGCAAGGCCATGTTCAAGGGTGCTGATGGGAAGATGGTGGGCCTCAAGAACGTGCTTTGGGTGCCCAACCTTGCTGCAAACCTGACTTCCGTGCGGCGGTTGCAAAAGGCCGGCATGGACACGAGCTCGAAGGGAGCGAAGACCTACACCGCAAGGATTGGAGGCGAGTGGGTTCTTTGGGAACTTCACGAGGATAGGGATGTCTACAACGAGATGTGGCAGATCCCTGTGGCCCCTATGCCTAAGGAGAGGCAAGCGGCAGCACTAATGGTGAAGCGGTTGGTAGCAGCTATGGCGCGAACAATGGCGCCAAGGCGAAAGAGCCCAAGAAGTGCAACCTTGGAGGGACCAGCAAGTTGTGTGAACTTAAGGAGAGTGGTGCAGCAGCCAAGGAGCAGCACAAGGGTGAGGAGAACCTCAAGGCAGCAAGGAGTGTGCCTTCGTGTTCTTCTCTCCGGTGGAGATGCCGGGGGAACCAGCAACTCTCAAGGAGGCCTTGGAGAGTAGTGATGCTGAGGAGTGGAAGAAGGCAATGGAGAGTGAGTTGAAGAGCATTGAGGAGTATGACACGTGGGAATTGGTGGAGCTACCGGAGGGGCCTAAGGCGATTATGTCCAAGTGGCTCTTCAAGATCAAGTCGGACGCCGACGGCAAGATCTGGCGCTACAAGTCTAGGCTTGTGGCTAAGGGGTACCAGCAGAAGGAGAAGGTGGACTTCAAGGAGCTGTTTGCTCCTGTGGTGAAGCCGACAACGCTGCAGACCCTACTCGCGGGGCTGCCATCAAAGAATGGGAGATGAAGCAGATGGACGTGACAACCGCGTTTCTCATCGGCATTCTCGAAGAATAGATTTTCTTGGCGCAGCCAGAGGTGTTTGATGATGGAAGTGGCAGAGTTCTGAAGTTGAAGAAAGCCCTCTATGGGTTGAAGCAGGCCCCTAGGTAGTGGTACTTGAAGCTGCGCGAAGTGTTGGAGGAGATCAGCTTCACTCCCTCAACGGCCGATCACTCCCTGTTCATGCTTGGCGAGGGGGAGCAGAGGAGCTTCATGGTGGTGTACGTGGATGACATCATCATATTCTCACCCTCCTCTGACCTTGTGAAGGAGGTGATGCTGAAGCTTCAGGATAAGTTCAAGTGCAAGGCCCTTGGTGACGTGAATTTCTACCTCGGGCTTCATATCAAACGTGACGTGGAGAAGCGATCGATGCGGGTGCATCAACAAAGTACCTAGAGGCCTTGGCTGCCAACTTTGGGCAGAGTGAAGGACATGTGGCTACTCCATTCCCTTCTGGGTTCAAGTGTGTTAAAGGACCAGAGGAGGAGAGCGTTGGAGAAGAAGAGAGGCGCCGATTTCACTTGTTGGTGGGCAGCCTCATGTACGTGGCGGTCAACACACGACCGGATGTCGCCTTTGCTACCGGGCAGCTGGCTAGGGTTGTGCAATGCCCTAATGAGGAGCAGGTAGCAGCTGGAATGAGGGTGGCCAAGTACCTTGGCCAAACACCGACCGTTGGGCTGCAATACTCGGCGGCGGCGCAAAAGCGCCAAACAGGCGCGGATGGAGTTGAACACGGGCGTTTGTTCCTCACCGCATTCTCGGATGCTTCTTATGCATCGGAACCAGAGGACATGACAAGTGTTGGAGGGTTCATTTGCTATGTTGGTGGAGGCCCAACTGCTTGGGAAAGCAAGAAGCAGGTGGACCAAGCATTGAGCTTGATGAAGTCCGAGTAAATGGCACTCTTCCGTGCCGTACTGGAGATTGTGTGGCATCGGCGTTTGTTGGCTGAATTGGGGGAGGAGCAGCCAGGACCTACCCCACTCTACAGTGACAGCCAAGGTGCTATTGCACTAGCTAAGAACCATGCGCTGCATGGTCTCACCAAGCACATGAGAGTGAAGTGGTATTGGACGAGGAGCATGGTGGCCGTGGGTGAAGTTGAGTTGCGCTATGTGAAGACGACAGGGCAGCCGGCAGACATGATGACCAAGAGGCTAGTGGAGCAGCAGCATTGGAAGTGCTGCAATTTGGCTGGGATGGCTCTGAACTGAGTGGAGTAGATCCTAAGGCCAACAATCCAAGGGGGAGTTTTTTGGTGCAACCCACGGTTTGCACTCGGCTTGTTGTCCGTGTGCGTGCATGCGTGTGTGCATGGAGTGGTATGTGGGCATGAGACAATAGCGAGTTATCGCCATTCCCGTGTCTACGTCGTCGTTTGTGTGTCTCGCGCAGTTTCTATTTTGTCGTGTGTGGAACGTTCGGCGTGTCGCAGGTGTAAGCAGCAGACCCATCAAGAACTCAAGGATGAGTTCACGGTGAAGAACTAGAGCCCCGGTGTCAAGATTCAAGTGATCGCGAAGCCCGCGAAAAAAAAGGTTACACTTCAAGATATTGAGAATTGTTACAACACTTTGGGTAGTGTAAAATTTCTCTTGGTGTAGGCCCATGTGAAGGGTAGTTTCGAGACCCTTCGTGGTTGGGGACAGTGTGGCACTGTTCCACAGAATCTCGATCGCGATCTGCCCGAGCAGAATCGCGATGATTGCGATCTTCTCGGGCAGATTCGCGATGATTGTGGCCTGCAGAAGCAAGACCGCGATCATTGCGGTCTGCAGGCGCAGGACCGCGATCATTACGGTCCTGCGCCTGGGGTGCTGGGGCTGGCCGAGCTGGGGCGTTTTCGCCTGGCTGTGACGCGTCAGCAGCTGCGCGTGGAGAACTACCCTCGCCTTGAAACCCGAGAGGACCTCCCTGCTCGTTGCCGCCGTTACCACCATTTCGACGGGTTCCTTCGGGACCAAGGGCATAAATGGACGCGCCGTTTAACAGCTCCAATGCAGTCAGGGTCCGGTTTCCGTCATTTCGACGAGGAGTTCGTGAGCGTTCACGCTGAGATGAAGAAGCACGATCCTCGTCCCTCGTCGGAGATCCGCGCCTGCCGCTGTTGCGCGTAACCATTCTTGGGGCAGGAGGACGGCCGGTTACAGCGGAAACAAAACCAGTAGCCATGGACGAAAATCTGAAGTTGATTACCTCTTCAACTAGTGTGCTCCTATGCCTTACTTTAGGCACCACGTTGACATGGTATAGAGCTAGTTTCATTCCTAGCCCTCATAGTATAGAGCTAGTATCATCCCGTCATACCCCTAGCCCTAGCCCGTCGTGCCGGTAACCCGTCGCTAGCACGATATGTATTTTTTTTTTAAGTTTACTAAAAAAAATTGAGGATTGTGATTCGACTAGAAGAGGAGTTTGCTGTAAAGGAGACAAGCTCCTTCACATTCTCACGGGTCCGATGGACCTGCCACCTAGTCTCATTCTCATCTTCAGATCTTGATTTGCTTCAACACACTCCCTAAACCCTTTCTATGCCTAGAGTAAGGCATAGGAGCACACTAGTTGAAGACGTAAAAAATTTGAGGATTGTGATTCGACTAGGAGAGTAGCGTGAGCATAGGGAAGCGAGATTTCCCAAAATAGAGGTTCAATAATAGCAAGGGATACAAGTTATAGTCGAGAAAGAGGGTGCACCATTAAACAAGAACACAATATAACTACACTATTCTAAACTACACGCAGTTCTTTGAAATATGTAATAACATAGTTTGACAATCTTCCCTCCAACGCAGGAGACACAAGGCATACCTGACTTGCCCCCCTTCTCCAACTCCAAGCCCTTCACTGAATCGTAAGCTGCAGTACGTTGAATAGTGTCAACGCCAACGTGTGCGAGACTTGCATGCCACATGTCCGCCTTAGACCGCACGCCCGTCGCCCGAGTACGAAAGGCCACCGTTTCACCTTCCTGCTGCTGCGTCGACCACGGCTGGAAGTTCATACAGAGTTCACGCCCCTTAAACTTTGCACGACCAAGAAGCGATCCATTTGGTGCCCACAGCAGAGTCATGTCCCCGGCATTCAGCAACTGCACGCCACTATCACGCAACTGCCGAGCGGAAAGAAGACTCACATGCACTCGAGGTACATACAGCACACCCGCCACTAAGACACGCCTGGCCCCTCCTCTCAGAAGAGCAAATGTGCCTCACCCCTCCACCTTTTAAAGAGTGCCATTGAAGCCTCTAACCTGTTTTATACCGCTGTCGCCGCTGCTCATCTCCACAAAGGCAGAGCGATCTCCCATGAGATAGTGGGAGCATCCGTTATCAAGTGGCACAATGCTCTGGTTCGCCTTCACAACAGCTGCAACCGCCTGTATGCCCTCCCCGGCCTCCGGCTCCAGCACGACGGGAGGAGTATTCTCTACAACGAGCTTCTCCATCGCACATGATGACTGCCCGCTCCCCTTAGAGCCTCACCCCCCTTGCTGCTCACGCTGTTGCCTCCAGAACCCTCTCCACCGTTGTCTGCCTCTTTATGCGCCCGCTGCTGACACCTTCTAGCAACATGACCTGGCTATTCACGCACATAACATTTCCCCTTAAAGCCCCCTTTCCCCCGCTTCGGCTGGCTACTAGCCCCTTACCCCTTCTCCCCTCCCACACCAAACCCACCCCCATGCTTAGGCTCCTGCTGCTGTGCCGTAGTTGGAGGGGAAGGGGATGGAGTTTGGTGAAATTTGGGTTTACCCTTCTTGGTAAACACTTGGTTCGGCAGGGGAAAATATTGGTCCTTCCGTTCTTCCGCCATAAGCGTACACCCCTCCTCGATGATTTAGCTAGCGAAAGGTGTCCTCATCCAGATCTTTGTGCACCTGCGGCAGATCCAGCTCTTTGTGCACCTGCGGCAGTTTCAGCATCCTGCGTAAGAGGTTGTACTACCGCGGCAACCTCTTCACAACATGAGAAATGTACGACGCCTGCGAGTAATCTACGTCGGACATCCTCCAATTCACTAGGATGTACTGCGCACGATTTCAATAGGGCGTGGCAGACTCGTGCTCTCCCATCTCGAGGTTAGTGAGCGCCTTCTCTAATTGACATATGTACAAGTCGTCCTTCGCCATGTAAGTGTGTGTGATAAACTATCACGCATGAAAGCCGGCATCTACCTTCATGCGAAGGCCGAATTGTACGATTGGGGAGCAACATCGGGAATTGGTGGTGAACGTCAATAACTACATTGCGCGAAATTGTATGAGAAGCACCACTGCATGCGCTGGAGGAATAGGGGTGGAACCGTCAATGAATCGTTTAAGCTGGGCGATCTCAAGCTAAGGCTCGATCGATTCTGCCCACGGTATCAGATCATGACGTCTTTCTAACGGCCCAGATCATGACATCCTTCTAACGGCCTAGGTACAACAATCTTGTATTGAGTGGCCATATGTGGATGATATTCCGTCATCACCAATGCTATCAAACCCCTCCTCAACATTTCCGCGTCCAGCAACTAGCCGTACTAAAACGGGCTTGTCCTCGCAGGACTTCACGCGACATTATCTTTTCAAACTCCGTGTCATCGCTACCTCTGTCATCACCAGCCATATCTCACGCACTAGTTCCTTCCGCAGCTTGCTCGACATTCTCTACACGTGGTGAGGGGTGATCGCGACGACGACGAAAGTGCAATCCTTCCATCATGAGCTTGTATTCTATTTCAATAAGCTCACTACGAGAATGGCGGGCCACGAGATCCTCCTCTAGTGCTTGAAATTTACCGACCGCAATGTCCGCCTCCTCCGTACTCATCCTTTGCGACGACTCTATAAATTGTTCCTTCCTTATATCGCCCGTCTCGGGGTCGCTTTACAAGAGACGAGTGGTAATGATTTACCAAACATCCTATCCTTGTGTCCGAGAGCGTAACTGGAGGGAAATTAAGATCGGTTGAACTCAAATCAATAAGCGCCCTTTACTAACAGCGAAATGGCCAAGGCGACTATACTCTAATAATAACGATGACGGATTATTATTCGTATTCGTCCAACCCTCACTGCACCATGAAGTAAAATAAT
Organism: Closterium sp. Naga37s-1; assembly: GCA_947471745.1. Lineage (NCBI taxonomy): Eukaryota > Viridiplantae > Streptophyta > Zygnematophyceae > Desmidiales > Closteriaceae > Closterium > Closterium sp. Naga37s-1. The sequence goes on along the minus strand of CANJKZ010001112.1, from coordinate 1,786,357 downwards.
GGAGAGCGATATGATGAACTTCGGCTATGATCATAGTATCATGCTAGCGTTTTGGTGGAGTTTTGGTAGGGCTTGTCTCCACATGACTAAAAAAAAATGTAGCACTTGCAATAATATGATCCATACATACAAAAGCAAAAACATAAATAGATTTAGGCAAGCAAGAGTTGCACGAAGATTGCGTGGCGCTGCGGGGTAACCCAACCCCACGAAAGTGTCGTACGAGTGGGTAAACGTGCCTCGTTGATTTCCAACCCAAAGTCAATGCCTATCACGCCTTCTTCCAGCACAGCTAGACGTAGCGTAACTCACCAAGAACCAGCCATAACCCCCAAGACAACCTGCAACTGCCCAATAATCATATCCAAGACCATTTTCTCGTAGGGCATGGAGGCAGCACACAAGGGAGCACAGGAGTGGGAGGAAGTGGGGGGAGAGGGGGAGGGTGGTGAGAGTGGTTGGCTGCCAGCGTGGAGGCAGTGCGCAAGGAGCACAGGAGTGGGAGGAAGTGGGGGGAGAGGGGGAGGGTGGTGAGAGTGGAGGGAGGGCAGTAGCAGCAAGTGACGCCGCAGCAGCGACACCAAGTTTGCCTACCGGTTGGATCCCCTCCAAAGCCTCCAGCTCTATCATGGACCCTTTTGAAGTAGGTGCTACTCTTCCTGAACCGCGAGTCAATTGGCACCGCGCCCTGCTGATGCTGCTAGAATATGTGGACTCCGCCAATGGGGGAATGAGCCTATCAAAGATGAACAAAGAGAAACTAATACAACTAATATCAAAGATGGCGCACGTGCTAGTTGCTGAGAATATGCGGACTTGCCGAGACCTAGAGCGCCTATAGCTTGAGTATATCGTTGGCACAAGAAGAGGATTTGTCACAACAACATTCGTCATCGAGGGCTACCCGTTACAAGTCCTCTACCACAGGGACATCATGCTGGTGAGTCATAGTTCAATGTTCCCTTAATTATCTTATCTCTATTTGAATGATGCTAGTTCTCTCATGTCATATTGCTTGTGTGCCCTTGATCTACTACCCTTTTTTCTGTAATGTTGTTCTCATACTCTGTTATATGTTTTGTTGCGCTCTCATACCCTACCATATGTGTGCCCTTGCTCTCCTGCCCTCTTATCCATGCTGTCTCGATCTCATATCTTACTGGTTTTATTCTCCTACCGGCTGTTTTGTAGCACTCTCATACCTAATTGCTTGTGTCTCCTTCCTCTCCGACCCTGCTTTCAATGCTATCTTGCACTTACACCTAAACTACTTGTGTTCAAATGTTCTCCGACCAACCATGTTTCTTAAGTTGATTTGCTCTCAAACCTTACTGCAGTAGCATTACTGCAAGGCGCCAACACTATCTTTTATAATAAAGATTACCACCCACAGGTTTCAAGCAATCTCAGCGGGCTGATTAGCCCCTTGGCCGCGTTGCAAGCAATCGGATATTCCGTGGCCGGATTCGCGGCAATAAAAACAACGCCCGTCGCCATCCCGACGCCAAGTCCAGTGGCGTTCCCCTGGACCTCGATTGCGAGGGGCGGGATTTCCATCTCTTCTTGCTGGCCATCACAATTTGAGTGGCCGCTTTAACGTTTTTATCCTCCACGACCTCGCCATTAAACTTTAAGGCCATGTTAGCCACCTCGAAACCGCGTTGATCCGCGGTGAATATAAAATGAATCTTTTCTTCAGCCTCATCAACTATCTGCTGCATATAATCAGCAAGTTGTTCGCCGCCGTGTGAAGGTACGATGGAAATAGCATTATGCGCAATAGCTTGAATGCGTTCGAAATTAAACAATTGAGTGTGAATGCCGTCACTTTTGACAAGAGAAGAACGCAACTGAGGGCGTGCAGGAGGAATGAGAGCCAGGATAGGGTTTGCTGTAGTGGGCTTGGGACGAACGGTAATTACCTTCGTCGAGATTGTCAAAGTTGATATCTTACTGCTTTTATTCTCCTACCGGTCACCTGCTTTTATTTTCCTACCGGGCGGGGGCGGGGGCCGCCACGGCGCGGGCGAGGGGCGGGGGGCGGGGGCCGCCGCGGCGCGGGCGAGGGGCGGGGGCCGCCGCGGCGTGGGCGAGGGGCGGGGGGCGCGGGCCGCCGCGGCGCGGGCGAGGGGCGCGGGCGAGGGGCGCGGGCCGCCGCGGCGCGGGCGGGGGGCGGGGGTCGCGGGCCGTCACGGCGCGTGCGAGGGGCGCGGGTCGTATTGTTGGACCCTCCAACACGAATATTCAGCTTCCATCCCCGCGCAGCGTTTGAGCCATTTACTAACCGCTTATATAAGGACGCGTGACGTCATCACATGCCGCCCCACGGTTCTGACACAAAAGGATTTCGGGGCAAATGCAAAACCCTCCCAATACCTCGAGTCACCGCGAAAATCTTTCCTGACCAGGCGAAAAATCCCTCCGAATCCCTCCGTCTCAATGTCAGATTCTTACTCGCATATATATGTCAGTCGTACTGTTGCAATCTCGGTGACATTTATCGAGCACTGCTCGACGGACATTGGCCAATCGCCGTCGACCACCGTGCATCCTCGACAAGACGGGTTACAGCACCTGACGTCACCATCGACGCCGCGCTGTCAGACGGGTTTCGCAACCGGCCGACGGTCACAATCGACGGCGCCATCAATTGCGCTCGACCGATCACTTTGACGGTCGAGCGAGACGTCTGCTGTCGGACGGGCGACGGATTACGTAAGTCGCCATCAAATGGGTCACGATAACAGATGACGGCCTCGTTAAAGGCCAATGCCTATGGGTCATCTGTAAGAGAAGGGTTATCAACCGAACTACGGTATATATGAGATCCTAAACTTGTAGCATCGGTAACATCCTTTTTTGGGTTGCGAAGCAACCTATTGCAATCGACCTAAAGAAAAAAAAAAATCACGGGAATCTTAATTTATCTGCAAAAAAAAAAATAACATAATTGGAAAAGGCTTGTTTAGGGTACTAATAATTTTGACAATCTTTTCATAACGATCATACCGCACTTGTTTCATGTCTGCAAAAAACATTGTAAAATAACTGGAAAATGCTTGTTTAGGGCGCTAATAAACCTGAATTTTTTTAATAACGATATACCGTACTTGTTTAGCTTTCTGGTTATTTGCTCGTGATTGCTACTCTACGTCGTTCTTTTGTAACGCGCGTGATTCATAAATTTGAGAACCTTTGGAGAATTTCAATGACCGACCAAGCGATAATTGCATTTCTCATATTCATCAAAAGAATTGATGAATATTTGAAGTCCTAAATTTATACTACCGCTTCCCCCGCCTAGCATGTCGAGGAAGTCAGCAATATAAACGTTGAATTAAACAGCTACCATGACAACGTAATACAATTTGCATATCCCAAAAAAATATCTAAACTGATCAAGTCCAGCTGAAAATGGCTTCACTGTCATAGTGGTGGACCACTCAACCTTTTGTGACGATGATCGGCAAGATATATTTTTGAAACATGCAGACATGCATTATGATTGCTAGAAAAAAAAGCATAATACAAACAGAAATGAAACAAATAGAGAAATTACTTATAATTAAAGGAACTAAAAAAAATGCACTGTAAGTGGTACGGCACTCCCTTCAAATCCATCCAGCCTAAAAGCCAGTATCTGCAATAACAAAAAAGAAGAAGCATCGAATGGAAGAAGTGATATTAATAATTGAAGTTTAAAACAGAATGAAGAGAATGGCTGTAACGAGAGAGAACGAGAGAGAGATAACGAGAGAGCGAGAGAGAGAACGAGTGAGAGAGAACGAGAGAGAGAGAGAACGAGAGAGAGAGAGAGAGAGAGAGAGAGAGAGAGAGAGAGAGAGAGAGAGAGAGAGAGAGAGAGAGAGAGAGAGAGAGAGAGAGAGAGAGAGAGATGCGTATGGCTCAGGAAGCGGACCACACTACCTTGCACGAGTCTGCGGCCTTCTCGCCTATCACTAACCAAAAGCGAGCGGACCTGGTGATTCGGGACAAGGAGTCCAACGAGACATACGTCACGGACGTGACGGTCACAGATCCTGTCCTGCAGCGACGCGACAAGAGGGCAGTTAAAGCACCAGGGTGGGCGGCGGAGGACGCGGCCAGGGTGAAGCGGGGCCTGTACGAGGGGCGCCCCGGCTTTGTAGGGGTGTTCGGTCTGGCGGTGGAGACCTACGGGGCGCTGGCTAAGGATACCCAGCGGTTCCTACGCCTCCTGGGCACACAGGCGGCAAAGAAGAAGCACCGGCAGGGGAGACTTACTGCCGTGGCCTCTCGGATCACGGCGCATTACCGACAGAGGTGGTCGGTCATGCTCCAGCGCTGCCAAGCGAATGCCCTGATGGCCAAGTCCAACAGGGCACTCGAGGCGGCACACCCCCAGGCAGCAGCTGACCCGTGGGAACCAAGCCTCGGGGACCTCTGGCAGGTCCTCGAGGACGGCATGGCCCAGCTACTCGACCTAGGGGAGTAGAGGGCCGGGCCGACTGCAGTTGGGCTGGCTCAACCGCATGAGACCGCCCTCTGCTGGCCTGGGCAGGAGGGGATGCAGGCTCTGGTGAAGGTCTGAGCTGGCCAGCAGTGGTCTTGCCCCGAGGCTGAGTGTGGTCGCCTTGCAACCTAGTATAGCAACCTAGTACAACGGATGCCATGCCTGTGATTAAGTTGGTTGCTACCTCTGCATGCCTAGGTTAACTTGCTTGCTAGGACTGCCGCTGCCTTGCTTGTACCTTTGCAACACATCAATGCAGGACTGCTTGAGAGAGAGAGGCACCTAGTGACTTAGCCTCTCAAGCCTCCCCTAGCCTCCCTAGCCCCCCTAGTCCTAGTATAAAGGCCTCAGAAGGCCTTGTGGCCTCTTTATTATTCAGTTTCTGGTTGGGTTTCTCTCCTAACCGAGCGGGAGAGAAAGGAGAGAGAGAGAGAGAGAGAGAGAGAGAGAGAGAGGCACCAAGTGACTTAGCCTCTCAAGCCTCCCCTAGCCTCCCTAGCCCCCCTAGTCCTAGTATAAAGGCCTCAGAAGGCCTTGTGGCCTCTTCATTTTTCAGTTTCTGGTTGGGTTTCTCTCCTAACCGAGCGGCTCGCGCCGGCCGCCTTCGGCGGCCGACGCTCGACGGCGCGGCCTTCGGCCGCGCGTTTGCGGCAGCAAGCAAAACAGGCAAAACGTGCTCGCACTACAAAGGCATGCAATCATGGCACTGGGGTCTAGCTACTAATGTCAAACATGGGACAAGCAGTGGCGGATCCTACATCCGATCAGCCTCAAGAACAGCGAGGAGCCCCGCCTGCGTCCGCTGCAACTCCAACACCACCTCCGTGCTTGCGGCGATCAGATCGCCTCCAGTCCCTGCGCGCAAGGACCGGCGCAATCCACGGACGGCCGCACCAAGCTGTCCTACACCCGCAACTCCTCCCCTCGCGGGCGCAGCCAACACGGGCGCCAGGATCTCCGCGAGTTGATCGGCGACTTCAAGGCACTCGTCAAGAGGGCCGCGACCGCGGGAGAGAGCAAGGTGGCCATATACCTGGATCAGGTGAATGGCACGCAGGCTCTCCGAAAGGCGCCACAGCTGCCCCAAGGTCGCCTCCGGGACCTCTACTTGACGAAGCGGAGGTGCCCACTGCGGCAGGGAGCGGGCCGGTGGCGCGGCAGCTGGAACCGCCGGAGCGAGAGGAGGAGGTGCAGCTGCCGACGGGGCATCCACAAGCAGAGCAGACGGAGGGGGAGCTACAGGGGGGGGTGCGACCTGTAATGAGCTGCTCTGGCTCGCCTGCCCAGCTCTCTCCTCGCGCATTGCAGCCGACACAACCCGTTGCACGTCCGCAAGCGTCAACGGCTGCACATACGCACCGCCACCTCCACGCTCACGACCCCCCCTCCAACCACCACGACCGCCACGGTGGGAATTCCAGTGCGCACGGGGATGCGGGCGCTGAGGAGAGTCACGGCGACGACACGCCGACTCACGCTCTGTCGGCCGAGACGGGGAGGGGTGACGGGAATGGCGGCGTCCAGGCGACGGCGGACGGCGAGCAGGCTGGGACGCAGATGCTATCGGAGACAGCACCGCTGCCACCGCCCCCCCCCGCCCCTGCCGGAGTCAAGTCTGCGGTGGTGGCAGACGCCGGAGGGAACGCCAATCCGTTGGCCGGAGGCGGCACAGAAGGCACACCGACAGCAGAAAGGGCGGGGCACACAGCAGCAGGGGAATCAGTGGCTGGAGCAGAGGAGGTCGGCGCCGCAGGCACAGACGGATTCCCCACAACCCCAGCAGGCGGGGGAGGCATCACAACAGCGGGTGCGGCAGGCGCAGCAGCAAGCGCCGGTGCCGTCGCCACAGCAGGCACAGGGGGAGACTCCACAGCCAGAGCAGATTTCACATCCGTTGGGGCTAGAGTCGGCGGTCCGGCAGGCAGGGGAGCCGGCGCCGCAGCAGGCGCAGGAGCCGGCGCCTCCCCAGGCGCACGAGGTGGGGCCACAGCGGGCGCAGGAGGCGACGCGACAGGGGCAAGGCCCTGCGCACCAGCTGGCGCAGTATGTAGCGACGCGGCCGACGCAGGCGCGGACACCTCAACGGACGGGGGTGTTGCCGCCAATTTCGGAGGAGGGACCGGTCCGGCAGGGGGAGCCGAGGGCGGCTTTTCCACAGGAGTCGACATTGGAGACGAGACAACCAGCGGGGCACTCACAGCTGACGCCACGACAAAGGGCCTTGGCGAATACGAGAAATCGGCCCCAAGTGACACAGGCATCTCGACGCGGACGAGGCGCAGGACGACAGACTACGGGAGGACGTGGCGGAGGGCCGGAGAACGCGTTCCAACAAGCTGCGCGGAGGGCTTTAACAAGGACTAATGAGGATGACGAGGCCCGCGATGCCTCTTTTATCCCAGCTGAAGAAGCCGAGTCCACCACAGAGGACTCGGCTGAGGAGAGGAGTCCGCCGAGGGGAAGACGACCAACACCAATTCGAGAAGCACGGGGGATTGGGGTTGGTCCAGGAAATCGGGCCGCATCTGCAGAAATTTCCCCCTCCTCCCGAGCCGCCCCAATTTCTGCAACATCTGCTCGCGCCACCAATCCCAACCCGACCCAACCCACCACTGCACCGCCAAACCACACGCAACCACCTACGGAAAAATCGCCTGAATCACTGGCTGCTGATAACACGCTTTTCGCTGCCGTGGAAACATGGGACTTCACGAAACTCTGCGACAGTCGCAACGCACCCCTGCCACGCCACCTCCCACAGGACATCCGCCCAATTTTCGCGACAGCGCTGCTAGCTCCTCTGCTCCGACTGGCTGACGACCCAGAATCGCTGACAGCATGGACGGTCTTTCTGTTCCTCGCACGCCTGACGCTGAGACAACACACTCCTCAAAAACCCGATTGGCCTGCAGCCAGAGCAAGATTACGACAGTTCTTGGCGGGGGAGTGGAGTGCACTGTACTCTGACACGCTTGACTCTCTGACCTACCCTCAAGCGCCCAGGCATATCCCTGACGACGTAGGAGTGATTGCAAGGGCAGAGGGCCTTGCGCGACGTGGCAGCCTGAGGAGAGCGGTTCTGGCCCTGGAGGTGACGCCGGTGTGCACCCCGTCAGCAGCAACCCTGGAAGCACTGCGCGCCAAGCACCCACCTGCTCCTGAAGCACCCCTCGTTTGGCCGGTACCTGACACCAGCGCCGACTTGACTGCCACCTTGCCCGAGTTTCTCAGAGTTCTGTCATGCTGTGACAATGGGATTGGGGCAGGCCCATCAGGTCTGACATTCGAACACCTGCGGGAGGCCTGTCTAGTCAACCAGTCAGTGGCGACAAACCTCCACGCAATGGTCAACACCATTCTGACAGGGAAACTGCCACCCCCAGTCGCCAGGCTCCTCACAGCGTCCCGCCTACTGGCTCTCTCCAAACCGGACGGAGGGACAAGGCCGATAGCTATTGGTGAAAGCATCACCAGACTTGCCGCCAAAACAGCTCTGATGTTGACAGCAGGGGCAGCAAGAAATTTTTTCATGCCCCACCAGTTCGGCGTAGCAGTGCCTGGGGGAGCGGAGGCGGTTATTCACATCACCCGCGCCTACCTATCTGAAAATTCATCTGCACTAGTCCTCCAGGCAGACCTGGCCAACGCATTCAACAGTGTCAACAGGGCCGCAATAGCATCCTCGCTAGACAACTCCGCTCTAGCACCACTAATACCTGGTACAGCTCACCTACGGGGCCCCCTCACTGCTCTACCTGGACGAGGGCTTCAAGCATGAGCCCCTGCTGAGCATGACGGGAGTTCGGCAGGGAGACCCTCTAGGGCCACTGCTATTTGCAGCTGCAATCAATCCCGCGCTACAAGCTACAGCCCAAGCCTTCCCCAATGTAGCCTGCCTAGCGTACGCAGATGACGTCACCTTCCTAGGGGAGCAATCTACCTGCGTAGCAGCGTTTCAGCACTTCACAGAGAGCATCACGTCGATTGGCCTGCATCATAACCCATCTAAATGCGCGGCCTGGTCACAGTCAGGCATCCCCACCACCGCCTTACCTCAGGGTGTCCCGTTCACTGGAAACAGCGTGAAGCTGCTGGGCAGTTTCATAGGCTCTGATGAGGCCACAGCTGACTTTATCCGCTCAAACCTTAGTTCCATGGCGGCGCCTCTCGGCCTGATAGCACGGATGGAACCTCAGCTGGCTGCCCTCCTACTCTCCAGGTGTATCTCATGACGAGTTTCTTACCTCATCCGGACCACACCCCTCATCCATTTGCCACTGAACGAGTGGTCCGGTTGGGGCAGGCAGTTGTTTGAGACGCTGTTAACGGCATGTGGCATCAGGCACCCGCGGGGTGATGCTGAAATCTCGCGTACATGGTCCCAAGCTTCGCTGCCAGTGTCACTTGGGGGCCTGGGAATCACTGACCCCGCTGTAGAGGGCAGCTACAGCTACCTAGCTAGCTTTACCCAGACACAGCAGCTGCTTTCAACTCTTGATGATAGTCAGCTAGGGCCCCTGACGGAGACACGGGTGCAGATGATGGGGCCGTACACAGACTCTTGCGCCCTCTACCGCTGGCTAGCTCGGTGCGAGGCAGACCTACCGAGTGATGCAGGGGAGCTACTTCAGAGGGACAGGGCTGCACCCACGGGTGTGAAGCTGCAGCAGGGGCTAGCCTTGGCAGTTCAGGGCAGGAGATATGCTAACCAGGTGGAGAGCACACGGAGCATGACCCCAAACCCCAATAGCGGCCACACGCAGCGACTTCTCTCCCTGTCAGGGTATGGAGCTGGGGACTGGCTCCATGCAGTTCCGCTCATGCCCTCCCTGAGGCTTGACGGTCCCCACTTTGCCACAGCCCTCCAGTTCAGGCTAGGATTACCATTTTCGGCCCCTGAAGTTTGTGACTGCACCAAACAGGTTCCCATCCCAGACAAACGGCTTCCAAACCATCTCTACGCTGCGCCACAGGAGGGGGAAGGACAAATACTCACAACGAGCTGAGGGATGAGTGCATTCGGATGGCACAGTACGCCGGGTTCATGGTGCACAAGGAAACGGCGGAGTTCTGCCCGGTCACCAGGAAGACAGCGGACCTAGCCATTCGTGATCGGTCCTCAGGGGCAGTGTGGATCGGGGACGTCACCATCACTGACCCCATCAGCAAGCGCGACCCCAAGGCGGTGAAAGGGAGGGGGTGGGCTGCCAGGGAAGCCGCTGACAAAAAAATCTCAGATTACAGCGGCTCCCCGGCAGCCTACGTATCATTCGTACCCCTTGCAGTCGAGACTTATGGCTGCCCATGCGCAGAGGTCCCCGCTTTCCTCAAGCTCTTGGCTCACACGGCGGCACGCAGGCTCTTCAACGCCGACCCTACAACCTACCAGGCGGCAAAACTTCTCAACCAGTTCCGCCAGAGATGGTCGGTCGCCCTTCAGCGAGCGCAGGCCGTAAGCTACATGGCCAAATGCAACCTGGCAGCAGAGGCCCAGAACCCTCTTGTCGGGGCCCCTGGCGAGGAAATGTCCCTGGGGGAGAAAGAGAGAGAACGAGAGAGAGAGAGAGAACGAAAGGGAGCGAAACGAGAGAGAGAGAACGAGAGAGTGAACGAGCGAGAGAACGAACGAGAGAGAGAGAGAGAGAGAACGAACGAGAGAGAGAGAACGAAATAGAGAAAACGAGAGAGAGAGAGAGAGAGAGAGAGAACGAGAGAGAGAACAAGAGAGAGGACGAACGAGAGAGAGAGAGAGAGAGAGAGAGAGAGAGAGAGAGAGAGAGAGAGAGAGAGAGAGAGAGAGAGAGAGAGAGAAAACTGGAGAGAGAGAGAGAGAGAGAGAGAGAGAGAGAGAGAGAGAGAGAGAGAGAGAGAGAACGAGAGAGAACGAATGAGAGAACGAACGAGAGAGTGATAGAGTTCAACAAACTACGATTTCGGAAGAAACTATGTAGTATTCAAATCGGGATGCAACAATTTAGAATGACGTAGCAGCTTGGGTTGCAGTCTTTGAAAAGCGACATACACGATAAATGGAAACGGGTTACTGCTACGACATAACTTATGCAAAGAAACAAACACGGGCGAAAACAAGAGAAATCTGAGGTATCTTAGTGAGTGTTCTGACGCTAAACATTGAACGAATGCTAAGACAATAACGACGACTAATAACGAAGAGACAAAGGAAGAATGAAAGATTGGGATGCACTCGAAAATGCAGAAAGACAAACATGAGAACAACTCGAAGTTCTTTACCGAACGCTAAGGAGAAGAAGAGGAAGTAATGGAGGAAGAAAAGGGTAGAAAGATCCACCCTCAACTAGAACGAGCTTAAGAAAAGAGAGCGTAAAGCTTACCCTAATATGAGCTATAGTGTGAGTGGTGTGAGTGGCGTGAGTGGCGAGGGTGGCTAGGTACGGGAGGAGCTGGAGTTGCTGGACGAGAAATAGAGGAAGAGACATTTGGCGAAACCCTAGGGAAGGGACGTTTTTTACAGTTTAAAATGTCTAAAAACACACGACGACAAGCTCGAGCAGCTTGTTTAGCATAGCGCTGTCGAAGTTTCAGTATATCGAGAAGGTCCAAGGTTCGAGTCTTGTCGTGTGCGGTGGCTTTGTTGAAAATAGTTTTTGTTTCATTCTGAAATTTTGCTGTTCCAGATTTTCAGCCACCCTAAAACCAAATATTCTGAACAGAACAAGGCCCAGCTCGGCAGCCACGCGGAAGCAAAATGTGAGGAAGATTGTAGGGGGGGGTACGAAAAATCGTCGCAGGAGAGAGGCACAGTTTGCCTCAAATGTGCTTGCCCCAGGGCACTGTAGCGGGAACAGAAAGGAGCAATCGGAAAAAACAAAAGATTCGCGCCCCCTGCTGTTGGGGAAATCCAACTTTCAAAAAACGAACAATGTATTTTTTAATGTAGTAACCCTTTCCTTTGTAGGGTCCAATGTTGGCCCGTGAACAGTGAACCCAGGTGGAATCAGAAAAGTGATTCTTCCGTTTTCAAAGAATCACTTTCTTCTTCCGTCTCACTAGGGCGGAACCTTTCCGCCAAAGGGGGGAGAATAAGGACAGAAGACGGCGCGGAAGCAATGTTTGGATGTGTTCGCGTCGCTGCTGCTAAACACCTGCGTTTCGATTTCCGGAAAGTTTACCCTACAACCCGTACTGTTTTGCCCTCGATAATGCGATTAGAAGCTTCAAAGAAGACGGAAGAATTTTTCTTCCGCCCTTTTTTCGTGGCTGCCGAACTGGGCCCAAGAATAACCAAACACAAAGAATGTTCTTAACAATCAGAATCTATACCCTAAACGTATATAATCCAAACCAATCAATGTATATGATCCTATATTATATGTCATATCTATAAATAACAGTAATTCGTCAAATATCATAATCATGTTACAATATTACAAAATCATCATTTTTGTCGGGTGTATCTAAAAATATCAGTGTAATGTTGCTTCGCAACCCTAAGACGATTTCGTCGCCTCTTGTTTTTTGTTAGGCCAACGGTACGGCGATGAGAGCTTTCGAATAGGCACTGATGGAGAACGATTCGTCGAGGACAACGCCTTTCCGGCAGGCAGCGGTATGACCGATACCTGTCGTTGAAACCATCTCGACACAACCCCCTAGGAAGTCACAAGCCATACCAGGCTCAACCCCGCCACCCTCGACGTCACGAGCCATACCGGGCTCGACAGCTCCACCCTCGACGTCAGGAGCCATGCCGGGCTCGACAGCACCACACTCGACGTCACGAGCCATACGGGTATCATCAGCGCCACTCGTGACGTCACGAGCCATACCGGTAGTGGTTCAGCCGGTTGCGACGGACCAACATTCGACAGGCCGGGCCGTCAATGTCGAAGTGGGGGGGGCACCGACCGAAGTCCCTTCGACGGCGCAATCCATACCTGTAGTAGTAGAACCGATTTCGACAACGACCCCTCCCTCAAAACCGGATGCGACATTCCCTTTGTTCTTGCGCCACGCTCCAAACGCCGGTGGGCATACCAGCGACCGCATTGAGATAGACCTTCCAGTCCTTCTCATCCTGCGCCGTAAACCCATCGTACTTCGTAAGGACTATGTCGGAGAAGTACACGCACCAGCAGACGGCCGTACAGAACTTTTGGTCAGTACAAAACTTTTGGTCCTTCTCCGTTTCAAAAGTGCTCAGGCACCGCTTTCTCCCGCCAACGGTCTGCTCGAAAATCAGCTTCCCCTTCCGCAACATCATGCCCAGTCCTTTGAAGGGAGCTTTGCAGCCTCTCGCCTTGGTCGTCCGGCCGAGGAGGTGGGGTGTAGCCGATCACCTTGGCCTTCTTCGTCTTTTCTTGTCGAGCAGCAACGACGGTAGACGCCTTCTCGACAGGAGCTTGGCCAGCGAGGCTGGCCGGCTCCACCACGTGACTGCTCTCACTCGCCTCTGCAGCGCGCTTCGTCGACTTCGTTACGGCCTGCCTCTTCTTCGACGCAAAAGGGGAACCCGGTTCGCTAAGGCAGACGTCGCCTAGGGCCTAAGCAGCGGTGACAGGAGCAATTGGAGGGGTAGAGGAAGACGCCCAACTTCCCACAAGCTCGACAGCACAGCCAGCACCACTGCTCTGCGCAGCTGATGCCGCTTTTGTCTTCGACAGCAACCCGGCGCATGTCTCTCCCGCTCCTTTCCCCGCATCGCCGCCGGACGGGGTAGGGGCACCTCGCTTTCCCAGGGCTCTTTTCCCGGCTGAGGCGACGGACTCGATTGGGGCACCACTTTTCTCCCCCGCAACCACTCCTTTCCCACCCGTTTTTGTCAGAATATTATGCTCTAGCCTGTAGTGGGGTGCTCTATAGCGAGTACAACCCTTCTAGGGTTTGCTATTTGTATCCTCATTCTTGCTAGTGCAACCCCTCTTCTTCCTACTATTTTAACATGCTATCAGAGCAGGTCGATCCCCTTGGATCGATCCTGTGGGTGGTCTTACCACCTCGTTGCTTCCGCTGCAACTTCCACTGCTACCCTCTGTGCCGCACGCCCCGTGGCGTGCGGCAGTTTTTCTTCCCGCCGTGCGCCCCGAGGCACGCGGCGGTTTTCTGCCCGCCGTGCGCCCCGTGGCGCGCGGCGGTTCTCTGCCCGCTGTGCGCCCCGAGGCGCGCGGCGGGCTTCTGCCCCGTCACTCGGCGCGTCGCCCTCGGGAGGCGCTGCGACGGGCGACGGGGACCCGCGCGTCGCCCCCCGTCGCCCGTCGTGGCCTGCGCGCGGCCCGTACAGGCTGCGCGCGGCCCGTACAGGCTGCGCGCGGCCCGTAAGGGCTGCGCCAGGCCCGGACGCGGCCCGTACGGGCTGCGCCAGGCCAGCGCGCGGCCCGTACGGGCTGCGCCAGGCCCGCGCGCGGCCCGTACGGGCTGCGCCAGGCCCGCGCGCGGCCCGTACGGGCTGCGCCAGGCCCGCGCGCGGCTCGGGCCGCCTGTGCGCGGTTCGGGCGGCTGTGCCAGGCCCGTGGGCGGCCCTTTCCTCGCTGCCCCTGCCCTCCCCGCTGTCCCCCGTGCTTCTACTGGCGCCCCACCCCTCCTACAGCCCGTTCTCCTGAATTAGGGTTTGGGGGTGAGGGGTATGGGGGTGAAGCCACTGTGTGCCGTTCCCTGCTCCTCCTCCTCCTCCGTCTCCCTGTGCTGCAGCTGCCGCTGAGGGGGGGTGGACTTGTTGGAGCCGTTGGAGTGGTACTAAGGGGGGGTGAAGGGGGAGTGGAGCTAGCGGTGTAGCAGCGGGTGTGTGAGAGGGGTGTTGGGTAGCTGGGGGAGGTTAAGTGGAGGCAGCAGTCTTGTCGTCAGCAGCACCAGCAGTCCGGAGGCTACAATCTCCGGTAGTCGCCAGTCGCCTGTGGGTCAGTTGCTCGTCTGCCGCTACTTTTAGCCGCGGAGCCAGTTACTCCTGTAGTCCGGGCCTTTGCTTCGGTAGCCACTGAGCCAGCAGCTCGTCTGTGTGTCTGCAGCGTCAGCAGTCGCCTCCCATCTTCTCTCCCCCACAGTCTCTCCTCCTCCTCACTTGCCCTCTGTGACTACCACTAGCTTTGCTCATAATTGTGAACTTTAAACTATTGCTTCTTGAACTTGTGCTCAGAATGTGTGGTGACATTGTGATCCACCCTGAGCTTGTACTGCTTTACTTGCTCTGCTGATTACACCCCACTTTGGCTATGGGGGTGTGTCAGAATATTATGCTCTAGCCTGTAGTGGGGTGCTCTATAACGAGTACAACCCTTCTAGGGTTTGCTATTTGTATCCTCATTCTTGCTAGTGCAACCCCTCTTCTTCCTACTATTTTAACAGTTTTCCCCAGGCTCTGCAGCATGTCCTTCATCGGAGCCACTTCGGAGGTCTTCGAGAGGGGCGACTAGTCGAGTACGATGACCTCGTTATCCTCGACGGACTTGGCAACGGTGGGGATGCTATTGGGCTGCCGACATGTCCTCCCACCGAAGAAGGAGGAACCGAGCTCTCGTGAACTCGAGGCTCAGCCCCGTTGCGAACCCCTGCTACACCCTCCTGACGCGACCTCGTCGACGGGCCCGCCGAGCGCTGAAACCCTCTCGCCATCGCTTCGGTGAGGACTTCCAATCTCCCAGATTCAGCTTCATTGTAGCCTTCTCTCACAACGTCCTTCAGCTCCTTCATGGTCTCGGGTGGGAGGCCGGAGTAGAACATGTCCTCCTTGACGGCTTTCTCGATACCCTTCACGACCGTAACAACCATCCACTCCTCGACATGCTTGAGCTGCTTCTCGACAACGTCCTCGCTCGCTTTGTGATAGTGGCTGCCACCCCCTCGATGATTTTCCCGCTCATCTCGTCGAGCTTCGTGCGCGCCCCTTCCAACAGCTTCCTCTCCTCCGTGACACCGTTTACTGCGTCGCCGCACTTCTTCAGTGTGCTCTTCGACGACTCTGAAATCATATTCCAAGCCGTCCGAAAATCAGCATCAAGCTTGTTGAAAACAACGGCTTGCTCACTGTGCTTCGCAAAGACGTCGGCGACGAGCTTCTTCTGCGATGCCTCGACCTCGGCGACCCTCTGCAGTAGCTCGACGACCTGGCCTCCGCATGCAATGGCCGACATCGAATGGCCTGCCGTCGAAGGGCGCCCGGTCGAAGGGCCCGCCTGTCCGCTGCCACTGGCCGTGTGGTGTCTCCTTATTACTGCGACCTAACGCTCCTGTGTAGCCGCCACGCCCTCCCGAAGCCGCCACGCCCTCCTGCTGCTGCCCTCCGACCCCACCCTCCTGCGCAGCCGCCCCGCCCTCCTGCTGCTGCCCTGCGACCCCACCCTCCTGCACAGCCGCCCCGCCCTCCTGCTGCTGCACTCCTATCCCAAAATCCTGCACCGCCGCCCCGCCCTCCTGCTGCTGCACTCCTGTCCCACCCTCCTCCGCAGCCGCTCCGCCCTCCTGCTCCTCGACAGCCCCATCGTCCCCCGTCGCCTGCTGCTCGATATGCTTCAACCGCTCGTCCACCCGCTCCCCGAGCACTACTCTGTGCTCCTCCGTGCACTCCGTCCCACCTGGATGTTCTCCTGCGCCCTCGCCGTCGTGCTCGACCGACTCATCACTCGAGCTGGAGCCGGAGCTCGATTCCGAGCTCGAGCCCTCCTGCTCGTTCGCATTGCCGCTCGGGCCGCTCATCCCGTGTTGAGGTTGCCTCGATGTATCCTCCTGGATCTCCTCCTCCTACTTGTAGCTGGCCTCAAGCAGGACGCTTGTCGCCCCCTTGCCTCCTCCCTCGTGCTCGACACCCCCTCCTACTCCTACTCCTACTCATACTCCTACCCCCTCCGCCACCTCGTCCATCCTTCTCCAAAACAGCTTGACCATGAACGACGGAAGCATACCCGGGCCAGGGCTCGTTCTCTCGAACAAAGCGAGGTTGCCTTGTCGAGGCTGCATGATGAAATTCTCCCAGTTCGGCAGAATCCGGCGCACCCCATGCACGACACGAGCTGCCGCGCCGGGTTCAATGAGACTCGTCAGGGGCGTCGTCGTCTGCGATGGGTATAAAACACACGTAAGTGACAGAACAACATGCTCGACAAAAACATGTACGAGTAAGGGTAAGGGTTGGCTTACCAGATGATCGAAACTCGTCATCATGTCCAAACGCATGTCGATGAGGCTAAGCACCGAGCGGGTTGTGAAACGTGCTCGGTCACAACCCGCTGGGTCAGCGCTTACTCGGCGCGAAGCTGCTTCTTCATCCAACTGCAAAGCAACGGACAGGAGAGTAAGAGATTGTCGAGAACGGCAATTCGACAGCAGGGTGGCAAATCGGTCACTCACACGAGAACTTCATGCGCCACCGAAGACTGGTGGTTCACCGCGGAAAACTTGTCTAGTGCATCATTCGAGTTCGACAACCACGGTGCCTCGGAACCAGCAGATCGTCGGGGCGCGATACCACAAACACACTCAAGTGGGAGAACGGCGCCACAGTCAGGCTGCATGCAGAGCGAATGCACGTTGTACTAAACACGGAGCACGCAAGGCGACGGGATAGTGTCGAACTTACGTGGTCCTCAGCAGAACGAGAATCACTTGCTTGTCGAGCAGGCCGTCGAGGTGGTTGTTCGCAAAAGCGACCGGTGTGGGACGCGCCATCTCTTCATGCACACGCATTGAAGTCACGATTCACAGCTTGGCGAGCTGCTCGACGAACAGCAGCTCCCTTGAAAACAGGCAGCACGAAAGGCTAAGGCACATTCAGCGACAGGTAAACATGGCAAATTGAAAATGCTCGACAGGAAACGTACACAGCACCCGCGTTCATCATCCCCTCGTCGAGCTCCGCCTTCGCCGCCTCACTAATCGCATTCAACTGGTCTTCGAACAGCTCCACCTCGATCCCGCCTGCGGTTAGGATGAGGCCGCGTCGAACCGTCGGATCGTTCACGACGGGTAGGGAGGCAGGGCCCGTAGCCATGGCACGCCTAGCAGTAGGGACGGCGGGAGTGCAGGGAAGTTGGGAACTAGGGAGTAGGGAAGAAAAACTCGGAGACAGCAACAAAATGAGAACACACTTAGGGTATTAGCTTTTTGCCATCCCCCCCACCGGGACAGACTCGGGTGCAAGGGCGACGAGGCAGGGCGCGTTCCCCGACGGCGGGAGGAGGAGCTTTTGGCAGAGGGCGGCGGGGCCCTTTATTGGTGGTTGGTTGCATGAGGTGGGGCGCCCTGCAAGCAGCTGAAACGCCCCTTTCAAGGAGCGGGAGGGGGCGTTCGACACGTCACCGGGGTCGAGCGCCAAACGAAACGGGCCCGTCGAGGGCGAGAGCGGTGGAGCGCAGCGCAGATGGGCGTCGCTTCCGTCCGCTCGCGAAAATTCGCAGACGGGTTCCGTCGGCGAGGCGACGCCCGGCGAGGGTTCTGTGGGTTACCGGATGGAACCCGTCTACGAACCGAGGGTGGGTTGGGTTCGGTTGGGGGGGACCACTGCCAGCTCGAGGGCGAGTGTCGCTGGCGTCATCGGCAGCTGGCGCCAACTGGGAGTGTCGTTTTCGAGCGGGGGGGGGGGGGGGAGAGGGTCGGCTCCCGCCCCTCGCGTGCGCCGCTAGGCGACTGCGGGGAAACAAAAATCCCTCGAGGGAAATCCTGCAGGGGCAAAAGGGGGTTTCCGGAGGGATCTCGCGTCTTAGCGTATACAATGTATGTTTTAACATATTTTTCTCGTGTCGTCAAGGAGTCGTCACAGGTGTACTGTCAGGAGAGGCTCTTATATTCGCATCAGAAACACACTCGCATACTAGAAAGCTATAGTTTTCAGTCTAGTGAATAAATTATCAATGATACATAACATTATCGGAATGTTTTTCAATCAAATTTTGTTTCCTTTTCCCTACACTTTATCTTGAGACAAATCGTGACGAAAATTTTAAAGACCGACCTTCTATTAAGATATTACTCATGCTTCATGTTCATGCGTTTTCACATTTTATGTTTTTAGGCCTTGGGGCCAGAGGATGGTCCCTATATCAGATTTTGTTCATTATTAGTTAGTAGTGTTGAAGACGAATTGGATGTTCTCACTAAAGTCTTCTGTTTTATTGCCCATCAGGTCGCACTATTCAAGTTCTTAGAACATTCCGGATCTATGTTGTTGCATGTTTTTCATTTGAACAAGTAAATACACTAGTAAAATCATGTGGCAAATAGCATCACTGAAGATCGCTTTAATTTCTTAAGTAGAATGATCACCACTCATCAATTTACGTGCACCCATGTGCATCTTACCACCAACCCCTTTATACATTTCTTCATTGGTAGCAGAGTTGGTGAGAATGATTTGGCACAATGCGCGAAATGAACCTCTTGAACTTGTCCTTTTTGCCTTTTATTAGATCCCTGGAAACCAGGTGGCGAGCATAAACGATGGGCTGTATGTGCTTGCATTGGAAGCCATTGAGGCAGTTGCGAAGATGCTGGCTGCAGCTGCCACAGCAGGTAAAGAGTGGAGGAGGGTTGTGGGTGTGTGTGAGAAGGCAAGTGCATTAGAGCCTCTAGGAAGGGATGAGCGCTAAGACACATTCATCCTTGCTCTCCTTTTCTTAACTTCTTGTCATTCTTTTCATTTTCTAGTCATCATCTTAGCATGCTGTTCACATCGTACATACATTGTGAACACTAGCTTTGGATGGGATCTTAGGATGCTGTCCACATCGTACATAGATTGTGAACATTTGCTCTGGATGAGATCATTGTTGGGTGAATACAAGAGAACAGTGAAAGGCTGAAATGTGTGTATGTGTGTGAAGAACTCGTCGTTCTCACATTGTATTTGTTGGGGTTTGAGCAACCACATTTGTGACTGTAGGTGTGGCTACCTGGCCCCCCGCCACATGGTCAAGAGGCGCATCGTCCACGTACAGGCCTCCAACTGACAGCCGGGTGGGATCTTGTACAAGAGAGTCACCAATTGCGTCTCCAATCACCTCCTCCTCCACATCGCCCTCGACGTCACCTCCGCATGCAACAAGAGTCTCCATGCATGGGGCTTGGATTTCGCCATCCTCCTCCAAGACTTCCGGACGAACCCTCGAATCTGCACGTGGGGCCATCCTCACTGAGGAAGGGAGATAGGGTTAGGTATTTGGTTTGTTGAAAATCCTTTCTAGACCTAATTAGGATGCACAAAAGATTTTCATGACAATAGGGCAATGCAACGGATGGTCTAAGTGGCAAGTCCTTAAAGACAGATCCCATCAAATCTATATGTGCAAACCTCAAAAAGTTTGCATACGAACCAAACGCTGTGTCGACGTCAAAACGACAATTTCCAGAATTGTGAAAGGTACTATGGATGAAGGAGCGTAAAGGGGGACCCCTGGTCAGCGTGGCCAAGCGCCAAAAGACAACGGGGGATGGGCAGGGACAAGGTGATGTGGGAGTTGAATAGGTTGTGACTGTAGAAGAACCCCCGGCTGTGCCGACATCAGGGGTGGATGGAACCCCGCTTGAATGTCCCACGACTGTCGGTTCAACCACGGTAGAACGAGCCTCGAGTTCGGATGCAGCCACAGTTGCATATACGTCCGGAGCATCCATACCTGAGCAAGTCATCAACTTCCAATGGGCCGGTGTGCAACAACTCTAGGAGTTCGACCCACATCAAACGTATGGTGTTCCTGTCTCTGCGGAAGTCGAGTACGTGCGGCTCACAACGGATACAACGATGCATGAAGAGCCCAAAGATGAAAACGGTGAGGTGTTTTTCGAGCATGCTCCGGTCTCATTTCTAAAGTTCATGCCACCATCGTTCAATGCTGTCCATTTCGTAGCCGCCAGTCACCTCCCCACTTTCCAGCCACCACCGTTCATTGCTGTCCATTTCGTAGCCGCCAGTCACCTCCCCACTTTCCAGCCACCACCGTTCATTGCTGTCCATTTCGTTGCAATCAGTCACCTCCCCACTTTCCAGCCACCACCGTTCATTGCTGTCCATTTCGTTGCAATCAGTCATCTCCCTACTTTCCATGGGAAATAAAGAACGGGAATCACACGCTCTCTTATGCATTTGCCATCCATGTGTGCAGAGCTAGAGGAGTTGCATGCTTCTTCCATAGATACGATCCAACCAGACAACGTGGATGACAATTTGCATTGGACGGAAAGGGGTAGTGCCAAAAGGAAGCTTAGTGAGGTCGGCGCTGGCCTAGCTGACGAAGAAGCGTACTATGAGGTCACGCTGGCTCAACGGTGGAGTACGCACTTCAACCATGTGATGGTGAATTGCAATATGATGGTGAAATATGGACAGACTCCGTCAGCAGACCGTGTTGCACAGCAACTTGTCGTATATGCAGACCATTGGGCAGGGATCCACACCAGCTACGAGCATGCGGGTGAGGTACTTCGATGCGAATCAGAACAATGGGGACCGGAGAGTGCAGTTTACGAACCCGGCTCTGAGGCCTATTTGGCACTCCGAAAGTGGCTTGCTGGCCATTTTAGTGCGAGAGAAATGAACGCGAGTAACTGGGGGAATGAATCATTTCATTCCCTAGTAATCAAGAACGTACCGAAGCGGATCCGTTTTCAAAGAAGTATGGTGGCTAGAATTGGTCTTACTGTGTTACACTGGAACCAAACGGTATCACGTCTTGTCGTGGCAATTAAGACACGTGTGCGGAAGGCGACTAGGGTAAGGCGTGGTAACAAGGAGCGGATCTTGTCGGACATGGACTGGAGCTGGTTGGACAAGCTCATGGCAGATTGGCTTGATATTGGGCTGGAACGGAATGATGCAGCGCCGTCAACTCAGCTTGATGAGGAGGCTGAGTTGACGGTGTCGCTTCATGTTGATGCAACCCCTAAACTGCCAGTTTCTGCTCATACTATCCCCCCTCTACCGATGGCTGCAGAGGCAGCCCGTGGTGATCTATCCCAAATACAGCAACCTCCTACTCCCCTAGCTGGAATCACTCCCACCAATGCCGAAGTCACGCCAACCACCCCCCCAACCACCAGCTTCATTTTTACCGCCCCTGGTGGCCACGTGACGCCAACTTCTTGGGCAGCTCGAAACAGGAGGTCGAGACGCAATCTCAATCAAGTGGATGCATTCAAACCGATCTTCCGTATGTGCATTGCAATTGTCTTTGCTATGGCTTATGCTGATTATATATGATGACCAGCGACGGTGCAGATTGCAACTATGGTATTGCTCCTGTTTGTTTCTGTCTTGCCACATCTTCAGGGGATCTTACAAACCATCTGATGAGGCGGTCCAGGTTGTACCACTTATGCGTCGCCCCTCCAAACGCGCTCGACATATATCAATCCGGTATGCCAAATGTGGTTTTTTGGGGTTTTATTGTACCCTTCTTCTCAAAGCACACATCTGTGCAAATTTCGGGCTCTTCTACTAATCCACGCGTACTTAAACCATGACCTCCTCCGTTCACTTCATTTCGCGGCCATTACCTGCCCATACCACCCTGTGTTCTTTCTCGCACTAGCATATGCATCACCTTCACCGAGTGTCGTTCTCGCAATCCTACTATCTTGGTGGATGAGCAGCGTGGGAGGCTGCAGATATCTCCAGCCCCATGCTTTACGCAACACACCCTTTTCCCACCCCCCGACCCTCACCTCCTATATCAGCCCCTTTTTTATGCCATCCCCTTACGATGCCCACATTGTTTTCCTCTATATAGCATCAGCACCAGTTTGTGTGCGATCATGTGACTCTACGGTGATAGCTGGATGAGAAGCATGGGAGGATGCAGATATTGCAACACCTACCTTACGCAAAACGCACCCCCATACCCTTCACCTCCTTTTATGCCCCTTTGTGCTGCCATTTCCTTGTGATGCCCGCATTGTTTTCCTATCACCAGCAGCTTTAACGTTTGCATGTGTTCCTGTGACTCCACGGTGGTATTTGGATGAGCATCATGGGAGGATGTAGATATTGCATCCCCTGCCTCACGCAAAACACACCCTTTTTCCCACCCCCCACCCCTTCCACCTTTTTCATCGCATACAAACACTTGACATAACCTACAGGATTATCATCTCGACGCGGATGAACCATCTCGCACCATGGTTGGTCGCAAAAGCGGATCTGTACGTTAATCCCAACAGCCCCCTCCGCCTCCTCTCTCAACGATTCCTGTTTAATGTATCTAGCGGTCTCAGTGGGTGCTGCAGAACAAATACAGTTCCATATCACCCTAATATCCAACCCTCTTTCAAGCCACGTCTCTCCGATATGTCAGAATCTAGTAGCGGGAATGAATGAACTATGAAAGGGTTGGGTACAAGTATGAAACCGTAAAAGGGGCTGTACCCCATATTGGCTACCCCACTACAGCCTAAACACATATAGCATATATATACTTTGACACACCCCCATAGGCAAAGTGGGGGAGAGCAAGGGGTCACAAGACCAGTCAAGAGAAGCAAAGCAAGCTCAGGGTGGATCACAACGTCACCACACACACTGAGCACAAGCAAAGGGCCACAAGGCCAGTTCACATGCAGAGGTATATATGCAACAACATCAGTACAGTGATCTCTACCTGGCAGAACAAGCATGCAGGTATATATACATAGATCACAGTACAAGCAAAGTCTACAGCAAGTGAGGAAAAGTGGGCACAAGGCCTAACAAAGTGCGGAAACGCTGATGATCACCAGACGGAAGTGCCTTGGTGAATATATCAGCAGTGTTGGCCCGAGTGGCCACGTGAGCAAGACGAAGCTGACCACGCTGCTGAAACTCTCGAGCCAGGAAGTAACGCAGAGCGATGTGCTTCGTTCTGTGCTCCAGTCTGTGCTCCTGACACAAGGCAATGGTGGCCTTGTTGTTGACGTACAGCACTGGAGGAGAACGAGGCTACTCTCCCAGGTCGGTCAGCAGGTAGGTAAGCCAGCGTAACTCCTGTGCAGCCATGGCTGTGGCGTAGATCTCAGCCTCACAACTGGAGCTGAGAACTGAAGACGAGCGTGTAGAACGCCAAGAAACTGAACCAGAGCCAAGGCTGAAGGTGTAACCCTGTGTCGACCACTGCGTATCCTGATCGTCAACCCAAGAAGCGTCTGAGTGCCCAGTGAGGACAACGTCGCTCCGTCCTCCAAGCACGAGCCCCATGCCCGATGTACTGCACAAGTAGTGTAGTACCCTCTTAGCAGCATCCATGTGCACCTTTCGGTGCCGACCAGGAGCCACGTAGCGAGCCAGAAGGCCAAGAGGGTACGCAAGGTCAGGACGAGTGCAGGTCATCAGGTACATGAGGCAGCCCACTAGCTCTGGGTAAGGACCACTCGGCTCTACGGACTCGTCTGAAGGTGGAGCTGAGAGCGAGTGACCTGTCGCCAGAGGAGTGGGCTGTGCCGAGGACCAGGTGAAGTTGAAGCGCTAAAGGACATGCTGCACCATGTGTGACTGAGTCAGTGTGATGGTGCGGCGTGCTCTGTCCCGGGTGATCTGCAAGCCAAGGTAGCTGTGCAGCTCACCCAGGTCTGTGCACGTGTGTCTCTTGTGCAGCTCCGACTTCACCAGGGCGAGAGCCTTAGTGTCAGCAGTGGCAAAGACCAAGTCGTCGACGTACACGAGGATGTAGAACGGCGGCAGCGAAGTGTCGGTGCGCAGAAACAGCGACGGGTCAGCAGTCGACGGAGCAAACCCAAGAGCCGCAAGTGTTGTCCTCAGTATGTCGTGCCACTCACGCGGCGCCTGGCGGAGATCGTAGACTGGCCGCCGGAGGCTCCACTGGGTACCAGGAGGGAACGACCCAGTGAAGCCAGGTGGGCGGCGCAGCCAGATCTCCTCGTGCAGGCTACCCTGTAAGAAGGCTGTGCTGAAGTCAAGAGAGTGAAGCTCGTAGTCACGCTGAGCGGCAACGTGCAGCAGCACCCGAAGAGTGGTCATCTTCGGGGTCGGGGAGAAGGTCTGGAAGAAGTCGACTCCCTCCCGCTGACTGAAGCCTCGAGCAACGTAACGAGCCTTGAAGACAGGCGGAGAACCTGGCGGCCGCTTCACCCTGAAAATCCACATGCCACTGACGATGTTCGCCCCAGGAGGGGGAACCTCGTCGACGTAGGTGCCTGTGGACTTCCAGGATGCCATCTCTGCGTCCATGGCTTTATGCCACTGAGAGGAGTACTCACCCGCGATCGCCTCAGCGTAGGAGCGCGAGGTCGGGATGTCTGGAGCATCCGGGTCTCCCTCAGGGGCAAGCAGCATGGACACGAGATGAGGCGCAGCGGCTGCAAGACACTCAAGGTCCTCCTGCCTGTCCTCAAGGACGTCCGTGCTAAAAACACACTCACCCCCGACGGACGGAGGACAGACAGACTCAGACTCAGCAACTAGACTAGCGGCGTAGTCTAGACGACAGGCAGCAGCAAAGTCAACAAGCTCAGCGACTAAGGCAGACGCAGCAGCAGACTCAAACGACGGGTCAGTGACAACTGTGGCGAGCAGACGCGTGACAGTAGGGTGAGCAGCACGGGTGCGGTCAGACTCAGGCTCAGGAACGGTAGGCAGAGAAGACGCAGGAGGGGACGGCAGGGGAACACCCTGCGGAGGAGAGGAAGGACGACGGACTACGAGGTGGGTGCCGGTGACAGCCGGCTGACGCGAACGAGGAACACGACGACCTGAATGACCAGAACGGACAGGCGAGAAAGGACGCGACGCAGGCTCACGACGCTCAGTAAGACCCCCTGTCTGCTCAGTGTAACGAGAAGGAGCAGGCAGCGGTGAGCCAGGCTGTAACGGAAGACCAGTAGACGAAGGGGGACTAAGAACCTGACGAAGCACAGAGTCAGACGGTGGCTGAGACGACGGAGACGGTGGAGCAAAGAACAGGCGGGGTTGTGCAGTGTCACCAGCACCAGCAGCTCCAACACCCCCAGCAGCACCAGCAGCTCCAGAACCCCCAGCAGCTCGAGCAGCTCCAGAAACCTCAGCGCCAGCTCCTCCAGGACCAGCTCCACTAGCAACAGCACCCCCAGAACCGGCACCTCTAGTCCCAGTGTCTCCAATCTCAGTGTCCTTAGTAGCAGCACCCCCAGGCCCAGGGTCTCCAGCAGTAGCACCCTCAGGCTCAGCACCTCTAGCCCCAGCAGCTCCAGTACCTCCAGTACGAGCACCTCCGGGACCAGCACCACTCCCAGCTCCAGTAACGTCAGCAGAAGTACCTCCAGCGGCAGAGCCCCGAACTCCAGAAGCACGACCCTGACGGCGACCGTACCAGTCGTGCAGCTGCTGTGAGGTGAGAGGCACACGCGGACGAAGGCGGCTACTCCAAGGAGTCCGCGCAACAGCAGACTCAGAACCCTCAGCGTCAGCACTCGCAGTAGCTCCAGAACCTCCAGTTCCAGCACCACCAGTAGCTCCCAAACCTCCAGCTCCAGCACCCTCAGCAGCTCCAGAACCCTCAGCAGCTCCAGAACCTCCAGCAGAAACAACTCCAGTAGCAGAGTCACCAGCTCCAGCGCCTCCCGCAGCAAGGCCCCTAGCTCCAGCAGCGCGACCCTGACGGCCAGCGTACCACTCACGCAGATGCTGTGGGGAGAGAGGGAGTCGACGACGAGAGCGCAGCGGCGAAGCACCAGCGGAGCGGCTACGCAGACGGCCGCTCCAGGGAGACTGCTCACCTGACGCCTCAGCGCCTCCAGGTGCAGCACCTCCAAGCTCAGTACCCCTAGGCACAGCACCCCCAGACTCCTCACACCCAGGCTCAGCACCTCCAGTCTCCGCACCCCCAGGCTCCGCACCTCCAGGCTCCGCACCCCTAGGCTCAGCACCCCCAGGCTCAGCACCCCCAGGCTCAGCACCCCCAGGCTCCGCACCCCCAGGCTCAGCACCCCCAGAAGCAGCACCCCGAGCAGGACCACCCTCAGCAGGACCGGAGTCACCAGTGACTTCAACCGGCGCAGTCATGGGGGGAAGGTCTACCTGAGACACACCTGAAGGAGCAGGACCGGGAGCGGGGAGGGGGTCTACCTGGGAGCACCTGGAGCGAGGAAGAGCGGCGGGGGGGGAAGAGGGGCAGTGCGGTAGGGGAAGAGACGGTAAATGTGAACCGACTCGTCGAACATGACGTCTTGAGAGGGGAAGACACGGCGCGAGGTGGGGTGGTAAAACTGCCAACCAGGCGCGTCAAGGACAAAGCCAAGGAAGACACAGGGAACAGCGCGGGCGGAGAGCTTGTCCGCGGTGGTATCGCGGACAAAGGCACGAGCACCCCAGACCCGGAAACGCGACGCATCGCCAACCTTCCCCGTCCACAGCAGTGTGGGCGAGGTCTCCGGCAAGGAGACACGGGGCCAGAGGTTGAGCTGATGCGCAGCGTACCGGACCGCAAACGGCCACAGAAAATGGGGGGCAGCCGCATGGATCATGGAGGTACGAGCGACCTCCATGACTAAGCCAATGCGGCGCTCAGCAACCCCATTCTACTGTGGAGAGGCCGGAAGCGTGAACGTCTCGCGAATGCCGTGCTCCGCACAGAAGGCTGCCAAGAGGTCTGAGGAGAACTCACCACCTCTGTCAGAGCGCAGACGCAGGACAGGAAAGTCCGATTGGAACCGCTCACGGAGCTGGAGACAAACAGCGCAGATCCAGGGGATCAAAACTTCAAGGACATCCCCCTTGCGCTGCAAGGGGAAGACCGTGGTGTAACGCGTGTAGTCGTCGACGACCAGCAGGAAGTACCGCTCGTGGCCCGGTCCACGGACGCGGGCTGGCCCCCACACGTCCAGGTGGAGAGTGTGCAGGGGAGCCTCTGTGGGAGGGAACGAGGAGGAGTGAGGAGCGGCACGCTGCCGCCCCTCCACACAGGGAAGACAGGGAGGAGCAGGCGAGGGTGGGAGGGGAGGGAGAACCCTGGGAAGACCAGAGACAAGGATACGGCGGTGCATGCTGCGAAGGCGCCGCACCGAGGGGTGACCAAGGCGGTGGTGCCAAAGGAGGGTTTGGTGTGACAAGGTGCGACACGAGCAGGGGGCCGACAATTGACTTGATGCAGACGCAGACGCAGCTACCTGAGGGGACTTAGTGGCCAGTGTGTACATGCCCGACCCCGGCTGCCGAGTGAAGGTAGCCAGGTGACGACTCGTCTGAGCACACGTGCAGTGTGTCACACGCTCGTAGGCAGGGGTGAACTGGTGAACACCCACGTCCTGGAGCGCAGAACCCGCCACCAAGTTCGTAGAGAACGAGGGGAGGTAAAGACCCGACAGTGTCCCGGACGCGACAGCAGGACAAGGGAGGACAGTGGTGGAGGTCGCACGGACTGGACCCCCAGAGGGGTCTGCCAGGGAGACTGCAACCGGCCGACTGAGCGGCGTGAGGGTGGTGCTGTCGCGAAAGAAGGAGCGAGAAGCACCAGAGTCAAGTGTGAAGGTGTACAAGGCCTTAGCAGGCGCAGTACCAGAGAGAGCAGACTCACCAGCACCTGGAGCAGGAGACGCACTAGCTCATAGAGCAGCAGCCTCACCAGCACCTAGAGCAGGCGACGCACGAGCACCTAGATCAGCAGCCTCACCAGCACCGAGAGCAGCAGGCTCTATACCTGGGTCAGGCGGTACGCACAGGTAACAGGCACGGTCAGCACTAGTAGGCAATGCATACATGGCAGTGAGAATAGCATCATAGTCAAGAGCAAATATATCTACCCTCTGCCCAAGCAGCTCCACCCAGTCGGGGAGCTCAGCCTCGTCGCCAAACTCGGTACGCCAGGCGTCGCTCAGACGGGCGAAGCAGCGGGACTGTGTGTGACTAAGCGTCCTGCAAGCCTGACCAGTCCGATCACCTGTGCGAATGACGTACGGGCAGCGAACGGTACTCAAATACCCTCTACTCTGAGCGTACCACTCACGAAGCTACTGGGGCGTAAGTGTCTTGCGCGGACGCCGCTGCAACTGCAGCTGGCCACTGCCAGACGCTCCCGACTGACCAGCTCCAGGGCGTCCGCCACGACGGCTACCGCCACAACCCCAACTAGCGTACCACTCACGAAGTTGCTGGGGCGTGAGAGACTCGCGCGGACGTTGCTGGAGCTGCATCTGGCCACCGCCAGTAGCAGCAGTAGCAGTGGTAGTGGCAGTAGTAGCTGCAGCAGCGCGGGCAGAGCAGGCGCGGCAGGCAGGTAGGCAGGCAGGCTGGCAGGAGGCCCTTCTGACACACCAACCAGGAATCGCCACCGCAGCAGCAGTGAACGTAGCAGTGACAACACCCGCAGCAGTGGCGACACCGACATTTCACGGACCGATGGCACCACTGTCGCCGAACCTCGAGGCAGCACGACCGAGGCTCCCTGAAGCGTTCTAACCCAGCGCGAAGGGATCCGACGTCCTGCGATTCGTAGCAACCCTCGAAATTTACTTCGAGGCCATTGGCTGTTCGACCCCGCAACACGACGCAGCAAGGATTCGGCTCGCAGCGACACTGTTACGTGGACCAGCACTCGAATGGATTTACTACACCGACGTAGCCTGCGGGGAGAAATCGTGGCAGAAGTTTCGGGCAGATTTAATCGAACGTTTCGAACCGATTAATACGACCTACATGGCGCGGCAGCAGATACACCGACACAAGCAATACAGTAGTGTAGCACAGTACACGCAACAGATGGAGCTACTATTCAACCGCATCACCGACCTGACCGAAGGCTAAAAAATCCAGGCGTACATAGAAGGGTTACAATTGGAGATTCGGCGGCAGGTGATTGCGGCGAATTACAACAGCTATCGCGACATCGTGCGCGCTGCCGAGAGATACGATGCGCTGACTCGAGGTCAACCCGAAACACGACGTTTCGCGCCGAACCGTACATTCGGCACGGAGCGATCGGCACCCCCCACGTTCGCCGAACCGATGGACATCGACAAATACGACGCGAAGCAGCAGCCGACAAAATGCGAGTTTTGCGGCGCAGCGGGGCATCAGTTTTTGTCGTGCTACAAAATGAATAAAGCACGTGCGGCACTCCGGGACGGTAACAGTGGAGCACCCCCGAAGTCAAAAAACGAGAATCGCCAGTAGCCGCGGATCGACCTGGCGATCGCGTAAAGATCCGAAAAGCAGGAAAAGGCGACGACGTGGCAACTTCGGAGCGGGTGAAAAAAGGAGAAAATGATGGCGCGAATCTAAAACGTCATGACCGGCCGGCATCAGGGGAAATCGCCGAGGCGAATGGAGGCTCCGCGAAAAAAGACTCTGCACCGACCGGGAAACTCCAGCCGAACACCCACGAAAGTAAGAATTCGTTATAATTATCCTATAAAGATACTCTAACGAAGAATATTGCTTCTCGTGGTTTTCAAGCCTTTGAAAAAATCAGGGGAGATTTAGAGGCCAAGAAAAAGCCTTTAGAAATTATTCAGGTACCTGAGAAGATGGGCAAAGTACTACGGAGCGTAGAAAAGGGTCGTGCGTTCCGTGGAGTTAATATTCTCTCCCCGCAGCCCAGTGTTAAGGCTCCCCGTTGCCCACAGGAGAAGCCTACATAGCTGCAAAGTCTTAGAGGAAATTTTCAGGCTCATGAGAAGTTGTACAAGCCTCGGAAAAATCCTCCTACCACCCAGGTGAAGTTGGAAGAGAAAAGTGCTGAGTCGGGTATAGGAAATAGGGATGGTATTCACTTTGATGTACCCTATGATTCTATCAATGAGACCCTCTTTGGCTACTCAGCGCAGCAGGCACCACTACTTTTCGAGGTGTTATGCAAAGGACGACGCCTCCAGGCACTGGTGGACAGCGGTGCATCTCACTTGGTGTGTGACCGCGGGACGTTGGAGAAAATTGGGGAACCTTCCGAGGAGACCAAGTTCTCGGCAACGATGGTGGGCGGTACGAAACTTCCCATCCACGGCGAAGCATCACTGCAGCTGCATATAGGGGCGCTAAGGTGGAAGCCGACGTTGCCGATCACGAACATCAAAGGGTTAGATTTCATCTTGGGGCGAGATTTCTTAAAGCGGTTCAACCCCGAGATCGACTGGGTCAACACGAAGGTGTGCATCTACAACAACGGGAAGCGGATAGCACTACGAAGCTGGACGGATACAGGGGACGTACCTGAAACGACACTGGCACGGTTCGAACAGACGGTGAACGAGAGTAAAACGGGATACCTAGCACTGGTTATGGCAGCAGCAGAGGAGGAGAAGCCGAACGCAGAACTACCTGCGGCACTGAAGGAGGTCTTGGAGCAGTACAAGGATATAATGCCCGACGACCTACCTGCAGGCGTACCCCCTGAACGCACCCACGAGCACGAGATCGTGGAAGAACCAGGTGCGAAACCCGTCTCACTTGCACCATACCGAGTGAGTCCGACCGAGCTGACAGACATGAAAAAACAGATAGAATATCTACTGGACCGACCATCCACCTCTCCCTACGGTGCACCAGTTCTCTTCACTCCAAAACCAGACGGCAGTTTACGGATGTGCATCGACTACCGCGCACTGAACAAACAGACAGTCAAAAACAAATATCCCATACCGCGCATAGACGACCTACAGGATCAACTGCGTGGAGCAACAGTATTCTCGAAGCTGGACCTACGGTCGGGTTACTGGCAGATCAAGATGGCAGACAACTCGGTCCACAAGACGGCGTTCCGTACCAGATACGGCTCCTACGATACTTGGTGATGCCGTTCGGACTCTGCAACGCACCAGCAACGTTTCAGGCGGAGATGAATCATATCATTCGACCCCTGCTGGACGAGTGCGTAGTGGTGTACCTGGACGATATCCTCATCTACTCCAAGAACATGAAGGAGCACGTGGAGCATCTACGGAAGGTGTTCGAGATCCTGCGGAAAAACAAGTTCTACGTGAAGCTGTCGAAGAGCGACTTCGCCCTGAAGAAGGTGCAGTTTCTCGGGCACATGGTGAGTGCCGAGGGCGTACACGTGGGTCTGCGGAAGATCGAAGCCGTCAAGAAGTGGAAAGTTCCGGAGAACGTGAAGGAGTTGCAGCAGTTCCTAGGCTTCGCCAACTACTACAACAGGTTCGTGCCACAGTACGCTAAGATTGCAGCGCCACTGATCGACCTACTGGAAAAGGATACGCCCTTCAAATGGGATACTCTTCATCAGCAAGCCATGGAACAGCTACAGACAGCATTGACTACAGCCCCAGTACTCATCCTACCGGACCCCGACAAAGACTACGTAGTTGAAGCAGATGCTAGTGACCAAGCAGTAGGAGCAGTACTGATGCAGGATCACGGAAACGGTTTACAGCCTATCGCCTACCTCAGTAAAAAGCTACACGGAGCAGAACTGAACTACCCCATCCACGACAAGGAAGCCTTAGCTATAGTCGTAGCCTTCAAGGCGTGGAGGTGTTACCTAGAGGGAGCCAAGACCACAGTCTATACTGACCACTGCAGTCTCAAATACCTGAAGTCGCAGCCGACGCTCTCACGACGACAGGTGCGGTGGGTGGACTTCCTGGAAACTCACTTTCACTACGACATCGTCTACAAGCCCGGGCTACACAACAAAGCAGACGTGTTGAGCCGCCCCGGTCATGTAGCAGGCATCCAACTCGACGGGATGAACCCTCTGCTCAAGGGTCTATTCCAACATGGGTACTCCGTGGACGCAGAGATCGCTACAGCACAGACCAAGAAGCTGTTACAATGGGAGAAAGACTTAGCTGTAAGGAAGGGTTCAGGAAAGATTTGGGTACCGAATTACGCCCCGCTACGGCAGATCCTATTGGAGGAGTTTCACGACGTACCATACGCGGGATATTTCGGGAGCAACAAGACGTTAGCAGGGATAGCAAAGTATTACTACTGGCCCGGGATGGCAGCAGACGTGCAGTAGTTCGTCACCTCTTGCGACACGTGCCAGCGGATGAAGAGCAGCAAGCAGAAAAAGCAGGGTTACTTCAGCCTCTACCCGTACCGGAGCAGCCATGGCAGGTCGTTAGCCTCGACTTCATCACAGGACTTTCTTCGACCTCACGGGGGCACGATTCCATCCTCGTAGTGATCGATAAGTTCTCCAAAATGGGTCACTTCATACCGACCAACGCCACAGCTACGGCTGAAGCAACTGCTCACCTCTTCTTTGACCGCATCATCACCATCCACGGCATCCCCGCTACACTCGTCTCAGACAGAGACCCCAAATTCACGAGTAAGTTCTGGAAGGAGCTCATGGGATTATTGGGGACTAAACTTGCGATGTCCTCAGCATACCACCCACAGACTGACGGACAGACCGAGAGACTCAATCAGGTGGTTGATCAGTTACTGCGCACAGCTTGGAAGGACGACGTCAGCCACTGGGACACACAGTTACCGACCCTAGAGTTCTCTTACAACAACGCGTCACATGCGGCCATAGGGAAAACTCCTTTCTTCCTGTGTTACGGACGGGAACCACTCACACCACAGCAGCCAACCACACCGGCACATGTCCAAGCCGCACATGACTTCGTCACCACCATGCAGCAGCTATGGGAGAAGACTCAGCGACGACTCACCACGATGCAGACCTCCCAGAAGCAGTATGCCGATCGTCAGCGACGTGATCACTCAGTAGCAGTCGGAGATCAGGTGCTTCTTGACACACGCAACTTGAACCTGTCTCACCTACCATCCAAACTCCGGCCTCGCTTCTGTGGTCCTTTTCTCGTTGAGGCACAGGTGACACCAGTTACATTCCGCTTGCGCTTACCAGATACATGGAAGCTTCACAACGCTTTCCATGTCCAGCTACTGAAACCCTACAAGGACCCCAACCACCAGTTCCAGGGACGGCAGCTACCGCCACCACCACCTGTTCTCATACAGGATGAACCAGAGTACGAAGTGGAGCGCGTTCTCACTCATCGGCGCCGCGGCGGCAAGACACTCGAGTTCCTGATACGCTGGAAGGGATATGACCCCACTGAGGACAGCTGGGTTGCAGAAGCTGATATGGGCAACGCACGCCGTGCTCTCAAGGACTATCTTGTCAAGCAGGGTGTATCTCACACCACCCAGCTTTGAGGGTGGGACGTGTGAGAGTACGACGGCTTATGCCAGCTATGCTTGCTTGCCAATACTTTATTATGCTATTTCTAGCATAGGATAATTATATGCATGCATGAATTGCTTGATTTCCTAGGCTAGGTGCTTTCCTATATTTTATTATAGTTATAGCACCGAGCTAGGTTGCGTGCATCGAATTCTGGCTTTTCGGTTGACACCGAATTGCCTTCTACCGAATTCAGGAAGGATCTGTTCGGGACGCTTCGCGACCCTCAGAACCTTCGCGTAACACCTGGTTACTGGGCCTTGTGTCGAGCCTATATATAGCCTTGTGTTGTACCCAGGTGATCAATCAATTACAATTTTCTTTTCTGAGCTCGATCCTAGATCCTCACATTGACGGTGTTTTCGAGGACGCAGACTTCTCCTTGCGCGGCTGGTGGTCTCGACAACGACGCTCGCTGTCAGACTTCCCGCGGCTTCTTCTCTGATCGTCGTCGGACTCGTCGCGATCAGGGCAGTCGTACGAGAGATGGTCAGGGTCTCCGCAGATGTAGGAGCGACGTCCCCCTCGACGCGAACCACTACTACCGCGATCATTGCCCTTCGCCGACTTCCCGCGGTCGGCGACCTCCGTTGACTTCGTGTTCGACGACTTTCCGCCACCGCCTCCGCCTCCGTCCAACTTCCCACGCTGCCCCGTCTGACGTCCCTGCTTCGTCGGAGCGACGTAGTTGGCCTGCAGAAGGAGCTCCGACGACTGCTCAGACTCCTGCATGAACTCACCCTGGATGATGTGACTCGAAAGCGAATCCCCGTTCAGAGTCTCGCGCGCGCTAGGCATGATCAGTATCCGTCGCATCAGATTGTAGCTCGAGGGGAGGCCATTGATGACATGCGTGATATACGACGCCACCGAGTACTCGAAACCAGCCATTCGCATGTCGGCCAAAATTCGTCGCGCTCGATTGCAATACTAGGTCGCCGATTCCTGCTCGCCCATGCGAATGGTGGCCAATTTCTTTTCCAGTTGGCTGATGTAGAGGTCGTCGGTCGCTTTGTAGGTGCGCATGATGTACTGCCACGCTTGGTAGCCGGCGTCCACACGAAGTCGGCACGGCTTTAAGGCGACTTGCACTAGTGGCGAGCAGCACCGTGAAAGGACCATGAAGGTCAGATTTGAGCGGCGCGAAATTTCGCCCACAATTCAGAGTCGTCTTCGTCCGGCATCTCCACCTTGCCGTCAACGAACTTCTTCAATCCAGCGATCTCCAACTGCGGCTCTATGGATTCTATCCATGTGATTAAATCGTGGCGTCCTTCGAGCAGCTTCGGCACAACGATCTTGTCTGGCGAAAATTTGAAGTAGCGCGATGCCTCCGTCACGACCAGCCGACGCATGACCTGCCGAAATCGGCCTGACTCCACTCCGATGAGCAAAATGACGCCGACCATCGGTGTTGCCGTTCGAGCTGCCTGCAGCCGCCGTCGACCGCAGCACTTGCGCCTGCATTCCGCCAACGCCAACGTCGGCGTCCCGAATCACTCCGCAAACCCTCGTGCTTCCACCGCCGACAACATTGCCGCCGTCACCTTCGTTGTGCACGGGTCGGGGAGAGGCGGACGCGCCGTCCGCTTCAGCACGGAGAGGGGGATGCTCACACGTCCACTGCGCACGAGTTCCGAGGAGCAAAATCTCCAAGTCCGCCTCGCCGTACCCGCCAGCCTTGTGGCGTGCCCGAACAGCATCCAACCGCGCCTGCAGAGTATCCTCTACTCCTGCATCGACTCCTTGGTCGTCCATGGCGGTGTAGATGGTTGCCAGCCTACAACGACTTAGGTATAGAGCGAAATGTTGTCTAATCTGAAGGGCGCATGTTCGATCCACGCTCACCGCACCATGCGGAGAGTCACCCTACAACGGGAGTGGATTACGGAGGAGGGCACGGGGTTGTGCGGGTGATTGCAGCGCTCAAGTGGTGTTCTAACAGAGTTCTCACTACTTACTCTGGTCACAGAGAGATTTGGCAAGAGTTTCCACTAAGGAAATCGAAAGAACATTGAAAACTGAGAATTAGAGTACAAAACAGAGGCATGCAAGTGATATCACTGGAATGGCATTGCAATCCCTAGCAAGCATTCTGCAAGGCAAATTGCCAGCACGGCATCAGAGCGGTTCGCCAACGCTGCAGCAGGGCGGCCTGCCAGCGTAGCCGAAGGGCGACATGCCAGCGCTGCATTCGCAGGTGAATATCTGCGCAGGAGTGCACCTGCCGAGTAGGTGCAGGTAGACGGTTACACCGTCGGAGACATTGCGCAAGTGCCAGGTAGAAAACGTTCCGACGGTTTCGTGGGATGTCCATCGTCGAGCACGTGATGCCATTTCGCAGGTCGAATTTCGCTAAGAGCCACCTGAGCGAATTTCGCATGCCTTCGCAGAGTTTCGCAGTCGCGCGAATTCGGCGAGCCAGTTCACCGAGATGAGACTCGCCGAACAGCGCCCTTCGAACAGAGAACGGGGCTCCTCGAAACGGACCCCATCCGTCAGAGATCGCGCGACCTACTAGCAGATCAGAAGACGAGCTTGTCGAACAGCACCTCGTCGACCAGAGCTCGTTGATGGGCTGGTGAATCATAGGACAACCTCCTCAAAAACCACCTGCGGTTTTAGAGGACGGGCTGATCCAATGCGACGATCACTTCGTCGAATTCACCACGTCGTCACAGAGAATGTCTGTGCCCAAGCGAGGGCGGGGCCTTTCACTCCGACATCGCCAACGCTAGCAGAAGTAGGACATGCCAGCGCTGCAGTAGGGCGGCCTGCCAGCGCTGCATTCGCAGGTGAATATCTGCTCAGGTGTGCACATGCCGAGTAGGTGCAGGTAGACGGGTGCACCATCAGAGACATTGCGCAGGCGCCAGGTAGAAAACGTTCCGACGGTTTCGTCAGGTGTCCACAGTCGAACACGTAATGTCATTCCGCATGTGAAATTTTGCTAAGAGCCGCCTGAGCGAATTTCGCATGCCTTCTCAGAGTTCCGCAGTCGCGCGAATTCGGCCGACCAGTTCGTCGAGACGAGGCTCGTCGAACGGTGCCCTTCGATCAAGAACAAGGCTCTTCGGACTGCACCCCGTCCGTCAGAGATCGCGCAACTCACTAGCAGATCAGAGGACGAGTTCGTCGAACAGCACCCCGTCGACCAGAGCTCGTCGATGGGCTGGTGAATTGGAGGACCACCTCCTCGAAAACCCATCGCGGATTCAGAGGACGGGCTGATCCAAAGCGACGATCACTTCGTCGAATTCACCACGTCGTCGCAAAGAATCCCTGCGCCCAAGGGAGGGCGGGGCCTTTCACTTCGACACTCCCTTGCCCAGCACAAGCTTGGGCCCCCACACACAAGGTCTATGTGGAACCTAAATAATAGAATACAAGGGGATATTTCTCTGGCGTGCACATCCCCGCACGTCGATCACCGCACCAGCCATGTTAGAGGGCATGGCACCTACTGCTGCACGTCGTCATCGTCGTCGCCGATTTCGGCAAGGCGAACCTGGCCGACCGTGACAGAGCACCGGTTGAAGGCCGGAAAATGCGTCGTCTTAGTGAGGAAGTCCGCCGGCTGCTCGGATGTCGGGATGTACTCCAGCGCAATCTTCTTGCGCTTCACCATCTGCTGCAGCCAAGCATAGCGCCGCTCCATGTGCTTGAGGTTGCCCTTCAGCCCCAAGCCCTCAGCGACAGCGATGGCGGACTGATTGTCCACGTTCAGAGAAGTTGGCGTCCCAGGGTCGAGGAGCTGGAACTCGGCGAGGAGGAATCAAAGTCGACGAGCCTCCTTGCCAGCTTCAGTGGTCGCGATGTATTCTGACTCCGTCGATGACAAAGTTACGCACTTGATGTGTTGGCTCGTCGAGGAGACAGCTGCGCCACCGAAGGTGAAAACGTAGCCATTTGTGCTGCTGAACGTTTGCTTGTTGCCGGCGTCGTCCTCGTCCGCTTAGCCGACCAATTTCAGGGTTTCGGGGCCGCCGCCAAACTCCAGAGTGAAATCGCGCGTGTCAGCGAGGTAGGTGAGGCAGCGATCGACCTCACGCCGGTGCTGGTCATTCCTCTCTGTCAGACTGGACCCCAGCTTGCTGCATGCGAAAGCGATGTCGGGCCGAGTTGTCGTGGCAGTGAACTGCAGCGAACGGCCTTCCGACGGTACTCCTCTTCTTCGCGAGGCTGGAAGTCCTCATCGTCGAAAGTGAGCTCCGCGTAGGCGTCCACGGAAACAGGCGTCTTCAGACGCCGACCATTCTGCTCCTCGTCGATAAAGCGCCTATGCAGCTTGTCGATGTAGGACTGCTGGTGCAACCACAGCTTTCACGCCGGACGATTGCGCACGATTTCGAGCGCCAAATACTTCTCGACCGGGCTGATCTCGCGTAGCTCAAAGGCAGCCTCCAGCAGCTCCTTCAGCATCGCAGTGCTGCTGCTAGCGGCGAGCAGGTCGTCGACGTAGACGAGCACTCAGCACGCCACTCCGTCGTCGCCAACTCTCAAATAGAGAGCCTCGTCCATCTGGCTCTTGCTCCAGCCGGCGTCAGTTAGTACATCGTCGAGCGCCAAGTACCTCAGCAGAGGACTCTGCTTCAGCCCGTACAAACTCTTCAGCAGCTTGCATACGCGGCCGGTGCCATCGTTGTAGTAAGCCGGCTGATCAATGTAGAGCATGCGATCGAGCTTGCCTGCAGAAACGCATTCTTCATGTCCAGCTGCATGAGGTGCAGATCGAGAATGGCGACGATGCTGAGAAAAATCCGCAGCGTGACGTAGCTCCCGACCGGTGCGTACGTCTCATCGTAGTCAGCTCCGTAGATCTGCGTGAAGCCTTTCACCACCAGGCGCACTTTTTCGCGGGCGACCGTGTCGTCGACATGGTACTTCGTGATCAGAACCGATCGGTTCTTCATGACATTGACACCGCTCGGGCGCTCCACCAGCTCCAATGTGCCGTTGGAGATGAGGCTTCAAATTTCCTCGTCCATCGCTGCTTTCACCGCCTTGCCTTTCCAGCTCACTAACGCCTCCTTCACTGTAATGTTAGCGATGTCCCAGCGGTGCTCTGGGTCGACGTGAATATCGGGGTCGAGCTCGGGCACATCAACATCGAAATGCGCATCGTCGAGCAGAGTGCTGTAGGAGATCGGCGGGAGGCACGTATGGTAGCTCAGCCTCTCGGGAGGCTTGCCAAAGATGGAGCGGGTGGAACATCGAATTGCATGCTTGTCGGCAGAGACTTCCACCGGTCGACAGCTCCCCATCAGCGCCACCGATGACGTCAACAACATCGTCCGATGTGCCATCGTCGAACTACTGCCTCGTCGTCCGCTCCTCTGAAGCGTGCTCCTTGTTCGAGGCTCCTCTGAATCGCGCTTCTCGTTCGACGGCTCCCCTGTCGACGGCTTCTCTGAAATGCGCTTCTCGTTCGACGGCTCCCCTGTCGGCGGAGACTCCTCTCCAACGCCGACTTGCTTGCCAAATCGATTACGTCGATCGAAGGCAACGCACCAATGCTCCCCTCATCGCTGGCGGCCGACGTCGATGCCGACTTAGGCTGATCGGCAGCGAGCGATGGGGGGGAGGTGGGAAGAGGAGGAGGAGGTGTCGACGACGGCGGAATGGAGGGAGAAGGATCTTCAGAAGGACCATCGTCCTCGGATTTGAGTAACGAAATCGCCGCTGGCGACGAACCCGGCGGCGGAGAAATCTTCGTCCGCTCTAACGCGGGCCCGTGCTCCACCTTCCACTCCTCCAGAGACATCGCCTCATAGAAGATTGCCTCCATGGTTGTGACAATGCGGTTGGCGGTGAGGTCTAGCACCTCCCATCCCTTGCTCTCCGGCGAAACACCGAGGTGAATTCCCCAGCGCCTTCGGTGCCAACTTTCCGCCGCGCTGCTGTTCCGGGATCATGTACTGCACCATGCAGCCCCACACGCGCGCCAGCGTGAGATCCGGCTTCTTAGCAACTCGTACGGCATCGTCCTCGGGGGAAGTGAAGCCCGTTCGAGGCAGTTGCGCACCCAGACGGCGTGGCAAAGGGCGAGGTGCCACCAGTGATGCTTCACCCCCATGTGAAGCAGCATCGTCCGCACAGCTTGTCCTCGACCGTGCGCATCTCCCGCTCCGCCATGCCATTCTGCTGCGGAGTGTAGGGGCAGGTGAGGTTGTGGAGGAT
Source organism: Closterium sp. Naga37s-1 (assembly GCA_947471745.1). Taxonomy (NCBI): domain Eukaryota; kingdom Viridiplantae; phylum Streptophyta; class Zygnematophyceae; order Desmidiales; family Closteriaceae; genus Closterium; species Closterium sp. Naga37s-1. Next base: position 1,746,655 of record CANJKZ010001112.1, on the reverse strand, counting down.
ACCCTTGTCCTCGACCGGGTCGGTGAACGCCCTACCGAGGAACTCCCCTCCGCGGTCAGAGCGAAGCCATTACACCGACTTCGACGTCTGCCGCTCCACCTCCTTCAGCCACTTCTCGAACACTCCGAGCATGTCGCTCTTTTTCGCGATCGGACGAACCCACACAAAGCGAGTCTTGCGGTCCTTGAGGAGGAGAAAATAGAGGCTCCCATCCATGGCGGCCAAGCGAAAGGGGCCGCAAAGGTCAATGTGCATGACTTCGAGCGCGGTTTCAGCTGAAAAGTATGACACTCCAGCTTGCCGCCGACACAGGAGGTACACGGCACATCGGCTCCAGTTGACTTCTCGATGTCCAGGCCAATGGCAACTTCACGTTTCGCCGAACTCATAATCTTGTCAATGCCGACATGTGCGAGCCTCGCGTGCCACTTAACCGGCTTGGACTTCGTCGCCGATATGATCGCCCGCAGAGCAACTGCTTCTGTCGCAGATGTAGTCGATTTCGAGGAGCAGGGGCGGAGGTCGGTGCAGAGGACTCGGCCGGTGTAGCGTGCTCGACCGAGCACATCTCCTGCAGCGGAAACGAGCAGCATCTCGTCACCCTCGTTCTGCAACTTCACGCCGTTTTCCTTCAGCTGACCAGCAATCAGCAGGTTCACGTGTACGCCCAGCACGTACAACACGTCGGGGATGAGAATCGGCTTCCCGGTCTCCCCTAGTAGAGCAACTGTGCCACGGCCTTCGACGTTCTGAAGCGCCCCGTTGAACCCGCGCACGTGACGGATTTCTCCTCCTGACTTCATCTCGACGAAGGCCTCTCGCATTCCCATCAGGTGATGAGAGCAGCCACTATCGAGGAGAACCACTGTCAGATTCGCCTGCACAGTTGCTGCGACCGCCTGGAAGTCAGCTCCAGCCTCTGGCGCCAGCGAAGTAGTTGGCTCAACCACGCCAACCATCGAACAAGAGGCTTCCGTTCCGCTCGAGGTACCAGCCTCTGATGTCGACGGCGATTTCGACAACGCAGGCTTCTCTTCCGCGGCTTGTCTCGACGCCGACGATCGTCGTCATACTTCCCGTCCTCTGATCGACGAGCATGTTCGGACTTTTCCGCGGCGTCCTCTCTGATCGTCGTCGGACTCGTCGCGGTCAGGGCAGTCATACGAGAGATGGTGAGGGTCTCCGCAAATGTAGCAGCGGCGTCCTCCTCGACGCGAACCACTGCTTCCGCGATCATTGCTTTTCGCAGACTTCCCGCAATCAGTGCTCTCCGTGGACTTGGTGTTTGATGACTTTCCACCACCGCCCCACCTCCGCCGGACTTCCCACGCTGCCCCGTCCGACGTCCCTGCTTCGTCGAAGCGACGTAGTTGGCCTGCGGAAGGAGCTCTGAAGACCGCTCAGACTCCTGCATGAACTCATCCTGGATGATGTGACTTGAAAGCGAATCCTCGTTCAGTGTCTTGCGCACGCCGGGCACGATCAGCATCCGTCGCATCAGATTGTAGCTCGATGGGAGGCCATTGATGACATGCGTGACATACGACGCCACTGAGTACTCGAAGCCAGCCATCTGCATGTCGGCCAAAATTCGTCGCGCTCGATTGCAGTACTCGGTCGCCGATTCCTGCTCGCCCATGCGAATGGTGGCCAATTTCTTCTCCAGTTGGCTGATGTAGAGGTCGTCGGTCGCTTTGTAGGTGCACATGATGTACTGCCACGCTTGGTAGCCGGCGTCCACACGAAGTCGGCACGGCTTCAACGCGACTTGCACCAGTGGCGAGCAGCACCGCGAAAGGACCATGAAGGTAAGAAAATGAGCGGCGCGAAATTCTGCCCACAATTCAGAGTCGTCTTCGTCCGGCATCTCCACCTTGCCGTCAATGAACTTCTTCAATCCAGCGATCTCCAGCTGCGGCTCTATGGATTCGATCCATGTGATTAAATCGTGGCGTCCTTCGAGCAGCTTCGGCACAGCGATCTTGTCCGGCAAGATTTTGAAGTAGCCGTATGCCGGCGCGATGCCTCCGTCACGACCAGCCGACGCACGAGTCGCCGAAATCGGCCTGACTCCACTTCGCTGAGGAGAATGACGTCGACCATCGATGTTGCCGTTCGAGCTGCCTACAGCCGCCGTCGACCGCAGCACTTGCGACTGCACTCCGCCAACGCCGACGTCAACGACCCGAATCACTCCACGAACCCTCGTGCTTCCTTCGCCGACAACATTGCCGCCGTCACCTTCATTGTGCACGGGTCGGGGAGAGGCGGACGCGCCGTCCGCTTCAGCACGGGGAGGGGGATGCTCACGCGCCCACTGCGCACGAGTTCCAAGGAGCAAAATTTCCATGTCCACCTCGCCGTACCCGCCAGCCTCGTGGCGTGCCCGAACAGCATCCAACCGCGCCTGCAGGGTATCCTTTTCTCCCATCGACTCCTTGGTCGTCCATGGCGGTCTAGATGGTTGCCTACAACGACTTAGGTATAGAGCGAAATGTTGTCTAATCTGAAGGTTCTAACGCGGGGTCGTTCCACGCTCACCGCACCATGCGGAGAGTCACCCTACAACGGGGTGGACTACGAAGGAGGGCACGAGGTTGTGCGGGTGATCGTAGCGCTCTAACAAAGTTCTTACTACTTGTTGTGTTAACAGAGAAAATTGGCAAAAGTTTCCACTAAGAAAGTTGAAAGGAACATTGAGAAATTGAGAATTTGAGTACAAAAAAGAGGCAGGCAAGTGATATGACTAGAACGGCATTGGAACCCCTAGCAAGAATTCAGCAAGGCGAATTGCCAGCACTGCATCAGAGAGATTCGCCAACGCTGCAGCAAGGCGGCCTGCCAGCGTAGCAGAAGGACGACATGTCAGCGCTGCAGCAGGGCGGCCTGCCAGCGCTGCATTCGCAGGTGAATATCTGCGCAGGTGTGCACCTGCCGAGTAGGTGCAGGTAGACGGTTGCACCGTCAGAGACATTGCGCAGGTGCCAGGTAGAAAACGTTCCGACGGTTTCGTCAGGTGTCCACCGTCGAACACGTAATGCCATTCCGTAGGTGAAATTTCGCTAAGAGCCACCTGAGCGTGTCAGAATGTTATTATTGTCTAGCCTGTAGTGTGGTACTCTATAGCGAGTACAACCCAATTAGGGTTTGCTATATGTATCTCAACTGCTGCTAGTGCAAACCCTCCTTTCTTCATTCTTGTTTCTGCCGCTAGTTCTGACATGGTTTCAGAGCAGGTCGACCCCCTTGGGTCGATCCTGTGGGTGGGCCCACCACCTAACTGCTTCCGCTGCTCTACTGCTGTCGCGCGCCCCGGGCGCGTGACCCTTTGTTCCTGCCGCGCGCCCGGAGCGCGCGGCGTTTTTTCATCCCGCCGCGCGCCTGCCTGCCGTGCGCCCCGAGGCACGCTGCGGTTTCCTACCGTGGGGGACCCGCGCGCAGCCCCCGCCCTGTCTGTCGCGGCGCCCTGGGGGCCCGCGCGTCGCCCTCCTCCCGTCGCCTCGTCGCGGCACCCTGGGGGCCCTCGCGCCGCCCCCTCCCGTCGCCTCGTCGCGGCACCCTGGGGGCCCACGCGACGGCCCCTCCCGTCGCCTCGACGCGGCGCCTTGGGGGCCCGCGCGTCCCCCCCTCCCGTTGCCTCGTCGCGGCACCTTGGGGGCCCGCGCGTCGCCCCCTCCCGTCGCCTCGTCGCGGCGCCTTGGGGGCCCGCGCGCCGCCCCCCTCCCGTCGCCTCGTCGCGGCGCCTTGGGGGCCCGCGCGCGGCCCCTCCCGTCGCCCGTCGAGCCGCCCTCGGGGGCCAGTGCGCGGCCCCCCTCCCGTCACCCGCCGTGGCGCCCTCGGGGGGCCCGCGCCCTGCTCCTTCGTGGCGGCCAGGAGACCCCCCGCCGCCTCCCTTTCCCTCCGTGAACCGCCCCTGCTGCTTCCCGCGCTCCTGCCTGCGTTAGGGTTTGGGGGTGGCGGGCATGGGGGTGACCGGTGTGGGTAACCTGCAACTCCTCCTCCTCCGTCTCCCACTGCTGCAGCTGCCGCTGAGGGGGGTGGGTGTGTGGGAGCCGAGGGTTTAGGGTTTAAGGGGGGTGACGGGGGAGTGGAGCTAGGGGTGCAGCAGGGGGTGTGTGGAAAGGGAGTGGGACTGTTTGGGGAGGTTGTGCGGAGGTAGCCGTCGTGTCACCAGCAGCGCCAGTAGTCCGGAGCCCTTGCTCTCGGTAGCCCAGCGAGCCTGCTGCGCCAGTCGCCCGTGGGTCCGTAGCTCCTGCCGCTCATCGTAGCCGCGGAGTCTGTTACTCCAGTAGTCCGGGGCCCTTGCTCCGGTAGCCACTGTGCCAGCCGCTTCTGTTGCCCGTGCGCCTGCAGCTTCAGCCGTCGCCTCCAATCTACTCTCCTCTCACAATCACTCCTCCTCCTCACTTGCCCTCTGTGACTCCCTTTTAGCTTTGCTTGTGCTTGTGAACTATTGTGCTTCTGATTATACCCCACTTTGACTATGGGGGTGTGTCAGAATGTTATTATTGTCTAGCCTGCAGTGGGGTACTCTATAGCGAGTACAACCCAATTAGGGTTTGCTATATGTATCTCAACTGCTGCTAGTGCAAACCCTCCTTTCTTCATTCTTGTTTCTGCTGCTAGTTCTGACAGAGCGAATTTCGCATGCCTTCGCGGAGTTCCGCAGTCGCGCGAATTCGGCCGACCAGTTCGTCGAGACGAGGCTCGCCGAGCGGTGCCCTTGGATCAGAGAACAAGGCTCTTCGGACTGCACCCCGTCCGTCAGAGATCGCGCGACTCACTAGCATATCATAGGACGAGCTCGTCGAACGGCACCCCGTCGACCAGAGCTCGTCGATGGGCTGGTGAATTGGATGACCACCTCCTCGAAAACCCATCGCGGATTCAGAGGACGGGTCGATCCAATGCGACGATCACTTCGTCGAATTCACCACGTCGTCGCAAAGAATGTCTGGGCCCAAGCGAGGGCGGGGCCTTTCACTTCGGTATCTAGGACAGTAACTTTGCTTGGCGAAACCTGTCCCAACACCCTGGCTCGCGAGCGAGTCACCTTTCTTGCCCCAAGCAACTTTCCTAACTTAGAGATTCTTGGACCCCGGGTTTTATACACCAACCAATAGTTTCTTGCCAGCACCCTTTTTACGTACAGATGTTCTCGATTAGAGTCCCCGTGAAAAACACGCGCGCTGCGGGCCTTTGTGGAAAACTCACAAACCCGGGCAAAAGGGAACTTATAGTCCCATATAAGGAAAATTGCATGAAGAGCGATTTTTTTCCGCTACTAGTCATTTTTCCTTGTCACATACGTACATTCGAACCACGCTGTCTTCAACTTTACGTTGCACAGTTCGCCGCGTTGATCAATATCGCAGGAAAAACAGGCAGAAAAATACAGATTCAATCATGTTCAAGGCCGAAATGAAAGACAGCTTTTTTCGCCTTACTCTATAAGCGAGATTAATGAGATGGCATCGTCGAGCTCGCGGGGAACCGCGCAACAGGATTTAGACACAAGCGCGGTCAAGATAAACTGACAATAACAATTTTAAAAGTAATTAGTGAATCAAAACTTTCTTTATTTTTATATTCCTTGATTGTTCTGACAGGTTCGATTTGCGTCATCTGATTGGCGGCGGAACTGATTCGTGCAATGATTCAGTCGATGCAAGATTTCCCGCCAAATAGGGGACTGTATAGGAGGGGATACACCTAGGACTTGTGTGAAAATTCTACACCTGGGCTCCGATAATTTCATTCCCTCCAATTTCAAGACCCTTGTCGTCGCTTGTGGCTCCTGGTTGAGAGCTGTTCGGTCCACCCAACAACCCTCCGATACCCTAAACCGAGTACAACCGCTCTCGCACAGTTCCGAAGAGTCAGAAACCCCTAAATCTTTTGTGAAAGTGTTGAAATTGGAGGGAACTTTTTTGTTCCCTCCAATTTCAACCCCAGGGCAAAACGACAAGGACGCGGCTCGGTGCCCACTTTTTGAAATTATCGGAGCCCAGGTGTACTCGTGGAAAATGGACTCTTTTAGGAAGGGCCTCTAAGCCAGAACATCTTTAAAAGCGACCCTGCATGAGTATTTCCCCAACGGCTTGACCGCATCCAAACCGCATTTTTCACCACACAACCAGGCCCGCTGATCGTCCTTGATACTGCTGTAGGGAAGAATCTTCGGTCCTTTTCGCCATGGGGGGGCGGGATGTGCACCTCATGTTCAAGGAACAGTAAGTATCTATCCATACTCCTACACTTTCCACATCATCCATGCTTTCCTTTCCGCACTTTATGTACAGTTTCTCAAATCTGTCCCGTAGCATCCTCACCCACCTCCCAAAGTTATTTACCTCGCCTCGCCACGCTACGTCACGTCATCATCAAGTTTTTCATTCCGAAAGAAACATCGGAGTGTTTAGCTTTTCTGTCTTTTCACAGTGCGAACTCTTACGCAAACGGTATCCCGCTTTGGTGGATCCTCGCATGACCTCCAATTTGATAACGAGCTGGAACCGGGTCCGAAAGGTGAGCTGGATACCCTTTTCGCGGAAACCTTGTTCGGACCGAAAAAGATCACGTCCTCGTACTGTATTCTCCCACCCACCTAGATTTGTTCATCCTGCGCGCCCCCCCTGATACTCCGCTTGCGCCTGGACTTCAGACGTGGGGTCACTTTTGGTGGACCCCGGGGGCACTATCCAAAATTCACTCATTCCGTTGGAACCCTAATATCGCCTTAGAGCACACGTTGGACCCTGAACGTCGCCTTAGAGCTCCTAAAGTAGGCCGTAGCATCGCGGGTTTCTGTTAGTTGTCATGTCGGTCAACGGTAGCAGCTTCGACGTTGTTAATGTTTCGTCGTAATCGTGACTTATTATTATTATTATTATTTTAGGTATTATTTCATTATTCTGTCGATACTATCAAGAAGACCGAAAATGGGGTCAGCACCTCCAGACCTATTAGTACAGCACGCTTTGGGAGCACTAAGCAGCCTACAGGGATTCCCAGGAGGGTCATTTACCCCTCCGCGGCTGCTGTCGCCTCGATTTTCCGGTTCTCTTCACCGGAATTTTCTGCTGGAAAATGAGGAAATAGGTCGGGGTCGTTTCGGCGTCGTGCGGAGGTGTAGACACAGAGCGTCCAATCGACCGTTCGTGTGCAAGTCCATAAGCAAGAGCTCGTTACAGGTGCGTCACGTGCGTCGCCGTCCGCTGGGTCTCCGTCGTCTCTTCTTTACGTGCCAAAGGTGTCTCTTGAATTTGTGGCCGCGATATCATCGCGTAAGCTGTAACGGTTATTTATCTCCTCGTTTCTTTCAAGCTCGGGTATAGAATAGCGACTCTCCAGAATCCAAGCCAACGTGCTGACCTTTTTGCTGCCGCGGCCACTAGGCGCGTCGGAAGCTGGCCTGCTTTGCTGTCGCGGCCCCGCGGTTAATCCCGAGGCTAGGTCTTCAGGGAAACCGCGGACAATTTTAGATTCACTCCTCTGAATATTCCAGCTGCTGAAAGCCGAACAGCTGCCGCAATGGCATTTGCACCTTCGTTATTATCAACTTTGGCAGTCGCATCTATCCCTATACGCATCATTGGCACCGTGCACCTGCACCCTTATAGTACCGTCTCATGCACCCGTCTCGTTATGGATGTGGCATGCTCGCCTACCTAGTCTACACAGCGCTCGCGTCCTCCTCGCGTGAATCGTGAGGCGCATATGATGCTGTGGGGGAGCTGCCGTGCGTGGTGTGAGTGGACGAGGTGGGTGCGGAGCCCCACGCTGTGCCTGCACGCGCACGTGTTTATCGTCACGTCTCCATTCCCGCCCTTCCCATGTCCTTCCCATGTCCTTCCCGCCCTCCACCGTTCCTCACCGCCAGTCCGCGCAGCACATAGACTCCCTGCGATCGGAAGTGGACGTGCTGCTGGCGGTGCGCGGGCTGCCGGGCGTGGTGCGCGTGGAGGAGGTGATAGAGGAGGCGCACGCGGTGCACGTGGTGATGGAGGCGTGCGGGCACGGCGACCTCTTCGACTACATCGCGCACTTCAACGGCATGCCCGAGCCCCACGCCACCTGCCTCTTCAGGTGCGCTCCAAAGGAATTGAGGTCTCTTCAGTACGGTCCATAGCCGGCGAGCGCCATCCGTCCTTTCCCGTTCTCTCTGCCCACCCACAAGGCGTCAATCGTGTCTGGTTCCCTGCCTCGCCATGCCGTTTCTCCTTTCCTGGCCGATGCTGCTGGCAGTGGCGGGGTGTCACGGCCTTGGGATCAGCCACCGAACATCCTGCCTCCTCTCCCCTGCGTCGTCTGTTCTGTCTGTGTTCGCGTGCGTGCTTGCTTCCTCCCGTGCAGGCAGATAGTGGTGGCAGTGGCGGGGTGTCACGGCCTTGGGATCAGCCACCGAACATCCTGCCTCCTCTCCCCTGCGTCGTCTGTTCTGTCTGTGTTCGCGTGCGTGCTTGCTTCCTCCCGTGCAGGCAGATAGTGGTGGCAGTGGCGGGGTGTCACGGCCTTGGGATCAGCCACCGAACATCCTGCCTCCTCTCCCCTGCGTCGTCTGTTCTGTCTGTGTTCGCGTGCGTGCTTGCTTCCTCCCGTGCAGGCAGATAGTGGTGGCAGTGGCGGGGTGTCACGGCCTTGGGATCAGCCACCGAACATCCTGCCTCCTCTCCCCTGCGTCGTCTGTTCTGTCTGTGTTCGCGTGCGTGCTTGCTTCCTCCCGTGCAGGCAGATAGTGGTGGCAGTGGCGGGGTGTCACGGCCTTGGGATCAGCCACCGAACATCCTGCCTCCTCTCCCCTGCGTCGTCTGTTCTGTCTGTGTTCGCGTGCGTGCTTGCTTCCTCCCGTGCAGGCAGATAGTGGTGGCAGTGGCGGGGTGTCACGGCCTTGGGATCAGCCACCGAACATCCTGCCTCCTCTCCCCTGCGTCGTCTGTTCTGTCTGTGTTCGCGTGCGTGCTTGCTTCCTCCCGTGCAGGCAGATAGTGGTGGCAGTGGCGGGGTGTCACGGCCTTGGGATCAGCCACCGAACATCCTGCCTCCTCTCCCCTGCGTCGTCTGTTCTGTCTGTGTTCGCGTGCGTGCTTGCTTCCTCCCGTGCAGGCAGATAGTGGTGGCAGTGGCGGGGTGTCACGGCCTTGGGATCAGCCACCGAACATCCTGCCTCCTCTCCCCTGCGTCGTCTGTTCTGTCTGTGTTCGCGTGCGTGCTTGCTTCCTCCCGTGCAGGCAGATAGTGGTGGCAGTGGCGGGGTGTCACGGCCTTGGCATCAGCCACCGAACATCCTGCCTCCTCTCCCCTGCGTCGTCTGTTCTGTCTGTGTTCGCGTGCGTGCTTGCTTCCTCCCGTGCAGGCAGATAGTGGTGGCAGTGGCGGGGTGTCACGGCCTTGGGATCAGCCACCGAACATCCTGCCTCCTCTCCCCTGCGTCGTCTGTTCTGTCTGTGTTCGCGTGCGTGCTTGCTTCCTCCCGTGCAGGCAGATAGTGGTGGCAGTGGCGGGGTGTCACGGCCTTGGGATCAGCCACCGAACATCCTGCCTCCTCTCCCCTGCGTCGTCTGTTCTGTCTGTGTTCGCGTGCGTGCTTGCTTCCTCCCGTGCAGGCAGATAGTGGTGGCAGTGGCGGGGTGTCACGGCCTTGGGATCAGCCACCGAACATCCTGCCTCCTCTCCCCTGCGTCGTCTGTTCTGTCTGTGTTCGCGTGCGTGCTTGCTTCCTCCCGTGCAGGCAGATAGTGGTGGCAGTGGCGGGGTGTCACGGCCTTGGGATCAGCCACCGAACATCCTGCCTCCTCTCCCCTGCGTCGTCTGTTCTGTCTGTGTTCGCGTGCGTGCTTGCTTCCTCCCGTGCAGGCAGATAGTGGTGGCAGTGGCGGGGTGTCACGGCCTTGGGATCAGCCACCGAACATCCTGCCTCCTCTCCCCTGCGTCGTCTGTTCTGTCTGTGTTCGCGTGCGTGCTTGCTTCCTCCCGTGCAGGCAGATAGTGGTGGCAGTGGCGGGGTGTCACGGCCTTGGGATCAGCCACCGAACATCCTGCCTCCTCTCCCCTGCGTCGTCTGTTCTGTCTGTGTTCGCGTGCGTGCTTGCTTCCTCCCGTGCAGGCAGATAGTGGTGGCAGTGGCGGGGTGTCACGGCCTTGGCATCAGCCACCGAACATCCTGCCTCCTCTCCCCTGCGTCGTCTGTTCTGTCTGTGTTCGCGTGCGTGCTTGCTTCCTCCCGTGCAGGCAGATAGTGGTGGCAGTGGCGGGGTGTCACGGCCTTGGGATCAGCCACCGAACATCCTGCCTCCTCTCCCCTGCGTCGTCTGTTCTGTCTGTGTTCGCGTGCGTGCTTGCTTCCTCCCGTGCAGGCAGATAGTGGTGGCAGTGGCGGGGTGTCACGGCCTTGGGATCAGCCACCGAACATCCTGCCTCCTCTCCCCTGCGTCGTCTGTTCTGTCTGTGTTCGCGTGCGTGCTTGCTTCCTCCCGTGCAGGCAGATAGTGGTGGCAGTGGCGGGGTGTCACGGCCTTGGGATCAGCCACCGAACATCCTGCCTCCTCTCCCCTGCGTCGTCTGTTCTGTCTGTGTTCGCGTGCGTGCTTGCTTCCTCCCGTGCAGGCAGATAGTGGTGGCAGTGGCGGGGTGTCACGGCCTTGGGATCAGCCACCGAACATCCTGCCTCCTCTCCCCTGCGTCGTCTGTTCTGTCTGTGTTCGCGTGCGTGCTTGCTTCCTCCCGTGCAGGCAGATAGTGGTGGCAGTGGCGGGGTGTCACGGCCTTGGGATCAGCCACCGAACATCCTGCCTCCTCTCCCCTGCGTCGTCTGTTCTGTCTGTGTTCGCGTGCGTGCTTGCTTCCTCCCGTGCAGGCAGATAGTGGTGGCAGTGGCGGGGTGTCACGGCCTTGGGATCAGCCACCGAACATCCTGCCTCCTCTCCCCTGCGTCGTCTGTTCTGTCTGTGTTCGCGTGCGTGCTTGCTTCCTCCCGTGCAGGCAGATAGTGGTGGCAGTGGCGGGGTGTCACGGCCTTGGGATCAGCCACCGAACATCCTGCCTCCTCTCCCCTGCGTCGTCTGTTCTGTCTGTGTTCGCGTGCGTGCTTGCTTCCTCCCGTGCAGGCAGATAGTGGTGGCAGTGGCGGGGTGTCACGGCCTTGGGATCAGCCACCGAACATCCTGCCTCCTCTCCCCTGCGTCGTCTGTTCTGTCTGTGTTCGCGTGCGTGCTTGCTTCCTCCCGTGCAGGCAGATAGTGGTGGCAGTGGCGGGGTGTCACGGCCTTGGGATCAGCCACCGAACATCCTGCCTCCTCTCCCCTGCGTCGTCTGTTCTGTCTGTGTTCGCGTGCGTGCTTGCTTCCTCCCGTGCAGGCAGATAGTGGTGGCAGTGGCGGGGTGTCACGGCCTTGGGATCAGCCACCGAACATCCTGCCTCCTCTCCCCTGCGTCGTCTGTTCTGTCTGTGTTCGCGTGCGTGCTTGCTTCCTCCCGTGCAGGCAGATAGTGGTGGCAGTGGCGGGGTGTCACGGCCTTGGGATCAGCCACCGAACATCCTGCCTCCTCTCCCCTGCGTCGTCTGTTCTGTCTGTGTTCGCGTGCGTGCTTGCTTCCTCCCGTGCAGGCAGATAGTGGTGGCAGTGGCGGGGTGTCACGGCCTTGGGATCAGCCACCGAACATCCTGCCTCCTCTCCCCTGCGTCGTCTGTTCTGTCTGTGTTCGCGTGCGTGCTTGCTTCCTCCCGTGCAGGCAGATAGTGGTGGCAGTGGCGGGGTGTCACGGCCTTGGGATCAGCCACCGAACATCCTGCCTCCTCTCCCCTGCGTCGTCTGTTCTGTCTGTGTTCGCGTGCGTGCTTGCTTCCTCCCGTGCAGGCAGATAGTGGTGGCAGTGGCGGGGTGTCACGGCCTTGGGATCAGCCACCGAACATCCTGCCTCCTCTCCCCTGCGTCGTCTGTTCTGTCTGTGTTCGCGTGCGTGCTTGCTTCCTCCCGTGCAGGCAGATAGTGGTGGCAGTGGCGGGGTGTCACGGCCTTGGCATCATCCACCGGGACATCAAGCCGGAAAACATCTTCCTCTCCCTCGATCCTGCTGCACCACCTCCACCTGCTCCTGCTGCTGCTCAGACAACCTTTCCCAATGCTTGCACCAGCGCCAGCACTTCTGCTGCTGCTGTTGCTGCTCCTGCTTCTCCTGCTCCAGCCGCCCCGCCCGTTCCTCCAACCAGTCTCCTCATGAGGCTTGGCGATTTCGGCCTTGCTCTGTTCCTGCACACCCAGCCTGGCGCCGAGGCTCGAGGGAGGGTCGGCAGCTCGTACTACATGGCTCCAGAGGTGGTTCGGGGCGGCAGGTACGGTCTGCCAGCAGACGTGTGGAGCCTTGGGGTCATCCTCTACATCATGCTCTCAGGTGCGGTTTGGTGCGGTTTGGTCTGGTTTGGCTAAGGGGTTGCCCTGGTGGACGCTGAGCGTCCTTGGAGCTGCCGGACCAGCACGGCTTGACGTGTGGTCAGTTTTGGAGTCGACTGAAAGCATGATGTGTGGTGAGAGGCTCTGGGTGGGATTCATCCTCTCTCAAGCCCTCGGACGGACCCTCAAAGCCATCATACCCCTCCCCCTCTCTCTCCTCAAAACCAACTCCCCCCACCACCACCCCCTCCCTCCGCTCACAAGCCTCGTGCTCTGGGAGGCACCTTCAAAGCCATCTGCTCTTCTCCTCCCTCACTCACTCCCATCCCTCACCATCTAGTCCCTCTTCCACCCCCCTCCCTCCCCTCCCCATCTCTCCTCGCTCCCAGGCTTCGTGCCCTTCTGGGGGGCCACGTCGCTGCAGACGTTCGAGGCCATCTGCTCGGGCCGCCTCGACCTCTCGTCGCCCGCGTGCGTCGCCCTCTCGCCCGCCGCCAAGGCCCTCCTCCGCGCCATGCTCTCCCTCGACCCCGCCGCCCGCCCCACGGCCCACCAAGTCCTCTCCCATCCCTGGCTATCCGTAAACAAGACGGCTGTTGAGGCACCTCACAAGTCAATTGTCGCCCATCCGTGGGTGTCGGAGCACGAGGTGGAGTTTGAGACGCCTCAAGACCCCTTGAAGCCAGACCTGGGGAAGGGTTCGGTTGAGACAAGTCCTGGGATGAAGGGCGTCAGGGACATGGGCCTGGGGAAGGGTTTGGTAGATCGTGGCGGTGTGCTGGCGATAGATGGTATGGGGACTGATTGTATGGGGGTTGATGGTGTGGATGGTGATGGTGCTGGGGTATGGGGGTGTGAGGGTATGGGAGTGCTGGAACGGTCTATTCTAGGGTTGGAGGATCCGCGCCTGGACTTGCTGATTGGGGAGGAGTGTGTTGCTCAGCAAAAGATACTGTGGGAGCAGCAGCAGCTACCGGAGCAGCAGCAGCAGCGACAGGAGGAGCAACGGGGAAAGGAGCTGCTATTGCAACACGCAGAGCAGCAGCAGCAACGACAGCAGCAGCAGCAGAAACGACAGCAGCAGCAGCAGAAACGACAGCAGCAGCAGCAGAAACAAGAGCACTTGGTTTTGCAGCAGCAGCAGCAGGACCATCAGCAGCAGCACGATGTCCTTTCAATGCAGCACCAGGAGCACGAGCAGGGACAACACCATAATCACCACCAGCATCAACAGCAGCACAGCCGCCACCAACTTTTCCCCATACAGCAGCAAGAGCAGGAGCAGCAGCAGCATTTGCTGCAGCGGCAGGCAATTTTACACCAGCAGCAGCTGCAGCTGCAAGCATACGCTGCTGTGGAGGCAGAAGCGCAACGTTTGCTTCTGCATCGGCAGCAGTTTTTGCGGCAGCAGTTCCTGCTCTTGCACCTGGAGCAGCAGCAGCTGCAGCTGCAGCAGCAAGAGCGGCTGGAGCAGGAGGGGCAGCAGGGGACGCAAGGGGGGCGGAGTAATCAACGGCTGAGATCTTTCAGCTCTGCTGACGTGGAGGGTGCGGGGGGGACGGATCAGGATAGCGGGCCTTCGACATCGGGAGAATCGGAGGAGACGAGGGAGAAGGGAGGGGTGAGTGATGATAGCGCTTTTGAATCTCTTGATTATGGATTGATGGTTGGCAAGGGAGAGAATGGCAAGGCTATTCTAGCAGGTGGTTTTATGAGAGAAGTGCGAGAAGAGAGAGCAGTGAGAGCGGTGAGAGACGATGTTATGGCAGGGAAGCAGGCAGAGAAGGAGTGGATGTTGCTGCCGCTGTTTTCACGGGAGATGGCACGGGGTGGGCGGCTGAGAAGCAGGTCACGTGGCAGCAGAGAGAGAGGCACTGGGCGTGGACTCAAGGCTCTGTGGGAACGAGAGGAGCGGGCACCTTTAGATGCGGACATCCCAACTTTTATACCTCCACCAGGTCTACCTCCACCAGGTATACCTCCACCAGGTATACCTCCACCGGTCATACGTTCACCGACCTGGCAGATGGGCTACCAACCATTCCCGGCTCTTCCGTCAACCACGTGTCCCACCAACCCTCCATCAGATATGCCCTCATCAGACATACCTTCACCAGATATACCTCCACCAGATATGCCTGCACCGACCTGGCAGCAGTGGAGGTATCAGCCGTTTCAGGCTCGTCGATTCCCCGACTATCCTCCCAACCGTCCAGTACCCCTCTCAAACCCCTTGGCATGCTCTTCCTCAGCTCCCCACTCTGAAGTGGTCGATCTGAGCCTCTCCCTGTCCCTTGGGGGGGGCTCCACCACTGCTACTGCTGCCACTGCTGCTCCCTGGGTCTCCGTCTCTCGCAGTGAAATGCCACCTGGCGGTTGCTCTAGCATTGCTTTCGCTGCTGCTGCTGCTGCTACTGATATTGCTGCTGCTCCTGCTGCTACTGCTGCAGTTACTGCAACAGCAGGTGGTGCAGTGAAGAGGGGCGTGTGGTCATGGGGCAAGGGCGGGGCGGGTCTCGTGCAAGCCTGGCCGGACTTACCCGCAGATGAGGGAGGTGCGTCAGCGTGTGCAGAGAGGCGTAGTAGTGATGATGGGGAGAGTTGTGGGGAAGGGCGAGAGAGGAAGAGGGCTAGGAGGGTTGTGTGGGACACGTGTGGGTTTACTGGAGAGTCAGTGCCACCCCCTGTGTGTGTGGTTGAGGGGTGGATGGTGCAAGAGGAGGAAAGGGAGGGGAAGATACTTAGGAAGGAGGAAGAGGAGGTTAGGGAGAAGGGGGAAAGTGGGGATGGGGAGAAGCGAAAAGGCGGAGACTGGGAGAAGGGGCAACGGGAGGAAGAGAACGAGACGGGTTGCCAACAAGGGAAGGAAATATTTGAAGAGCTGCTGCAGCAGCAACAGCAGCAGCAGGAGCAGCAACTACAGCAGAAACAACAGCAGCAGCAGCAACAGCAGGTTGAGAGGGAGCAATGCAAAGGAGAGGGGGCAGAGGAGGCACGAAAGGGAGAGAGGGGACAAGCAGGAGCACTTCACAAGCTGCAGCAGCAGCTGCTGGAATTACACCGGCTGGAACAAGCAGCGCGGGATGGGGAACGGCAGCAGCAGCAACAGAGTCAGCAGGAGCAAATACAATCTCACAAACTGGAGGAGCAAGAGAGAGAGAAGCTGCAGCAGCAGCTGCTGGAATTACACCGGCTGGAACAAGAAGATCGGGAGGGGGAATGGCAGCAGCAGCAGAGGCAGCAGCAACAGGAAGGGGGAACTGAAAGGGCAACTGAAAGGGCAGTTGAAGGGGCAGTTGAGGAAACCAGAGCGGACAAGAAGGGAAATATGGAAGGGACGGAGGTGTATGGAAGCAATGAGAGCGCGAAAGAGAATGCGCCAGACAAGCAACAAAGGCCAAGTGTGACTGTGACTGCTGCCGGTGTGACTGATTGGCGCGTGACTAAGTGGCGCGTGACTAAGTGGGGCACAGATGGGAGGAAGGCTGGTGTGAGTTTGGGGCCTGAGAGCACTGCTCATGGTAAGAAAAGGCCACGTGGACAGGCAGCGGCTAGTGGCAGAGAGCAGGTAGTGCTCAGTGCGAGTGGAAAGCCAGTGCTAAGTTCCAGAGGTGAGGCGGAGCTGAAGTTGAAAGGAGAGGGCGTGCCAAGCGCCAGCGGCGATGCAGACGTGATGAAGGGAAGCTTTGGGAGGAGAATGAGAGGCCTTTTGGATGCCAGGCCGACAGGCGGCTCTGAGAATGAGGCGAGCATGGGAGGTGCGAAGAGGAGGCGGGTGGATGGTAGAGGAACAACGTCTGCTGCTGACCTTGGATACCGCCCCCCCTCTCACTCTCCAGCCCGGCTTCTCCCCCCGCGGCCCGCCGCAGCTGCCCTTCCCACGGCTTTTGAGTCGCCTCAAGAGAAGCCTTTATCCCCAGCTTGTCTTTTCCCACCTCGGTCAGTTGCAACTGCCCTTCCCACGATCGCCAGCATCTGGGCAGCAGCAGCCGCGTCGGCAGTGGTAGCAGCGTCAGGAGCAGCAGCAGCGTCAGGAGCAGCAGCAGCGCCGGCAGAAACAGCACCACCAGGAGGAGCAGCAGCAATGGCCGCAGTGTCGACACAAAGAGCAGTTTTCAACCCCTCCAACGCAAAAATCCGGGCAGAAGAAGCAACAGGAGCAGCAGCGGCGGCGGCGGCGGCGGCGGCGGCAGAAGCAGTGGTAGCGGCAGGATCAGCACAGAACGAAATGTATTTTGAGTCGTCTCAAAGTGCAAGTGCTTTCACCTCAAAAGCAGGGTCATTGGCAGATATAAATGCAGGGTCAAAGGCAGGGACAAAGGCAGGGACAAAGGCAGGGACACAGGCAGGCACAAAGGCAGGTTTCGAGGCAGAGGCAGATGCTGAAGCACGATTACTGTCGTTATTCTCACCCCTTGGTACTATCACAGGGCAGCAGCAGTGGGCGGGGGTGAGTAAGAGTGCGAGTTTAGTGAGTTGTGTGACCCTGTCGTCTACTGCTACAGGCGAGCAGGCATTTCTTGGCAGAAAGAGAAATCAATAGCATGAATAGGGTACGAGCAAGCAGATCTTTTGTTTTTTTAACCCTGATTATCAATGTGGATTTTTTCGTTACCCTCGTTTTCAGGCTAAGATGATGTGCTTACTTGAGGACGCGTCAACTCCTGCAAAAAACGGCGATCGATCGTGCAATATCGATCGTCCACCGCACTTCACTCTCGCAACTGCATTCAAAATGTGTTTAAACCTTTTTCAACCCAGTCAAAATTTGATCCTGCGCAGGATCGATCGCCAAAATTTGCCGGAGTTGACGCGTCCTGAGAAAACAGTGAAGTTTACACGATCCAACAAAAAACAAAGTAAGTTCTGTTGGAAACAATCAGTCTTAAGCGCCTCTGTCGTGTCGAAACACCAAGACACAAGCGAAGCAAAGCATATCGAGGCACCAGCGAGTCAACCCTCGGAGGTTGAAGTAACCGCTGGAGGTTACGCGAAAGTCAAAGGTCAGCGACCTTTGACCTGACAAGTACAGCGTGACAGCAAGGACACACAACTGACTCGCTACAGAGCAGTTGCCCGAGTCGTCACTGTATCGAACCGCAACAGCAACAGTAAAGTAGTTACAACCGTGTCTCTTCGTATCCCTTGTACTCTTATATAAGCTTGTATCTCTTTGCTTTAATCAATCTACTTTGCCCTCACATACTAGCGCAAGGTGGTTCACAACTCTTTAATTAACGCTTCCGCTATTACAACAACTCTACCCAGAGTTCACCCCTGCAAAGATCCTAAGGGCTTTTTCAGCCCAACATGGTATGAGAGCTATCAGGGGGAATTCAACTTCTATACCGACAACATCAACAAGCATGGCTACACAAAAGGAAAGGAGCAACTCCAACGGCTCCCAGGGCACTACTCCTACTCCACCTCCTGCCTCTGGCCTACAGACAGAGGAGGGTACGGCAACAAGACCCAGGGCAACATCCACCGAGACTCCTGCAAATCAACCTGCAGGCTTCGATCAGAGCATGATGGAGAAGTTTTTCTCCTTCATGTCCTTCTACGAGCAACACCAACAGTCGGCACCTGCGCAGTCGAACAACAGCAACAACAACAACGGAGCAACTCCCATGAGTTTCGACGGCTCATCATACGCACGAGGAAATCAACAGCAGCCTACCTTTGCTCCGTACGAGCGCGGGTCCATCAGCTTCATGCCTCACCCGCAGCCCTCACCTGGACAAGAAAAGCCACTGGACGCATTACAAGTTCAGTCGCAGTTCGCGCACGTTCTAAAGATGCAGACGTCAAGACCTTTCGATGGAAAGGATTTCTTCACCTGGTCGTTTGAATTCGAGTTAATGATGGAAGGCGCGCAGATACTTGGCTTCTTCGACGGGTCCCTGCCATACCCAACGAACGGCACACAGTATGAGAAGCAGCAGTACACCTATCAGTCGATGATGGCGTACACGATTCTACTGAGAAACATCACCCCGTCCCAACAGCAGAATATACGGTCTTACCGGGGTTATGGCAACTCCGCGGAGCTCGCGTACAACCACTTGAAGAGCCTGTATCAAGCAACAGACAGCGTAAATCAAAGTCGGTTAATGGCGCAACTGACAACGGTCGAAATGAAACCAGGCGAGAAAGGAATGGCGTATATCAGCCGATGTCGCGAGCTGCGTGACAAGCTTCTTCGATGCGGAGGGTCGATTTCTGAAGACGCCTTCGTGACAGTTATCATTGGCGGCCTCGGTCCTCAATGGCGCGCAACAAAGGCCATTCTCCGGGCCCACGGAAGAATCTCCGAAGCAGCGCTCTGCGCCGAAATCCACGCCGAACAGCAAGACATGGACCTGCAAGAAGAACGACATAAAAGGAAGACATCAGCACCAGAATTCGCGTTCCACACTCAACGACGCTACAACAACAACAACAACCGGCAGCAACAGCCGAAGCCCGTACCTCCGTTCTGCCACATCTGCAAAACTTCAGGACATCCGCGTACACACTGCCCGAATCGACAACAATCAACAACGCCACAGCGATAGCTTCGACCTTCAAGCAATCAAGTCGCTTCGACACAAGCAAATCCTTCGACCCAGATTCAAGCCTCAACGACTTCAACGGGACAACCTGCATAAGGAGCAAGAAACATCGTCAGCTGCATGACAAGGCTGAGCGACTCTTGCATCACGGGATCACCACCATACTACTCACCAGAAGAACAACTTGATGAAAGAACTCCACACCGTAAGACACTGGAGCCGAATCCGACATACGCAGCTATCGCCCAGAGCGAACCATCCGGGAAGGACACGTGGTTCTTGGACAGCTGCTGCGGACAGCACATGTGTTCTTTAGGGCGCTTCGTGCAACGAGAATACCAACTTCAACGTGAAGTAGTCATCACCGTCGCCAACAATCAGAACCTGCGCACACGACGACAGGGAGTTGTTCAACTACAGTCACGAGAAACAAATGTCATCCTACAGATGTCCAAGGTCCTAATCGCAGAAGGCCTCGGCTACAACTTACTAAGCGTTAGTCAGCTAATGGCGAAGGGGATTCACCTCGAAGCAGACAGCACCACCCAAGAATTCAAGTTGTATCACGGGAGAGGAGGGCTTTACATCGGCAAGGCGATCCTCAAGAACAACGTCTTCGTTCTTGGCTTCGTTCCTGATCTCGGCACCGCCGACAGCGACGCCATCGTTAACTTCACCAACTGGACACACCCTCCAGACCTTGATCCAGACTTCAGTCCTGGCGGTTTCTGGTACTCACACACCATCCCTGAGACAGAAAGGACAAGAGCGTTAGCGACAATTCAACATGCAGCAGAGACAACATCGGCAGCAGCAGAGACAACATCGGCAGCAGCAGAGACAACGTCGGCAGCAGCAGAGACAACGTCGGCAGCAGCAGAGACAACGTCGGCAGCAGCAGAGACAACATTGGCAGCAGCAGGAACATCATCGGGAACAGCAGGAACTTCAACACCAGCCGCTGGTCCTTCAACGGCACCACTCCTCGACGACACACCACCGACACCCGCGCAACAGCTCAACCCGACACGACGAGAAGTCCACCGAAGCGCGAACGTCACCGCCGGCTTCTACTCCAACTCCGACACGTACCGACGCTCGCCCGGACACCGCGCCGACGAAAGCACCTGGCACGCAAGGATGGGACACCCGAGCAACACAGTATTAAATAATACGATAAGAGCAGGAGTACTCGACAAGGACTCACTACTACTGACTGATGGAAGAGAACTTCAACGCGTACATGGAACGTGTTTCACCTGCCCTGAAGCTGACTTACCACATCAACCGTTCGCGTCTCACCATAACCCAAGCGCACCAGCTTACGCACCACTCGAGAAAGTGTACAGCGACATCCTGTACAATCGCGAACCGGGGCAGAACGCGTACAATTACACCATCACGTTCATCGACGCCGCGACACGTTACGTTTGGCACCTGAATCTTCCAAGCAAGGATATGGCGTTCGAAGCGTTCGTTGCCTGGCTCCCCGTAGCAGAAAGGGAATCGGGCGTCAAACTAAAAAGCTTCCAGTCAGACGGGGGAGGAGAATACACCTCACAAAAGTTCAAGCAGTACCTGGCAGAGAAAGGAATCAAGCGGCTCATTTCCCTTCCCTACGCCCATCAACAGCAGGGTGTAGCAGAGAGGATGAACAGGACCCTCCAGAACACCATGCGGAAATTGTTACGTGGCATGCAGCTACCCTCTCACCAATGGCCAGAAGCAATGGACCACGCCGTGATGCTGCACAACTTGCTTTCTTCGTCGTCACTACCGAACAACGCATCACCGCACCTGCTGTGGACAGGAAAATTGGGCAACACAAAATTGTTGAGAGTCTTCGGCTGCATGGTACAGTACCGACCCCCATCTGCACGAGCAGGACGATTCTCTCAGCGCGCACAGTGGGGACTACACCTGGGCATCGAAAAACACTACAACGCATGGAAGATTTTCGACGTCGCGACAAAAGAAACAGTGGCAGCACGTGATGTCATTTTCTACGAGCGGCTCACACTGCAGACGTACCTTGCCAACTTGGACGAAAACCAAGACCCCACAGGTGGCTTCCGAGGAGACCGAGCCTTCGCTTCGGCAGAAAACGAAGCTGACTGGGACGAGCAGAACGTGGAAGGAGCCTCGGAAGAAGCCGGACCCCTCCCCTACTGCTCCGTCAACGTACCAATGGACGACGAAAACCCACGCGAAAGCATCAACGCCGACGCCTACTACTATTTCGCTGACAACGGTTACGTTACACCTGCACAAGTCAACACCGACGAAGCAGAACGCGTCGGACCTAATTTCGCACCTGATCGAGAAGCGGGAGACGAAGCAGTTTATCCAGAGGATACTTCACTCCCTCGCTACACACAGAGTGGGCTCCAAATCCTTGGTCTCGTCACCGCAGTTCACGGCGCAGCCATTCCTAAAGAGCCTGCGACAGTTCAGCAGGCTCTGGGGGGGGAGCATAAGGAAAAATGGCGCGAAGCCATGGACAAGGAACTGAAGGCACTAGAGGAACGCAACACGTGGAAAGTAGTTCCCATCGGCGTAGTACGGAACAAGACCATTCTCACCGGAAAGTGGGTCTTCCGTGTGAAGACAAAAGCTGACGGCACTGAGGAGAAACGAGGAATGAAATGACTAAGTGAAAGTTGGGTACAAGAAGCAAACCCTAGAAAACTGTACCCCATATGTGCTACCCCACTATAGCCTACAGTAGCTATGTCATATAAATCTGACACACCCCCATAGGCAAAGTGGGGGAGAACAAGGGGTCACAAGACCAGTCAAGCAAAGCAAAGCAGAAACAAGCTCAGGGTGGATCACAAAGTCACCACACATTCCGAGCACAAGTTCAAGGCCACAAGGCCAGTTCACAAGCAGGAGTACACATATATATAAAAAGGCTAGACAAACAAGAGCAGGAATATATATATATGTAACAGTACAAGCAAGGTCAAGAGGTGAGCAAGTGAGGCAAGGTAAGCACAAGGCCCAGCTGAGTACAGAAGCGCTGATGGTCACAAGGCGCAAGTGCCTTGGTGAAGATATCAGCAGTGTTGGCCTCAGAGGCCACGTACGCAAGACGCAGCTGACCACGCTGCTGCAGCTCACGAGCAAGAAAGTAGCGGAGAGCAATGTGCTTCGTTCTGTGCTCCAGTCGCTGCTCCCGACACAAGGCCAGCATGGCCTTGTTGTCTACGTACAGCACTGGAGGAGAACGAGGCAACTCTCCGAGGTCAGTCAGCAGGTAGGTGAGCCAGCGAAGCTCCTGTGCAGCCATGGCTCCTGCGTAGATCTCAGCCTCACAACTGGAGCCGAGAACAGAAGACGAGCGAGTAGCCCGCCACGAAACAGAGCCGGAACCAAGGCTGAAGGTGTAACCCTGTGACGACCGCTGCGTAGCCTGGTCGTCAGCCCAAGAAGCGTCTGAGTGCCCAGTAAGGACCACTGGACTCTGCCCTCCAAGCACAAGCCCCATGCCCGACGTGCTGCACAAGTAGCGCAACACCCTCTTCGCTGCAGCCATGTGCTCCGGTCTGTGTCTCCCAGGAGCAACATAGCGTGCGAGAATGCTAAGAGGGTATGCAAGGTCAGGTCGTGTGCAGGTCATCAGGTACATGATGCAGCCAACAAGCTCTGGGTACGGGCCACTCGACTCTACGGACTCATCCGAAGGCAGAGCTGAGAGCGAGTGGCGAGTAGGCAGAGGAGTGGCCTGAGGCGAGGAGTACGTGAAGCCGAAGCGCTGAAGGACCTGCTGCACCATGTGTGACTGAGTCAGGGTAATGGTGCGGCGTGCTCTGTCCCGAGTGATCTGCAAGCCAAGGTAGCTGCGCAGTTCACCCAGGTCAGTGCACGTGTGTCTCTTCTGCAGCTCGGACTTCACGTGGGCTAGTCCAGCAGTGTCAGCTGTGGCAAAGACCAAGTCGTCGACGTACACGAGGATGTAGAACGGCGGCAAAGAAGTGTCGGTGCGCAGAAACAGCGACGGGTCGGCAGTAGAGGGAGCAAACCCAAGAGCTGCAAGTGTAGTCCTCAGTGTGTCGTGCCACTCACGCGGTGCCTGGAGGAGACCGTAGACTGGCCGCCGTAGGCTCCACTGGGTGCCAGGAGGAAAAGACCCAGTGAAGCAAGGTGGGCGACGCAGCCAGATCTCCTCGTGCAGGCTGCCCTGCAAGAAAGCAGTGCTGAAGTCAAGAGAGTGAAGCTCGTAGTCACGGTGAGCAGCTACGTGCAGCAGTACCCGAAGAGTGGTCATCTTCGGGGTGGGAGAGAAGGTCTGAAAGTAGTCAACTCCCTGCCGCTGACTGAAGCCACGAGCCACGTAACGCGCCTTGAAGACAGGCGGAGAACCCGGCGGTCGCTTCACCCTGAAAATCCACATGCCACTGACGATGTTCGCCCCAGGAGGGGGAACAGCGTCAACGTAGGTGCCTGTGGACTTCCAGGAAGCCATCTCTGCGTCCATAGCTGCCTGCCACTGAGAGGAGTAGGGACCCTCTATCGCCTCCGCGTAAGAGCGCGGAGTCGGGATGTCAAGTGCATCCGGGTCTCCCTCAGGGGTAAGCAGTACGGACACGAGATGAGGTGAAGCAGCGGCCAAGCACTGGAACTCCTCCTGCCTGTCCTCAAGGACGTCCGTGCCAAGGGCACACTCACCCCCGACGGACGGAGGACAGACAGACTCAGACTCAGCAACAAGACTGGCGACGTAGTCTAGGCGACAGCGAGCAGCAAAGTCGACGAGCTCAGCAACTAGAGCAGACGCAGCAGTGGACTCAAAGGAAGGGTCAGTGACAACCGTAGCAAGGAGACGCGTGACAGTAGGACTGGCAGCGCGAAGAGAGTCCGACTCCGGGTCGGCAAGAGTAGGAAGAGAAGACTCAGGAGGAGAAGGCAAAGGGGCACGCAGAGGAGCAGTGGACGGACGCAGAGACATCCGGTGCGTGCCAGGGACAGGAGGAGGACGCTGACGCGAACCGCGACCACTAGTGCGAGCAGCACGGACAGGCGACGCTGGGCGAGACGCAGGCTCACAACGCTCAGCAAGACCTCCAGTAGGACCAGTGTAGGGAGACGGAGCAGGCAGTGGGGAGGCCGGCCGTAACTGTAACTGCGACGGGACAGGCTGTGGACACTCTAAGGGAGGAGGAGGACCAGTAGAAGGCGGGAGACCAAGAACCTGCTGAAGGAGCGGAACGAAGTACGGCCGAGGCCGCGCGGCGACTCCAGACACAGGAGGGAGAGCACCAGCACCCGCAGGGGCAGCACCAGCACCAGTAGCAGCTCCAGCTCCAGAACCCCCAGCAGCACCAGTAGTACCCCCAGCAGGACCGCCTCCAGGACCGACAGCAGTAGCCTCCGCGCCAACACCCGCAGCAACTCCAGCTCCAGAAGTACCCGCAGGTCCAGCAGCTCCAGTACTCCCAGTACGAGCACCTCCGGGACCCGTGGCACCAGCTCCCTCAGAAGCAACAGAACCTCCAGTACCCGCAGCACCTCCAGCTCCAGCAGCTCCAGCAGCTCGCCTCCAGCGCCGGGCAAACCACTCACGCAGCTCCTGGGGAGAGAGTGGCTCTCGGCGAGAGGGAGCACCCGGTGAACCGCCAGGCACAGCACCACCAGGCGTAGCACCCCCAGGCTCAGCACCTCAAGGCGTAGTACCCCCAGGCTCAGCACCCCCAGACGCAGCACCCCCAGGCTCAGCACCTCCAGGCGTAGTACCCCCAGGCTCAGCACCCCCAGTCGTAGTACCCCCAGACTCAGCACCCCCAGGCTCAGCACCCCCAGGCTCAGCACCCCCAGGCGTAGCACCCACACGCTCAGCACCCCCAGAGTCAGCACCCCCAGGCTCAGCACCCTCAGCAGCACCAGAGTCACCAGCGACCTCGACAGGCTCAACAGCGTCTACCTGGGACACACCTGAAGGGGCAGGACCCTGAGGGGGGAGGGGGTCTACCGGGGGGGGACCTGGTACAAGGAAGAGCGGTGGCGGGGGGAGGGACGGAGTGCGGTAGGGGAAGAGGCGGTAGTAGGGGACCGACTCGTCGAACGTGACGTCCTGGGAGGACAGAACACGGCGAGAGGTGGGGTGGTAGAACTGCCACCCTGGGGCGTCAGGGGGGAAACCCAGGAAGACGCAAGGAGCAGCACGAGGGGACAGCTTGTCCGCAGACAAGTCGCGGACAAACGCCCGAGATCCCCAGACACGGAACGCAGACGCATCGCCAACCTTCCCCGTCCACAGCAAAGCTGGGGAGGTCTCCGGCATGGAGACCCTGGGCTGAAGGTTGATCTGATGCGCCGCGTACCGAACCGCAAACGGCCACAGAAAATGAGGGGCAGCCGCATGCATCATGGACGTACGGGCGACGTCCATGACCATGCCAATGCGGCGCTCAGCAATCCCATTTTGCTGTGGAGAGTCCGGAAGCGTGAAGGTCTGGCGGATGCCTCGTGCACGACAGTAGGCTCGCAGAAGGCCAGAGGAGAACTCTCCGCCTCTGTCAGAGTGCAGAAGCAGAACAGGAAAGTCCGAGCCAAAGCTCCGCCTGAGCTGGAGACGAGCTGCGCGGATCCAGTCGATCAACACCTCAGTGACATCACCCTTGCTGCGCAAGGGGAAGACTGTGGTGTAACGCGAGTAGTCGTCAACCACCAGCAGGAAGTAGCGCTCGTGACCCTGTCCACGGACGCGGGCCGGGCCCCACACGTCCATGTGAAGCGTCTGCAGCGGGGCCTCTGTCGGAGGAAACTGGGAGGAGTGAGGGGTAGCCCGCTGCCGTCCCTCGACACAGGGGACGCAGGTAGGGCCTGGCCCCGGAGGAAGGGGAGGGAGGGACCGGGGAAGACCAGAGACAAGGACACGGGAGGCCATGCTCCGGAGACGAAGCAGGGAGGGGTGGCCAAGGCGGTGGTGCCAGAGGAGAGTCTCGTGAGACAGGAGGCGACACGAGCAGGGGGCAGACTCAGGACCAGACCTGGACGCTGCAGCAAACACCTGACCCGACGCAGCTACCTGACCAGACGCAGGGACTGGAGGAGACGCAGTGGTCAGTGTGTACAGGCTCGACCCTGGCCGACGTGTAAACGTGGCCAGGTGGCGGCCTGTCCGAGCGTCCGTGCAGTGGGTCACCCGCTGACTCGCAGGAGTGAACTGGTGAACCCCCGCATCCTGTAGGTCAGCACCACTCACCAAGTTCGTAGAGAACGAGGGGAGGTAGAGACCAGACAGGGTGCCAGAGGGGGCCGCCGGACACGGGAGGACAGTGGAGAAGTGAGCAAGGACAGGACCCCCAGAGGGGTCTGCCAGAGAGACCGCAACTGGCCGGCCAAGCGGCGTGAGTGTGGTGCGGTCTCGAAAGAAGGAGCGAGAAGCCCCCGAGTCAAGTGTGAAGGTGTGGGAGGCCGAAGCCGACGCAGAACCTGAGAGAGCAGACTCACCAGCACCTGAGGGAGCAGACGCACCTAGAGCAGCAGCCTCGCTAGCACCTAGAGCAGCAGCCTCACCAGTACCTAGAGCAGCAGTCTCAATGCCCGGGTCGGGCGGAAAACACCGGTAACAGTCACCCTCATCACTAATAGTCACAGTATACACGGCAGCAAGAATAGCATCAAAGTCAAGGTCAAAGACAGCTACACCCGCCCTAGACAGCTCACCCCAGCGGGGGATCTCAGTGGCCTCAGGGAACTGGTGACGCCAAGCGTCCGTGAGGCGGCCAAAGCAGCGCTGGGTGGAGTGCGCACCCCCGCACTGCTCACCCGCGCGGTCGCCGGTGCGCAGGACGTAGGTGCACGGACCAGCACCCCCACTCCTCTGGCGTGCAGTGTACCACTCACGGAGCTGCTGAGGGGAGGGGACGTCACGAGTGCGCTGCTGCTGCTGCTGCTGCTGCTGCTGCTGCTGGCGCTGACCACCACCGGAGCTGACCCTCTGCGCAGCGCCACCCCGACCAGCTCCACCTCCTCCGCCGCCTCCTCCTCCACCGCCGCCACCTCCGCTCCCTCCGCCACCGCCGCTGCCTCCTGTGCCTCCACTGCCGCCACCTACACCTCCACTCCCGCCACCACTCCCACCGCCACCCCCACCTCCTCCACCACCTCCACCGCCGCCTCCACCGCCCCCGCTAGCTCCTCCAGCGCCCTTGCCCCCCTTGCCCCTGCCAGGGCGGCGTCTCCCGCTAGGGGTAGACGCTGCCCCAACCGACTCCAAACCAGCGAGGTCGGTCGCAGCAGCAGAGGCAACAGAGGGCAAAAGAGGGGAGGGGGAACACCCCTCAAAGATGGGGGTGCGAGGGTCACCACGAGAGGCTCCTACAGCGACTATGCTCTTTTCTGCTGCTAGGAGAGCCTTCTCGAGGAGGTCAACGGTGAGAGTGGTGGGACAAACCGAGAGGAAGTGGTCCCTGACTACGCGAAGGGAGTCAGGGAGACGGGTGACTATGTAGTAGAGGGTGATGTACATGGGGGGGGGGGTTCTTGGCGCAGAACTCAGCAGGAAGCGCAGCGCGGTAGCGAGTGTCACTAGAGCGGAGGTGCGTAATGAGGTCAGCGACTGTGGGAAAGGCAGCAAGGTCAGGGAAGAGGTACGGTAGCATGAGGCGGCTCAGTGCAGCAGTGGCAGGGGAGGAGTAGCGTGCAACTACAGCGTCGTACAAGGTCTGAGCACTCTTGTACTGGCTAAAGTGCGCACGCTCAGAGGTAGGGAGGTGGCGACGCACAGCAAGACGTGCAGCAGCATCGCGCGTGGCCCACTGTGAGCGAACGGTGGCGTCAGCATCAGCAGCGGGGGCAGGAGAGGCACCAGAAGTGAGGTCAAAGAGGGAGAGGCCGTCTGCTCTGTCGCACTGTAAGAAAAGCTGCAGGTCATCTATCCAGACGTCAAAGTCAATGGCCCGACCCTCAGCGTCAAAAGCGAGGACACTAGGGGTAGCCATGACAGCAGTAGACTAGCAGTGCAAACAGTAGGGCGAGGGCAGTGCTGTGAGAGAGGCGCTGCTCTTACCGGACAGGGCGGTTCGGGCGGCTTGGCGGCTCGGCGGCTGGGCGGCTCGGCGGCGGGGCGGCTCGGCTGCTGGGCGGCTCGGCTGCGGACAGGGCGGCTCGGCGGCTGGGCGGCTCGGCGGCTCGGCTGCTGGGCGGCTCGGCTGCTGGGCGGCTCGGCTGCTGGGCGGCTCGGCGGCTGGGCGGCTTGGCTGCTGGGCGGCTCGGCGGGGCCGCTGAGAGGGCGGCGTCCGGGGCCGCTGGGAGGAGGCGGCGGGGCCGCAAAGGTAGGTGGCGGGGCCGCACAGGTAGGTGGCGGGGCCGCGGAGGTAGGTGGCGGGGCCGCACAGTGAGGTGGCGGGGCCGCGAAGGTAGGTGGCGGGGCCGCACAGGTAGGTGGCGGGGCCGCGGAGGTAGGTGGCGGGGCCGCACAGTGAGGTGGCGGGGCCGCGAAGGTAGGTGGCGGGGCCGCACAGGTAGGTGGCGGGGCCGCGGAGGTAGGTGGCGGGGCCGCACAGTGAGGTGGCGGGGCCGCGAAGGTAGGTGGCGGGGCCACACAGGTAGGTGGCGGGGCCGCACAGGTAGGTGGCGGGGCCGCGGAGGTAGGTGGCGGGGCCGCGGAGGTAGGTGGCGGGGCCGCACAGTGAGGTGGCGGGGCCGCGAAGGTAGGTGGCGGGGCCGCGGAGGTAGGTGGCGATGGGCGCGACGGGCGCGACGGGCGCGACGGGCGCGACGGGCGCGACGGGCGCAACGGGCGCGACGGGCCGAAAGGGCGGCGCGACTCGGGCCGGCCCAAAACGCGCTCCGGGCAGGAAAAAAATATTTCGTGGTGGTGGGCCCTAGGAATCGTTCCCACTAGGGAACCTGCTCGATACCATGAGGAGAAACGAGGAATGAAATGACTAAGTGAAAGTTGGGTACAAGAAGCAAACCCTAGAAAACTGTACCCCATATGTGCTACCCCACTATAGCCTACAGTAGCTATGTCATATAAATCTGACAGGCACCATCGACAAATTTAAGGCGCGCTGGGTCGTACGCGGTTTCGACCAAGAGCACGGACGCGACTTCACCGAAACATTCGCTCCGGTCAGCCGCCACACCTCACTACGCATTCTCCTCGCAATCGCCGCCATGAAGAAGAAGAAGCTGCGGCAAATCGACGTCGCGAACGCGTTTCTCTACGCACCCGTTGACACAGAAATTTTCGTGGAACTACCGCACGGTACCAACGGGGAGCCGAACCAGGTCTGTCAACTGCTGAAGTCGCTCTACGGGATTAAGCAAGCTCCGCGGCTATGGCAGCAGTATCTGCACGCCCGCCTCATCCGCATCGGCTTCAAGCAATTACCTCACGATCAGGGGATGTACCGACTCACGAAAGGCGCAGACTACATCCTGCTAATCGTCTACGTAGACGATCTCCTCTACATCGGCTCAACTGACGGCATCACTACCTGGTTCGAAGGGGAGCTGCAGCAAGATCTCACGCTCACGGTCTCATCTACCGTCACTCAGTACCTCGGGCTCAACATCCGGGAAGAGGAAGATGCGATCTACCTCAGCGCCGTGAAATACGCCGACACCATCGCCATGCGCTTCATACTTACACCAACCGCCATCTCTACACCGTACCGCTACACGTCAGGCAACAACAAGGAAGGCCCCGTTCTACTCAAGCCCGCCGGCATACGCGACTATCAGAGAAAGCTGGGCTGCCTTCTCTTCGCAGCTGTTACCTGCCGACCAGACCTATCATACTCTGCAAGCCAACTCGCAACCTATCTCAAGAGGCCCGAAGCGGAACACCTAGCGGAACTCGACCGCGCTCTTCACTACCTCGTTAGCACCCCAACGATCGGCCTAACCTACCACAAGAACGCAACCACACCGACTAAGTTAATCGGCTACGTCGACGCCGATCACGCTGGCGACTCCGACAACAGGCGTTCGCGCACCGGCTACGTCTACCGCCTCGAACCTATCGGACCTATCTCTTGGCAGTCGAGCAAGCAGGAATTAATCGCTCTCTCGTCAGCTGAAGCAGAATATATTGCACTCTGCTCAGCCACCAAGGAAGGACTTTACCTTCGCGAGCTGCTGGAAGAAGCGAAGTTAGCTGAGTTACCCAACTTCACCCTGTTCTGCGACAACCAGTCGGCAATTCGCATCGCCAACAAGAACGGCTTCGCGAACAGATCGAAACACATTGCCCTACGCTACTTCTTCGTGAAGGACGAAATCGAGAAGGGGAGACTCGAACTGTCATACTGCCCCACGACCGAGATGGCAGCTGACTACTTGACCAAGAAGCTCGGAAAGCAGAAGTTTGAGTACTGCATGCTGCTGACTGGACAGAGCCACGTCACCAGCAGCGACACTCCAGAAGCGAAGGGGAGTGTTGGAAACAATCAGTCTTAAGCGCCTCTGTCGTGTCGAAACACCAAGACACAAGCGAATCAAAGCATATCGAGGCACCAGCGAGTCAACCCTCGGAGGTTGAAGTAACCGCTGGAGGTTACGCGAAAGTCAAAGGTCAGCGACCTTTGACCTGACAAGTACAGCGCGACAGCAAGGACACACAACTGACTCGCTACAGAGCAGTTGCCCGAGTCGTCACTGTATCGAACCGCAACAGCAACAGTAAAGTAGTTACAACCCTGTCTCTTCGTATCCCTTGTACTCTTATATAAGCTTGTATCTCTTTGCTTTAATCAATCTACTTTGCCCTCACATACTAGCGCAAGGTGGTTCACAACTCTTTAATTAACGCTTCCGCTATTACAACAACTCTACCCAGAGTTCACCCCTGCAAAGATCCTAAGGGCTTTTTCAGCCCAACAAGTTCACCGTGATAATTTTTCGTCGACTTTGTACCAGTAAGGGTATTTCTTTTTTTGATGTTTCAAAAGCTTCGAACTGTACCTGCGCGATTATTTTTCAGCCATTATATATTGCTTTATTAGAATATATATGTTGTAACTTCGTTGCAGCAAGTTTTGAAAGTATACAGACGGACTTCCGAGGGATGGCATAGCGAACGACCTAGGCGAAAATCGAGGGCAAAAACTGCCTCGGAAGTATGACGAAGGTTATGAGGACGTCTCGAGAGAGGTTTGGGGCCGACAAGTCAGTCCGAACCAGCCCTGGAGAATTCCATAAACCAGCCGAAACGCGCGCGAAGTCGATTTACCGAAGTAAACCGAGCTGAGATTCGAACCCACTTTTTTCGGCACCTTCAAGCGTCGGCAGCGCGCTCAGCGTGTGCCCTCCTGTCACCTCGACTCCCTCTCCGACGACCCCGAGGCTTCTTTCGCTGCCTCTCCTCCACTCACCGCTCACAAGACTCACAGCTGCTACTACAAATCAGCCTCATTCCTGTCATCACATAAGTTTCCAGCTTCGCTTTCTGTTCTTACTACAGTAATAGCTCTCAACCTTACGGCCCCGTTTCCTATCCGTCAGCATGGCCTCAGTTTCCGGCTCGGAGTATCCCTCGTATTGTGCGGCGCTGAGCTTCTGGAAGAGTCTCGGCGGGGAGAACTCGAGGGCATCACGGCGCGTACAGCCGCTCAGCGAGTCGTCCAGCGGCGGATCGAACGACACTCGCCGTTGTTCCGCCGTGACGGCCCGCTGCAGCGCCTCTGACGCGAGCATCTGCTGCGACAGCACCAAGAATGGTGATGCTCGCCATGACGCCGCCTCTGGCTGCAACGAAGCGTGCTCTCTCGACCACGCAGCAGCACCGCAAATGCTTCCAGCGCTTCCACCCGTGACGTCGGATCAAGCGACGACGCAATATCCGGTTTCGGGAAATGTAAGGTTAGATGGAGTGATAGTTAAAGCGCGCGATTGTGAAGAATCGGAAATTGCTGCAGCGTCGGATTCCGCAGCACCGCAACCTGCAGCATCAGGATTTGCTGAGTCGGACTCTGCAGCTTCAGAATCTCCCGCATCGGAACCTGCAGCATCGGCGGAATCTGCAGCATCGGCGGAATCTGCAGCATTGGCGGAATCTGCAGCATCGGTGGAATCTGCAGCATTGGCGGAATCTGCAGCATCGGCGGAAAATGCAGCTTCGGCGCATTCTGCAGCGACCGAACCTGCAGCATCAGTGAATCCCGCAGCGGACTTCCCAGCGTCAACGGCGTCAGCTGGTTGCAGCAAGGTAGCACATAGTGCACCGCCGACGCGCATCCCGAAACCTAGCAGCGGCAAGGGACTGAATGTGAGGCGGGTGGAGGGAGCGACACTGATTCCAAAGCCTAGGTGTGCTGCAGCGCACAGGGAGGTGCGGGCAGTACAAGTGGAAGGTGCACGCAAGCGGCCCAGCACAACGTCCAAGTCCGTGCTCGCTCCCTCCAGACGCCCATGGCGGCCTTGACTGCTGCAGCGAGAAAAAAGAAGAATGGTAAAAAACAGACGCACAAAAGAGCCGATTGATCAAGCATGGCAATAAAAAAGGGGAAGAACAACAATAAAAAGTTAGGGGAATGCAGGGGTGGGATGACGGCGGCTGATGACAGAGAAGCACAGCAGCAAAGAGCAAGTGGTGGGTTGCAGGGCGTTTTGGGGATGAGGGTGTGGGGAGCATTGTGGGGCGCTACCCTTTTTTGCAGCCTGCTTCACAGCAGGGTGTTTGTGGGAGTGTGGGTTTGCTGACCTTGGTGGAGGGTGGATGGAATGGAAGGCTAAAGAAACTGCTGCTCTGCTGATGTGCTCCTCATGGGATGGCTCAGCACTGATGCGCTCCTGAAGGGATGGCTCAACACTGATGCGCTCCTGAAGGGATGGCTCAGCACTGATGCGCTCCTGAAGGGATGGCTCAGCACTGATGCGCTCCTGAAGGGATGGCTCAACACTGATGTGCTCCTGAAGGGATGGCTCAACACTGATGCGCTCCTGAAGGGATGGCTTAGGAGGATTGATGTGTTCCTGATGGGATAGCTCAGGAGTCAGGTCCAGGGTAGCCAATAGCTAGTAGTAGTTGCTGTGGAATCTTGTATAGTGCACTAATGTAATGCTAGCATTGGCTATGAATATATTTCAATTGACATTTGGGTATGAATGCAGGCACCAACCTTGGCCTAGTAAAGGGACGCCTACGATGAGTGAACGTTGTAAGTGTCCATTCCTATTTCACACATGAAGAGGCGGGACGCCTCGCAGTGGTTTTCACATGAGTGAGCAGTCGGCAGGGAGGTCCCCTCCTTGCAGCATGTCAGGCAGCCTGCACCACACCACACCCACGACCAGCACGAGGGAGGGCCTTTTGATCCACACCGGATGCACAGTGGGATGCGATGCCATGCGCTGATAACAGATAAGCTGGCTATGCTCTTCTTTCAGAGCAGCCAAAATGAGGGAAGACTGTTCCAGAGTGTGCTGTGAACTGAACCATGAGGGAGTGACCCCCGAGATTAAAGCACCACAAGGGCAGTCAGACAGAAGCAAAGCGGCAAGGATGGAGTGCGGAAACGTGAAAGAGGAGAGAGGAGCAAGTGGAACAGCGAGTGAGAGCAGAGAAGCTAGCAGCGCACTCACACAGGCAGGCCATCTTCCCCCATCTCCAGCCCGGGAGCGATCTCCTTGATCATCTCTGGGGGCGGCTGCCCGCACGCCTGCATCTCCCCCATCACCGCCATGATGGCCTCGAAGTCGCCCGGCCTCTCCTCGTACAGCGCGCACAGCCGCCCGATGGCGCGCTGCTGCCGCTCGTACCGCGCCAGGTCATCGGGCGGCAGAGTGGCGGCGTTGGCGGCGAGCCAGGCGGGGTAGCGCGCGTGGAGGTCCCTCATTGGGCCGTGCAGCACGTCCTTTGAGAGCAGCTGCTGCATCACCGCGTCCATCAGCCCCGCCATGTCCTGCACAGAGGGGGGGCGCAGCGAGGGTGGCAGAGACGAAGAGGGGCTGAAGCAATGACTCATGAGATGGTTCATCAGCCCTGTGTGAGCAGCTGCTGCATCACCGCGTCTGCATGTTTTGCTGTGGGGGAAGGGGAGGAGAGGAAGAGGACACTGAGGAGGAGGAGAGGACGGAGGGAAGCTTGCAGCAAAAATGCGACAGCAGCTGAGTGCCCGCACCACGCACCTGGGTGTCAGGTCTCACCTGGGTGCCCATGTCCTCAAACTGCTTCACCAGTCGCTCCACCACCGCCTCATCCAACTCCTCCCCCTCCCCTCCCAACCCTTCTAGCCCCCCCAGCCCCCCCAGCCCGCCCAGCCCTGGCAAGCCCGCCCCCAGCCCTGCAGGCACTCCCCCCCGTGCTCCTGCCCTCCCCCGTGCCGCATCGTCCCCCTCCCCGATGCCACTGACGGTGCGCTGTGTCTGCTGCTGCAGCTGCTCCAACGTCGATGATATCCCCCCGCTGCCGCCACCGCCGCCGTCGCTGCTGCTGCCCCCACTCCCACTCGCACCCCCGCCACCACCACCACTGCCACTTGTCTTACCACCGCCGCCAGCAGCAGCGGCCTTGGCCTTGCCCGTGCCCGTGCCTGCGACGCCGCTTCTCTTCTTCCTCACTGGCAGCGACGGCAGGCCCCCTCCCAGCCCCAGCCCCACCGGAGCTGCTGCCCCTGCTGCAGGCGCTGCTGCACCTGCGCCTGTGCCTGGCGCTGCGGGGCCTGACCCCGCGTGTGCCTGCTCGCGGGCGAGCCCTGCTGCTGCGGACGCGCCGAGGGCGAGTGGCGCGGCAGGTGACGCGGCAGCTGGCAGTGGGGGCGTTGGTGTGTGGGAAGCGGGACCAGCGGCGCTGGTGGTGCTGGTGGCGGCAGCAGTGGCGGCGGGCGCAGGTGCTGGTGGGTCTTGGCGGAAGTCCTCCAATGCACCTGGTCACAGGCCATGCGCGCACGGGCGCGCGATAGGCGGGGAGGAGGTTGGGAAGGGGCGAAGGGGAGGAGGAGGGGAGGAGGAGCGGAGGGGAAAGGGGGGAAGTGGGGAACAGAGGAGGGGAAGTGGGGAACAGAGGAGGGGTAAAGAGCGGAGGAGGGGAGCGGGGGGAGTGGGGGTGGGAAGGAGGGAGGGAGGGAGGGAGGGAGGGAGGGAGGGAGGGAGGGAGGGAGGGAGGGAGGGAAGGAGGGAGGGAGGAACACACGCGGGTGAGAAATAGAGGAGAAACGGCGCTACGAGGAGGGGAGGGTAGGAGGAAGGGGGTCGGAAGTGGAGAGAAATGACGAGGCGACGGCGATGGCGGGGGGGCTGAATGCATCGTGGTCGCTCTTTGAGGCGCCCCAAACGGGGGCGTGCACGACACGTTCATCCGTGCGCTCGTGCCCATGCATGCCCACACGAGTCCGAACGAGCCTTGCATGCATGAATGAATGGATCCCCGCGGACTGCACGTTCTTAGCGGACTCGGGGCACATGGCTTCCTAATCGTAACTGATCGGCATGCTGTCGAGGCTGACAAACGGATCCAACATATTACCGAGATTGCTAATAACGCGTTTAACGTACTATCGAGAAGATCGTCCAAGTCGTCAACCGACGAGTCCATGCGGCTCCAACGAGGCGACTCGCGGTGACACGCAGACGCAGCGCAGACCGAACGGCGGTGAACGGCGTCGGCTTTAAGTCGACGCGAAGACCAACGCGCGGAGGTCGGCCGAGCGGAAAAGCGAGAACAAGGAGTCGACTGGTTTCGCGTAGGGCTTCTCTAAGCGAGGTACCTCCGTCTCCACTCAAGCTTATTCAACTCCTTGTGTTGGGCGTTGGTTTGGGAAAACCACCGTCTGAGACGGTAATCGCGGTGTGCTGACAAGCGTTGCTCGAGGGTGGATAGCGGGCACAGGGTGGCTCGTAGTTTGTTCAAGGAAGCAAAACTTGGCAAAAATGACGAACGGCACCGAGCGTTCGCAAAGAGGGCGACCTACCTCTGGTGCTGCGAAGTTCGTGGGACTGACGCGAGTGCAGCTCACAGCCCAGAATCAGGTAACCGTACCGTGCCTCCCAAACCTCTTCGCCCTATGGCGAACTTTTATGTCGTACGAGACGTTACAAGTTTTTACACTTGGACCTCGTTTCTCTTTCACCACGACTCGTGTTTTCACACATTCCCAGCAGCTTCCATGAGTTTATTGCGCTGTCACTCCGAGTCCCGATGTGAAGCTGTGGAACCTGTGGACACAATGTGTCCCGAGAGAGAGTCGGTACATAGGAATTTCTTAGTCCGTTTGAAGTAGTTTCGAAGTACAGTCAGAGGTCTTTTTTGGGAAGTCCAGCCAGCGAGCCGCAAGAAGCAAGCACGCTTCTCTGGATCAATCCACGCACGACCGTAGCGACGCCGCTGACAGTCGGCTCGTCTGTTGGCTCCCGTAGCTCCGCACCGAGTCAGTACTAACTCCGAGTTACTCCCTCCCTCTCCCCGCTCTCGAACTATCATCACGCGCCGCGTCAATTTGTCGAGAAGGCTCCTCTTAGGCGCCCAATTCATCGTCAAACTTCAGCATACCGCCAGACCTTGACAGCCCGCCAGGCGCGAAACGGCCGTCCCGCCGGCAAACGGTCGCCCTTGTCGAGATGACCTTCGCTGCCGCTACGTGTGGCGAGGACGAGACTGGAGAGTGAAAGAAGGGTCCTCGCACCGCACTGCACCGCACCGACGGCACCGTATCCCTACATACCTGCGACCTGCATGGCGAGGAGCAGCAGCGGTGCTGAGATGAAGGAGGGCGGGGCGACAGCAGCAGGAGCGGCGGGAGCGGCAGGATCGGAGGGATCTCCCTCCCTCTCCCTCCCCCTCCCTCCCTCTCCCTCCCTCTCTCTCCCGCTCCCTCTACCTCCTTCCCTCTCCTTCTCCCTTCTGGAGTTAGCCCTTGCTCTGGGCCGGCCTGAGGCTGTTTCGATCATCGACTTTGCGCTGGGCTGTCTGATGGGCTCTTTTCATTCCTACCCTCTCCCGTGCAAAGGTAATTGGTTGTAGACGCTTGTTGCCTTCTTCATGCGCCCATCAGCACAACAGCCCACTGAGCGAGCGAGTGAGAGCGAACATGGTCCGCCATCTCCCAGCTCCGCACGCCCCTGCCAGGCTGCCCCATGCATGCAGGTACCGCCACCTGTGGAGGGAGCCTGCAGGCGCTGCTGTGTGTGGTGCTGCTGGCCTTCCAATCGACTCACAGCAACTCATTCTCTGCGCTCGCTCCCCCACGTCCTCGTCCCTTCCCATCCCCATGCATGCAGGTACCGCCACCTGTGGAACATGCGAGTGCTGCTGCGGCCGGTGCTGCTGGGAGCCATCCTCCGCGCCACTGGCAACGCCATGCCCTCTGCTGTGCCCGCTAGAGGTCAGTCACAGGCAGAGGTGCGTGACAGGCAGGGATGAGTGGTGGGCAGAGTTCAGTGGTGCTGCTCTCTTAATCCAGAGATGCTGTTTTGCCCGCCACTGTGGGCCAGCTAACACTTCCTCCCTACCTCCACCCCCCACTTTCATCTCCCTCTCCCATCCCTTCCTTCCTCCCCACCAGGAGCATGGTTACAGCAAGACATAGCTCGTACAGCAGCCTCCTTTGCCCGCCTGCCTGCCTGCCTGCCTCCTCAATCCTCATACTGCCCCCCCCCCCCCTCTTCCCCTCCCCCACACCAGGAGCGTGGTTACAGCAAGACATAGCGCGCACAGCAGCGTTCGCCCAGCTGCCGCGCATCTCCGTCCCACCGGGCTTCGGCTCGCCGCGCTTCTCCACGCTGCGCTGCCAGCGCCTGCTCACCGCCCTCGCCCTGCACCAGGTGCCCCTTCCTGCACCTCGCCCTGCACCAGGTGCCCTGTCAATCCTTTTCGCGCCTTCCCCTGCCAGCCGCCTGCTCACTGCCCTCGCCCTGCAATAGGTGCCCCTGTCGCTTTCTGCTCGCCTCCCTTTGCAACTCGCCCTGCTTGCTTGCTCCCTCTCGCCTGCCGTTTCTCTCCCGCTTCCACTCGGCCACTCTCTCCCAGGCACGGCCACTCTCTCCCAGGCACGGTCACTCTCTCCCAGGCACGGCCACTCTCTCCCAGGCACGGCCACTCTCTCCCAGGCACGGGCCCCCGTGTGTCCCCGCCACGCAGTGCAAGGCCGGGGCCTTTCCCAGCTGTGTCTGCACGCCATTCCGTGCGATAGAACTGGGTCTGCTGTGACGAATCTCAAAGCCATCCCATATCTCAAAGCCCTTCCCAACCACGTGGCCATTTCTTTCACACGCACCTGCTGTGGACTGTGCTGTTCGCCTTCTGTGCGCCTTCTGTTCGTTCCCCTTCTGCTCGCTCAACTCTTTCCAACTTGCCCCCATGTACGTGCCATCATGCCATGTCACCACGCCACTCCATGCCCCATGCCCCATGTCCCAGCAGGGCCACGACTCGCCTGAGCTGCTGGCCCTCACTCGAGCGCTCTTCACCACCATCTGGACCGCTCCTGCCCCCCACCGCCCTCCTCCCTCTGCCCACTCCACCGCAACCACCCCGCACACCGCCTCCACAGCCGCCTCCTCCTCGCTCTCCTCCTCCTCGCTCTCCTCCTCCTCGCTCTCCTCCTCCTCGCTCTCCTCCTCCTCGCTCTCCTCCTCCGCCTCCTCCCCCTCCGCCTCTCACTCCTCCCCGTCTGACATCTCACCCCCACCCCCATCGCGCAGCGACATCACGGCGCCGGCCTTTCTGCGCCACGCGTGCTGCCGGGCCGGCATCCCTGCGTGGCAGCAGGATGAGCTCCTTGCTGCTGCCGCCACGCCCGCTGTCAAGCACACTCTGACCGTGAGTGCATGATGCACGTGCGCGGTGCACAGTGCTTGTCATTGCCACGCTGCCATCCTGGCCTCTCAGCTGGAGGCTCTGATTGCTGCTGCTGCCACGCCTGCTGAGAAGGAAGCTCCGGCAGTCAGTTGAGCAGTTTCTTAGACCATTGCTCCGCACTCCACACCACTCCACACCACTTACGGTCACTCACGTGCCAGCGTGGTCACTCAAGCAGCAATCCTAAACGTTGTTGGCATTTCTGGAACCACAGGCACCTCCTTCTCTCCCTCACGCCACCTCATGCTCCCCCCATGCCCATCCATGCTCCCCCCACGCCCCCATCACCCCTGCCAGGCGAGCACACAGGCGGCCATAGAGGGGGGCGCATTCGGAGTGCCGACGCTCTTCATCCACCCCACCACTCGCCCCGTGCGTCTGGCCACAGGCGCCACGCTCTCCCCCTCCCGCCCCCTCATGCTCTTTGGCTCCGACCGCTACGAGCAGCTGGCGTGGCTGCTGGGGCTGCCCTGGCACGGCCCCAACCCTCCAGTGGCAGCGCTCTGACGCACGCTCTTGTAGGTGGCCTGTAGGGCAGCATTCCAGGGCACATGGTCAAGAGCAGCGATGTGGAGCAGACATTTGAGGCAGCACTCTATAGAACCAAGTGTGATGCTTGT
Organism: Closterium sp. Naga37s-1; assembly: GCA_947471745.1. Classification (NCBI taxonomy): domain Eukaryota; kingdom Viridiplantae; phylum Streptophyta; class Zygnematophyceae; order Desmidiales; family Closteriaceae; genus Closterium; species Closterium sp. Naga37s-1. The sequence continues at coordinate 1,707,342 of CANJKZ010001112.1, read as the reverse complement.
AGGCTTCTTAAGACCCACCGTCTCCCTTGCCGTCCCAGCACCTCACACTTTGAGCCTCGGACCGCGTGGGGCATACACAGAGTAAAGAACCCCCCAGCACAGGCCTTGGCTGCTGGGCTCTGGCAGCAGCACATCCCGTACTGCGTGTTGGCTGGGAGGCCGGCGTATTGTTGGGGATTAGGATCAACATCAGCACCGGCATTGGCATCCATTGCCGGCCTTTCTCCACTACAGCATTGCACCTGCTTTTTTACCGTATTTGCAAGCATGAGCTGAACAGCCTCCATACATACGGTACACCCAAGCTCAGAACCGATATCTTTTATCACAAGTGTCTCCTAATAAAAAACCCGTTGGGAAGGGAGCACGTTATCAGCACACTCGTGCAACTGCAACCTTGCAAGTCGATCCACGACATGCTCATTATGACGAAGCTCCATGTGCATGCATGCATGGCTGCACGCTGCATGTGACGCGAGACCTGAACGATGGCGGCATGCAGTCAGGGGGTGGGAGTCTGGAAGATGCAGGGAAGAGGGTGGGCGGGAGATGCAGTGAGAGGAGGGAGCAGATATACAGAGCGAACGAAGTCATGGGTAGAGAGAGGTAGAGCGTGCATGGGTAGGGAGGGGGAGCATGGTGAGAGGAGGGGGAGAGGAAGGCAACGTATAGCGAACAACCTCCGAGACAAGGCCGAGAACTTCACGCCTCTCCCCCACTCACCCCACGCCTCTACCCCACTCACCCCACGCCTCTCCCCCACTCACCCCACGCCTCTACCCCACTCACCCCACGCCTCTCCCCCACTCACCCCACGCCTCTCCCCCACTCACCCCACGCCTCTCCCCCACTCACCCCACGCCTCTCCCCCACTCACCCCACGCCTCTCCCCCACTCACCCCACGCCTCTCTCCCACTCACCCCACCTCCCTTTCTTCATAGCGCCCTGCCACGTGCCTCCTCCCGCGCCTCCCAATCCTCGCACTCTTCCCGTCACCCCGTACCTGCCAAACGCCCGCCCTCACACGAGGGGCTCTGCGCGCTTGAGCCCCTCGTCGCCCTCTCATGCACTCCCACCAAACCAACGCCTCTCCTCGCCACCTCCCCTCCCCCGCCTGCCATCTCCCCGCCTCACATGCATCTGCCCACGGGAATGCCTTGTGCCCACGGGAATGCCTTGTGCCCACGGGAATGCCTTGTGCCCACGGGAATGCCTTGTGCCCACGGGAATGCCTTGTGCCCACGGGAATGCCTTGTGCCCACGGGAATGCCTTGTGCCCACGGGAATGCCTTGTGCCCACGGGAATGCCTTGTGCCCACGGGAATGCCTTGTGCCCATTGGAATGCCTTGTGCCCACGGGAATGCCTTGTGCCCACGGGAATGCCTTGTGCCCACGGGAATGCCTTGTGCCCACGCGCTTCAATGGACAGCTACCTCCCCCCCATCCCCCTCCGCCATTCCCCCACCGTCCTTCCCCCCCCCCCTTTCTTTCGGCATAAGTGCACACGTCTCACTCAACCACTCGCCAGCCTCCCACCATTGCTGCTCCCATCCCACATGCGCCCTTCCATCGTCTACCCTCCTACCCCCTTCCCCTCCTCCCCTCCTCCCCTCCTCCACTCCTCCCCTCCTTCCCTCCTACCCTCCTCCCCTCCTTCCCTCCTCCACTCCTACCCTCCTACCCTCCTCCCCTCCTTCCCTCCTACCCTCCTCCCCTCCTTCCCTCCTACCCTCCTCCCCTCCTTCCCTCCTACCCTCCTCCCCTCCTTCCCTCCTACCCTCCTCCCCTCCTTCCCTCCTCCCCTCCTCCCCTCCTTCCCTCCTACCCTCCTCCCCTCCTTCCCTCTTACCCTCCTCCCCTCCTTCCCTCCTACCCTCCTCCCCTCCTTCCCTCCTACCCTCCTCCCCTCCTTCCCTCCTACCCTCCTCCCCTCCTTCCCTCCTACCCTCCTCCCCTCCTTCCCTCCTACCCTCCTCCCCTCCTCCCTTCCTCCCCTCCTACCCTCCTACCCTCCTCCCCTCCTTCCCTCCTACCCTCCTCCCCTCCTTCCCTCCTCCCCTCCTTCCCTCCTACCCTCCTCCCCTCCTTCCCTCCTACCCTCCTCCCCTCCTTCCCTCCTACCCTCCTCCCCTCCTCCCTTCCTCCCCTCCTCCCCTCCTTCCCTCCTCCCCTTCCTACCCTCCTTCCCTCCTACCCTCCTCCACTCCTCGCCCCCCCTCTCACCCGTCCAAGCACCCCCTTTTCCGCCTGCCTCTGCGCCCACCGTCCCTTGGTGCGCCCCTCGTGCTCCCCATCTCCCACGCGCACGTCTCCCCCGCGCCCTTGCCTCATCAGCCCCACGCTTGTCTCGAATGCCGCCATGCCGCCACGCACACCTCATGCTCCCAACCTCTGCTCCCCCCCTCACCTCTTTCTTCCCACCACCTCTCCCCTTCCACCTCTCCCCCGCAACCTTCTTTCGTCTCATGTGTCCGCCCACCCTCACCTTGCGCCATATGGTTGGATGCCGCCCATCAATTCATCCACGTCATCGCCTGCGGCTCTCCACGCCACGTGGATGCTTCGATCCGAGGCGCCCCGTACACGCGCGTCGGTTGGCGTTTACCTTCCCCCCATCCCCCTCCGCCATCCTCCCACGGATTCCCCCACGCCATTCTTGAAAACACCGCTAAAAGACAAGTGGATGCCGACCAGTATCAGGATGCAGACAACGCATGCCGCCCCCACGATGGCGAGCGCGAGCGCGGTGGGGTGCATGCGCGGCGCGCCGAGGATGGCGGCGAAAAGCGACCCGCGGGAGGCGGGCTTGCGCCCATGCGCGGAGATGTGCGCGGCCGCGGATGGAGGCGCTGGTTGCAGCGACGCGGAGGGGGACTGGTGTTGGCGCGGCCGGCGCTTTGCGGTGCTGATGGGTGCGGCGCGGTGCACGCGGATGTGAAGTGGTGAGGATGACATGGCGGCGGGGACGGAGTCTCGTGTGCTCGGCAACGGGAAACCCGCGCGCTGGCCACGTGGAACCCGTCCACGTGGAACCCGTCCACGTGGAACCCGTCCAGGCACCCACTGCAGTGCGCGGCTCGCTTGAGACGAGCGAGGAGTCGAGCGATGCGAGGAAGCGACGAGCGAGGCGCGCGGTTCACGGGGAGTCGACACCGCGTCTTGTGAGTGAGCGATACAAGTTAACCTAAGCGGTTGGCGAAGGTGCGTGCTCTGGTCGTGAAAGAATTGACGCGACGAGTCGGGTACGAGGAGTATGTAAGCCGAATCGCGGCGAGCGTGGAGTTGACTCGACCGTCACCTCGTGAAGCCTGGCGACGATGCGAGAAACGGCAGCGCAGCAGTCGGCGGGATCGGAATCGCGGATGGCAGAGCTGGTACTGGGATAGGCGAGGGAGGGAGAACGAGTGATAGGATACAGTAATATGATGAAGAGGAGAGAGGTGCTGATGGCGGAATTCTCAAGATGATGAACGCGAGGCGATGTTGGAGCTCTAGAACGTGGGCGTTGTTGACGTACCACACCTGATTCCATTGCAACATCAGCACCGACATAAGGTGGTTGCGTTGCGACGCTGTGTTGGGCCAAAATTCGTTGTTACCACTCTCGGCGAAATCATGGAGTCGCTGTGGAGGCACAGGCTGCGTCCTCAGCGAAGGTTGCAAGCCACTCTCTGGCTTGCCGAGGCGACGAATTTCTGCTCGTACAGCACTGCGTCTGTTTGCGAAGATGGTGTCAAATTCGATGAGCCTCGTCGTTCTTTGGTGCCACCCTTAGCTGCTAACAACGCTTCGCGCCGTCCCCCACGGTGGCCGCATCCCGTCGACATTCATTTAGAAGCGCGACTGCCATGTTACTATCGATTTTAGGCATGGACGACACGCGGCGATCGATCGTAAGAATGAACACGACGCGTCGATCCACATAAGCACGCCTGCCACGTGTCGGTCGCTGCGTGTCGTCAAGATCGACTTATCGTGTCCGACTGCTCACCGCCGCGCTTACCCGTCCTTCCGGGGAAGCACTTCTCCTGAAGCACTTCCCTTCGTCGTTCGCAATTCGCCATACTCGCTAATGGCGTCGCCCTCTAACGCGTACAAGCACGACAAGGCCCTGCAGGCGGCACACCAGCAGCAGCTCAAGGCGCTCCTCCGCGCGCCGGGCAACGAGTCCTGCGCCGACTGCGGCGGCCGCTTCCCGCGCTTCGCGTCGGTGTCGCTGGGCGTGTTTCTGTGCAACCGGTGCTACGGCATCCATCGAAGCATCGGCGTGCACGTGACGCGCACCAAGTGCGTCGAGCTCGACGCGTGGAGCCCCCGCGAGGTCGCCGCCATGCGCGCCATGGGCAACCGCCGCGCCGCCGCCATCTGGCACGGTGAGCGGTGGGAGTCTAAGAGGCGGGAGGGTGAGAGGTGGGAGGGTGAGAGGTGGGAGGGTGAGAGGTGGGAGGGAGTCAAGATTGAATTGTGATGGGGTTCACTCTGCTGTTGCTTCGTAGCATTCACTTCCGCCCCACTCCTCCGCCCTCCTCTCTCGTTCTCCTCTTCTCTCGCCTCCTGCGCCTTCCACCCCCCTGAAACGTTGCTTTCCCCTTGTGTTCTCCTTTCCCCCTCCCCCCCCCCCCCCTCTCCTCCTTTCCCCCTCTCTCCCGCCCCTCGCTTCTCCCCCTCGCTCTTCTTTCTCTTCAACCCTTCTCCGCATCTTCTGCCATTTCTCGCCCATATCCGCTTCTCTGTGGTCCCTCCCTCCACTTCCACCCCTTGTACCCCTCTCCCCTCCCCTTCTCTCCACTCTCACACCACACTTGCTAAATCCACCCCTCACCCTGCCAATCAGACCAGAGTGAGAGCCCCCACATGAGTGTCAATGAATGCCTTGTGGTGCGCCGCACAAGTCCGCTCGCTGCTGCTGCCACTCATCCCTCGCCGCACGCTCCCTGCCACCTGGAGCGACAGCGCACACATCACATGAGCGCCAGTGGATTCGTTGGGGGCTCCTCACCAGTGCTCTGGGTACTTCCCCTTTACCCCTCCCCCACCACACGCACTGTGCCAGCGGGACTGAGGGCGCCCACATGGGTGTCACAGCTGCCGTTGAGCCTCTTCCAATGCCCATGCGCTACTCCTACCCCTCCCCCCTCGACGCAGGCTCGCTGCCAGCGGGAGTGAGGGCGCCCACGTCAGCCTCATCGGACGCGGAGGTGGAGCGGTGGATTCGAGACAAGTACGAGCGCCGCCTCTTCCACAACCCCGCTGCTGCTGCTGCTGCTGCTGCCGCTGCCGCTGCTGCCACTTCTGCCACTGCTGCTCCCTCTCCCCCTGCTGCTGCACCTGCCACTGCCTCCCCTCCCTCCACCACCCCGTCCACTCCGTGGCCCGCCTTCCCACACGGCCCCGCCGCCTCAACCACACACTGCTCTCCTGCCTGTCCCCCCCAGCCGACCTCAACGCCGCCACCCACTGTCGTAGTGCCACCCCGTGCTGTGAGTGCGAGCAGCACAGGCGGCATGGCGCATGCACGGCAGGGCGTGGATGCGCTCAGCTCAGCACGCCTGATGCATCCACCCCCCGCCACCACAGCAGGCCGTGCAGCCCATCACGAGCAGCACACCCTAACAGCTGCTGGGGTCTCTGCAGGGCAGACGGGCCATGCTGCTGGTGTTGGCCCTGGAAGCAGCAGTATCGGCAATGTTCTTTCTGTATCAGGCGCCGGCAGCAGCAGCAGCATGGATCTTGGCCCAAGTAAGCAGGCAGCTGCTCCTCCAGATCTGATCGATTTCTCTCAGTGGTAATGTCAGGGCTGTTGGTCTACATGAACATGACAGATGTGTTGTAAGGTTCTTGTCAGAAAGCGTTGTTCTCACTACTACCACGACCAATGTTTGTTTTGTGACAACCGACCACCATAATGGCAGTGTCTTTGTGCTTCCCGATCAGGTCTTGTTACGAGCAGGATTGAAAGGACCTACCGTAAGATTGTGTAAGGGTAATCCACATCAATCATTTGACACACAAATACTTGTATATACCTGGGTGGAGCCCCTCCTATGGGTTTCATGTAAGACCTCGTTTTCTGGGCTCGCTTCTGAGTTGTTCACAAACGAGTACAATCTACACCCCGCCGAGCTGGTTTTATCAACACTCGAATCGGACGACCAGGCCGTGCCAGGCACGGCGGCGTGTGACGCGCCAACGGGGCACATCCGCAAGCGAGCCTGGCCGCGTCGTGGTGTGCGTGGTTCCGCCAATTCTCCCCGCACTGCGCAGGTCAAAACTGTCAAGGCGGTGGGGACGAACAGCAGCGAGACGGAACTGCGCGGGCGCGGGGCACCACACCAGTCCGAATGATCCCCCATGGCGTGTTGCCAGCGGGAGGACCTGGAATGGCTTCGTATTGTTGCCGAAATGCACCACCGTGTAATGAGCTGCAACGAGCGATACGCCTATCTGGAACTAGTGCCTCCCCCTCTTCGATCCACCACAGTTTCCCCAGTCGGACTTTGGGAACTCCGGTACATGTCAACTCACAGAGAAGAGGTATCTCCCGCGTCCATTCGCTGCGTTGCGTTTCAAAGCGGAAGCTACTCATACCACTGTTTACCGTGCGGGAAGTCGATTTACCGCACAGAGACAACAAACGATGGGGGGGGACAAAGCACGCGGAGTTGACACGATGGCTCCACAACACACCATGCTGTTCAGCTTTTTCAATACACGCCACTAGTGCAAAGCGAACACTATCGCACTAGTGCTCTGAAGAGCAAGACGTCTTTAGTTTAGGCATTTAAATATTTAGAAAGCAGCACCTCGGGAAAGATGTTAACGCAAACTTGGTGCGACTCGTTTCAATCGCTTCGTCGCTTCATAGGACTTCATTCGTAGAAGACTCGTCAGCAGAGGCGTGCATATAGTGTCTGTTCTTACCCCCTAGGTTATCTATTACTGTGGATAGTGTTCAGACTCACTTTCGGCGCGAGGACTCCACCCGCATTAAGGTAACAAGCGATCAATTTCACAGCTTTCCCTCTTTCTCCGTTTCTTGCGTCGCTCTCGCCCATCCCCGCCCATGTCACTCGCCGTCGCCCCGTTCGCCAGCTCCATTCGCCTGTCGTCACTTGCGTACTCGCTAATTCCCCGCCCGACCCTACTCTATCCCCACTCAGCGCCACAATCTCTCAACTCCACGTGGCTTTCGCTCAACCCCATCTTCACCCTTACTCCCCCTCATGCTTGCGCAATTCTCCCCCCCTTCGTCACCCCAGCCCTCCCCCTCCGCGTGCTCCCCCCGCCATGGGGAACTGCTGCTCCACGCCGCCGCCGTCGCCCAGAAAGCCCCCGCCGCAGCAGCAGCCACAGCAGCGCGCCCCGCCTCCGCCCGCCGCACGGCCAATCCCCAACGGTCACCCGCCTCCCGCGCCGCCGCACGCCCCGGCGCCGGCGCCGGCGCCACAGCCGGTGTCGCCGAGGCAACCAGGTGCGGCTGCCCCGCGCTCGCGCTTCTGCTCGTCGATCCCTCCCCATTCGCGCTATCCGGTCCCACCCCATCCGCCCTTCACATCCCCTGCCTTCCCCCACTCTCCCCCCTCCCCGCCCCCCCTTGCGATCTCGGTGCACCTTTCATCGCACCCACCTGACGTCGTTCGGCCTCCCCCTTGTGCCCATTCTTGCACCCTTGCGCTGAAGCACCACAGCCCTCAATCGTACCCTCACCACCCGTCCTCACTCTCCCCTCTCCTCCCTTCTTCACCCCTCCCGCCTCTCTCTTACCTTTTCCCTTCCCCTCTCCGCTGCAGTAGCCCCACCACCCCCAGCAGCAGCGGGCGGGTACCCACTCCGCAAGCGCCTTGCACCCGGGGTGGTATCCGGGGTGGTATCAGGGGTGGCATCGCAGTACTACGAGGAGGTGCAGGAGGCCTCGCACTCCTTCTCCACCCACTCGCACCACCTCTCACGCCACTCAAACTCCCCCTCCCGCTTCTTCTTCCCGCTCCGCTCCCCTCCCTTTTCCCCACTCGCCCAAACCCCGCCCGCCCATCCCTTCCCCCCTGCCCTGTCCCCAGCAGCGCCCCCGCCCCCCCCCCCCAGCCGCAACAGGCGGGTACCCTCTGCGAAAGTCCCTGGCGCCAGGCGTGGCATCGCAGTACAACTACCAGGAGGTGCAGGCCGCCACGCACCCCTTCTCCACCCACTCGCAACACCTCTCACGCGCCTCAAAACTCTCTCTTCTCTTTCCTTTCCCCCCTCCCCCATCCCCCATCCCGCGTCCCCCCTCCCCACTGGCCCTCCTCTCAGCAGCGTCCCCGCCCCCTCCAGCAGCAGCGGGCGGGTACCCGCTGCGCAAGTCCCTTGCCCCAGGAGTGGTATCGCAGTACAACTACCAGGAGGTGCAGGCCGCCACTCAGTCCTTCTCCACGGAGATTGGGCGGGGGGGCTTCGGCGTGGTGTTCCATGGGCGGCTGGCGGACCCCCAGGGCGGGCCGGCGCACGAGGTGGCGGTGAAGCTGATGGCGGAGGACCACATCACCAACGGCATCGACAGCTTCATTGTCAGTGCCGTGCCGTGCACGGGCTCTCGTGCGCATGCACATGTACATGCACGCATGCACGCACGCACTCACTCACACAAGGAGGGTGGGATGTGAAGTTGAGAGTATGGCGCTTTGCGCTGCTCTCCTTTATCCCTACCAGCTGCCTCCCTGCAGCCTGCAGTAACTGCCACCACCCCCATTCTCCCCACCCGCATCTTTCCCCTCCCGCTCCTCTTCCCTTGCGTGCACAGACGGAGGTGGGCGTGATGGCGCGGGTGCACCACCCCAACATACTGCGACTGGAGGGGTACGTGGTGGGCGCCACGCCCATCCTCATCTACGACTACGTCTCCATGGGGGACGTCTCCACCTACCTCGCTAAAGGTGCGCCTGTGCCGTGCCTCACCTCCTCGTCTTCCTAAAGGTGCGCCTGTGCCTCACCCTAAACCCTAAGCGTGTGGCGGTGGCGCTGGGGTGAAGCAACACCTGAGGCATCTCAAACCTCCCTCTGCCCTGCTCGTCCTGTGTCCTCCCTCCTTCCCCTCCCTTCCATCGCCCTCCCCCTCCCTCCCGTCCCCCCATCAGCGGCGAGGGGAGAGGTGGCGTTCACGTGGAAGCAGCGGGTGGCGGTGGCGCTGGGGTGAAGCAACACCTGAGGCATCTCAAACCTCCCTCTGCCCTGCTCGTCCTGTGTCCTCCCTCCTTCCCCTCCCTTCCATCGCCCTCCCCCTCCCTCCCATCCCCCCATCAGCGGCGAGGGGAGAGGTGGCGTTCACGTGGAAGCAGCGGGTGGCGGTGGCGCTGGGGTGTGCGGAGGCCTTGACGACCATCCATGCCAACAACTTCGTGCACCGCGACTTCAAGGCCACCAACGTGCTGCTCCGCCAGGTGGGGAATGCTACCATGCTGCACCGCACTGAACCGCACTGGGTTGCATAGGAAGGGGCAGTTGGGGCGGTGACGACCATCCACGGCCACCCACTTGGTGCACCGCGACTTCACGGCCACCCACTTGGTGCACCGCGACTTCACGGCCACCCACTTGGTGCACCGCGACTTCACGGCCACCCACTTGGTGCACCGCGACTTCACGGCCACCCACTTGGTGCGCGGGGGGGAGAGATGTGTGCGTGGTGCAACCAGGTGAGGGGTGGGAGGAAGGTGGGGGGTGGGAGGGAGGTGAAGGGGGGAGAGATGGAGGGGGGGAGGGAGGTGAAGTGAAGGGGGGAGGGTGGTGTGAGGGGGAGGGAGGTAGGACGGGGAGGGAGGTGGAAGGGGAAGGGAGGTGTGTTTCGCTGCTCCAAGAGGTGGATGGAGGGTAGAGGGGGGATAGGCGACAGGTGCGGTGCAGGTATCAACATGCTGTTGCGAGAAATGCCGGGAGGAGAGAGGCAAGGGTGAGGGGAGGGACGAGAGTTGAGGTGAGGATGGGAGAGCAGAGACAGGTGGATGGAGCTGGCCTCCTTCTCCCTCCCCGCTCCTCCCTCCCCGCTCTTCCCTCCCCGCTCTTCCCTCCCCGCTCCTCCCTCCCCCTTCCTCCCTCCCCCCTCCTCCCTCCCCCTTCCTCCCTCCGCACTCCGTCATCCCCACCCCTCTGGTCCATCCACGTCAGCATGTCTCCGCGGTGCAGGCAGAGAGCTCACCTCACGCCACTCGTCCCTCCCCCCCCAATTCCCCTGCTCCCCTCCTCGCGCCCCCCTCGCCCCACACAGGACCTGACCCCGGTGGTGGCGGACTTTGGGTTGGCGAGGGCGGTGGACGACTGGAAGACGCACGTGCAGACGAGGGTTATGGGGTCCGTGGGCTACATCGACCCCATCTACTTCGACTCCGGTCAGTGCCGTGCCGTGCTACACTCCCAAGGAGAAAGGGGGGCTCGGGGGGTGTCTGTCTCGTGCATGGGATGGGCGTCCTCTGATGGGCGCCGGGGGCTCTCCTTCCTCCGGCGCTATACTGTCATCCTCGGGCAATGGGCTGACTAAGGCGACGGTGGTTGGTGGGAGGGGAGGTATGGGGTACAGCAACCCCGTCTACTTAGAGTCCCTCCAGTGGGGCCCCATGCACGCTGTCATGCACCCTCCTGCGCACTTCATTCTACATTTCGTGCATCACATTTTCCCGGGCACTGGTTGACTGCAAGGCAAGGGTGGTGCGGTGTATCGGCCCCATCTATTTTGGTTCCAGCCAGTGATCCTGTGACCCCCTCCTCCCGCCCTAGCTTCACACGCTACATGTCTCGGGCAATGGGTTGATCAAAGGGCGACGGCCATGGGGTCGGTGGGTTACCTCAACCCCATTCACTTTATCGCTGGCCACTGCCCTCTCGCTCACTGCATTTGTTGTTCTCTCAGTCTTGTTTGCGCCGAGTCACTCGAAGTCCTACTCAAGGGCCGTGCGAGGGATTGAGGACCACCACAGTCCATCTACTTCCACTCTGGTCACTCACACCCTTTGCCTTGCCCTAAGCTCAAGCACCCTTCCATTCCCACTGGACCCACCCACATGCCATGCCCCACCCACATACCATGTCCCACCCGCATGCCATGTCCCACCCAAATGCCATACCATGCTGTTTAGTAAACTCCAAATTCACCTCAACATCCTGCTCCCCATCCAATTCCTCCTCCCCACACCTGCCTCCCCCTCTGCCCCTCTCCCCCCCCTCCAGGCATGTTGAGTCGCAAGTCAGACACGTACGCGCTTGGCATCCTGCTTCTGCTCACCTGCTGTCCCCTCTCCCCCCCCCCTCCAGGCATGCTAAGCCGCAAGTCGGACACGTACGCGTTCGGCATCTTCCTGCTGGAGCTGGTGTCGGGGTGCTCGGCCCTGGACGCGCGGTTCAAGGACCTGCGCAAGCTCGTCACCGCCAAGGACTTCCCCGACCCCACGCTCGTGGTGGACGCGCAGCTGCAGGGCCAGTGGCAGCTCAAGCAGGTGCTCGTCGCCTTCACGCTCATCAAGTTCGCCATCTTCTTTGACTGGGAGCACCGGCCCGGCATGGATGTGCTCCGTGACAAGCTAAAGAACCTCATTAATGACATGTGAGGGGAGCGGGAGGGGGGTTGAGGGGCTAGGAGTGTTGTGTTTTCATTGTATTGATGATAGTGGGTGGGTGCGCTGGTAGGTTAGAACGGGTGCTTGTTAGAAAGTGAATGTTGTGGTAGTTATTTATGCTGATGTAGAGGGAGTGCGTTACAAGCAAGTCCGTTCCTTAAGTGTTGTACATGATTACTAAAAAGGAATTGCCACACTGCATGCCCGGAAGAGTGCATGAAGTTGGTTTGGACACTTATGAAAAATAAAGGGAAGTGGACTGCCTGCCTGGGATAGCTACCAGGCCCTACGATATCAGGAATTTTCCCCTGAAATTCCTGATTTTCAGGGATTTTTTTGTACCTACACTGATTTTTCAGTGTTGAGATTTTTGTGACACTGATTTTTCAGCCTTTATTTCATAGTTAACGCTGATTTTTCAGTCTTTTATCGAAGTGTACATTGAATGCACATTCCGAATCCTTCTTGTAAAACACCCGAGAGATTCAGTCAACCAACATTTTCACATGGCCTATGTACGGTTGTAGTAATAAGACACCGAGGAGTGGGAGGATGAACTGTCTCAGTGGCCCCGACAGGTTAGGGCCCCGGTTCGAATCCCTCGGCTGTCATGTTTCGTCAAGCCTACACCTTAATACAGAGTTTCATTAGCTTAAATATTCAGGCTTTGCTTTTTAGGGACCCTGAAAATTCAGGCTTTTTTTTTTAGGAACACTGAAATGTCAGAAGTATAGGCAGGAATGAGTCAAATATGGAAGAGTTGGGTACAAATATCAAACCCTAGAAAGGGGTTGTACCCCATATTGGCTACCCCACTGGGCCTCAGATTCGTTTTGGGTGACCCTGAGCACTCAGGGTCCTTTGGGGCTGTAACACTGATCATCAGGGTTGTAAATGGAGAAACACTGATTTCTCAGGGTTAGAAAAAAAAAAACCATGACACATCAGCGTGAGTTTTAAAAAAACACTGGCGGTGAGAATCCACAACAACTACCGGTATCACAAGTATAATAAGTTAAGAAAAGTTCAAATATGGTTCTAATGAGCTTCTAATCTAACTACAGGCACAGACCACTTGGCGCTCGCACCGCACACACAATTCACATCACACACATGTCTTCATCTTCGTCACTACCACCACCATCGCTCATAGAACCGTGCCTGTGCACGGGGGTCTCTGTCCCCCACCCAGAGCCAGCACCACCAGCATCATCCTCGTCCACCTTCTCTTTCCCCTTAGCACTAGGTTGCTTCTTTGGTGCTGCCACTGTTGTGATGGGCTTGCGCTTCTTGTACGCCCTCCAGATCTTCACCACCTCCGCCCAGTCGGGCTCGTACGGCAGCAATGCCATGCACATGAGGTCCGACAGCCGCGCATCCCAGCCTGAGCTAGCATCTGCTTCTGGTAATTGATGGCCAACTGATGCTTGTTCGTCGCGGCATGCCGCTTGAAGGCTTGGGTCTGAAGATCGGTTGCACCGTGCCCAGCCCACTCTTGCCACACTTGCCACCGTCACCTGCAAAGTCGATGCACAATCTGCACTTGAACGCAGGCATGCCCAGGCCCCACGTTATCAGGGCAAAACATCCTGATTACCCTGAATTCAGGATGCAGTTTTGAATTTACCCTGTCATTTCAGAATAGTGTAAATTTTTACCCTGAGGTCTCAGGATGTTGTTATATGAAATGCCCTGAACATTCAGAATGGCTGTAGTGTTCTTCTCTGTAGCGTCAGGATGAATGCAGAGGCCTGCCCTGACGCGTTTTTTGTTGGGGGGGGGGGGGGAGTCCCGTACCTGGGGAAATTTTTCCCGGGGATTTTTAGGCAACACGTAGTTTCAATACTCATTCATCCATTCCACCATCCAGAAATGGCCTAGTCAGTAGAAAGGTACTTTTGATAGATGAGGTCCTGGGATCGAACCCACCCCTGGCAGGCGGACACATTCTCCAACTTTAATTCTATTAAAGCGACGGGCAACTTTTGGCAGTGTTGGGTTCAGAAGTTTTTTTTTTGAACCAGGCTTGCCAGCGCGAAAGTGCTGGCTGGCGAAAACCAGGATTTCGTGCGGACACTTTTCATCCGCAGTAACAGTTCGCCAGGGTTCTGGGTTTTGGGTGGCAAATGTGCACCGTCGCTTTAACCAACCAATCTGACCCCTGAACACAGAGTTTTTTGCCCTGACAGGTCAGGATTGATTTCTGAAAAAGCCCTGAACATACAGGAAGGCTTCGAAAATTTGCCCTGACAAATCAGGGCATTTTTTACGATTCTGAAAAGGTGCCCTCAGGCCTCAGGGTGCCCCAAATCCTAGCACGGGCCCTGGGCATGCCAGCAGTGTTTTTTATGAGGATGAGCCATGGGTAGTCGGTCGACCACGTCGACTTGAACGTTTCAAGGGCCTCTTCGTAAATCAGAGTGGTTAGTGACGGTTTTTTAGAGTTAGATGGCGTGGGCGTAACGTGGTTTACCGACTCGCCGGCATCAGCGAGAGGACGTCCAGGATCTGTAGGATCGGCCCAACGGAGCACGGCCTGCTTGTAACGAGGCGGAGGCTTCGACGACGACGCACGAGATGGCAAGCGGACGCTCGGTCCGGCTGCTGACGGCACGGCCGGCTTAGCAGTATGCGCGGGCTGGGGACGATCGTCTCCGCGGCAGAGGCCAGACGCTTCACCAGTGTTTGCTACTGAGGCGACGGGACCTGGCTTCTCTTTTTCATGGGAGAGCACGGAAACTAGAAAATCTAGTCCCGTTCTGGCCTCCAGCATCTCGGTGGCGGCGTAAAGTGCATCGTCGTCATCATCACCGCAGCTGTTCTCACCGGTGATCGCCATGGCGCGTTCACGTCACCTTCCTGAATCGGTGAGTAGTAACGAGAAACCCTGGGAGAGAGAGAGCCTGCCGAGCAGGCTTCAGGGAGACTGCAGAGATTGATGTTTCGGAAAGGGATGGAGTCTGGAGAGCTGGAATGGCAGAATCACGAGACCCCCTGCGTGGGGTGCCTGAGCGGGCCGCCCCAGCACGCCCTGCCTTGGTGGAAAGAACAAGGCAGACCACTGGCCCACTGGGCCACTAGACTTGGTTGTTTGTGCACATCAATGGAAAGTAATGACAAGTGTAGGTTATCCAACGTGACAACGGTACATTGCTTCAGCTGGGACAGCCAATCTCTTTACGCCGTTTTGCCAACACAGCCCGAAATTAACCCGTTCAACTGTATCTGGGCGCGCCGCAGGGTGGCGTCGGTGCAGGGTGGGTTCATGCATGATGACGGCGCGCAAAACTGCGGGAATCACGGAGTTTTCGGTTTCAAGGTCGTCTCCGATACAACACTGACTCGTCAGTGTCGACAAACTAGAAACACTGGAAAATCAGGATTAGGAAAAGAAAAACACTGATTCATCAGGGTTGTAAAAACAAAAAGGCCGATTCATCAGGGTTACAATAAAAAACCGGGGTCAAACATCAGGAAATCAGGGTAAAATTCATGGAATCTGAGGCCCTGCTACCCCACTACAGCCTAATCATGTACAGCATACATAATCTGACACACCCCCATAGGCAAAGTGGGGGAGAGCAAGGGGTCACAAGACCAGTCAAGAGAGGCAAAGCAAGCTCAAGGTGGATCTCAACGTCACCACACACTCTGAGCACAAGCAAAGGGCCATAAGGCCAGTTCACATGCAGAGATATATATGCAACAACAGCTGTACAGTGATCACTACCTAACAGAGCAAGCAAGTAGGTATAATTATAAAGATCACAGTACAAGCAGAGTCTACAGCAAGTGAGGAAACGTGGGCACAAGGCCAAGCAGGGTACAAAAGCGCTGATGATCACCAGGCGAAAGTGCCTTGGTGAATATATCAGCAGTGTTGGCCCGAGTGGCCACGTAACGCAGGCGAAGCTGACCACGCTGCTGCAACTCTCGAGCCAGGAAGTAACGCAGAGCGATGTGCTTCGTTATGTGCTCCAGTCTGTGCTCCTCACACAAGGCAATGGCAGCCTTGTTGTCGACGTACAGCACTGGAGGAGAACGAGGCCGCTCTCCCAAGTCGGTCAGCAGGTAGGTGAGCCAGCGTAACTCCTGTGCAGCCATGGCTGTGGCGTAGATCTCAGCCTCACAACTGGAGCTGAGAACTGAAGACGAGCGGGTAGAACGCCAAAAAACTGAACCAGAGCCAAGACTGAAGGTGTAACCCTGTGACGACCTCTGAGTAGCCTGGTCGTCAACCCAAGAAGCGTCTGAGTGCCCGGTGAGGACAACTGGGCTCTTCCCTCCAAGCACTAGCCCCATGCCTGATGTGCTGCAAAAGTAGCGCAGTACCCTCTTAGCGGCAGCCATGTGCTCAGGTCGGTGCCGACCAGGAGCCACGTAGCGAGCCAGCAGACCAAGAGGGTACGCGAGGTCAGGACGAGTGCAAGTCATCAGGTACATGAGGCAGCCAACTAGCTCTGGGTAAGGACCACTCGGCTCTACGGACCCGTCCGAAGGTGGAGCTGAGAGCGAGTGACCTGTAGCCAGAGGAGTGGCCTGTGCCGAGGACCAGGTGAAGCCGAAGCGCTGAAGGACCTGCTGCACCATGTGTGACTGAGTCAGTGTGATGGTGCGGCGTGCTCTGTCCCGGGTGATCCCCAAGCCAAGATAGCTTGTCAGCTCACCCAGGTCTGTGCACGTGTGTCTCTTCTGCAGCTCCGACTTCACGTGGGCGAGAGCCTCAGTGTCAGCAGTGGCAAAGACCAAGTCGTCGACGTACACGAGGATGTAGAACGGCGGCCGTGAAGTGTCGGTGCGCAGAAACAGCGACGGGTCAGCAGTAGAGGGCGCGAACCCAAGAGCCGCAAGTGTAGTCCTCAGTGTGTCGTGCCACTCACATGGCGCCTGGCGGAGACCGTAGACTGGCCGCCGGAGGCTCCACTGGGTACCAGGAGGAAACGACCCAGTGAAGCCAGGAGGGCGGCGCAGCCAGATCTCCTCGTGCAGACTGCCCTGCAAGAAAGCAGTGCTGAAGTCAAGAGAGCGAAGCTCGTAGTCACGCTGAGCGGCAACGTGCAGCAGCACCCGAAGAGTGGTCATCTTCGGGGTAGGGGAGAAGGTCTGGAAGAAGTCTACTCCCTCTCGCTGACTGAAGCCTCGAGCAACGTAACGAGCCTTGAAGACAGGCGGAGAACCTGGCGGCCGCTTCACCCTGAAAATCCACATGCCACTGACGATGTTCGCCCCGGGAGGGGGAACCTCGTCGACGTAGGTGCCTGTGGACTTCCAGGATGCCATCTCTGCTTCCATGGCTGTCTGCCACTGAGAGGAGTACTCACCCGCGATCGCCTCAGCGTAAGAGCGCGGGGTCGGGATGTCTGGAGCATCCGGGTCTCCCTCAGGGGCAAGCAGCATGGACACGAGATGAGGCGCAGCGGCTGCAAGACACTCAAGGTCCTCCTGCCTGTCCTCAAGGACGTCCGTGCCAAGAGCACACTCACCCCCGACGGACGGAGGACAGACAGACTCAGACTCAGCAACAAGACTAGCGGCGTAGTCTAGACGACAGGCAGCAGCAAAGTCAACAAGCTCAGCAACAAAGGCAGACGCAGCAGCAGACTCAAACGACGGGTCAGTGACAACTGTGGCTAGCAGACGCGTGACAGTAGAGTGAGCAGCACGGGTGCGGTCAGACTCAGGCTCAGGAACGGTAGGCAGAGAAGACGCAGGAGGGGACGGCAGGGGAACACGCCGCGGAGGAGAGGAAGGACGACGAACTACGAGGTGGGTGCCGGGGACAGCCCGCTGACGCGAACGAGGAACACGACGACCGGAACTACGAGAACGGACAGGCGAGACAGGACGCGACGCAGGCTCACGACGCTCAGTAAAACCCCCTGTCTGCTCAGTGTAAGGAGAAGGAGCAGGCAGCGGTGAGCCAGGCTGTAACGGAAGACCAGTAGACGAAGGGAGACTAAGAACCTGGCGAAGCACAGAGTCAGGCGGTGGCTGAGACGACGGAGACGGTGGAGCAAAGAACAGGCGCGACTGTGCAGTGCCACCAGCACCAGTAGCTCCAGCACCTCCAGCAACTCCAGAACCCGCAGCGCCAGCTCCTCCAGGGCCAGCTCCACCAGCAGCAGCACCCCCAGAACCAGCACCTACAGTCGCAGTGTCTCCAGCAGCAGCACCCCCAGCTCCAGAACCTCCAGCTCCAGGGCCACCTGCGCCAGCACCTCCAGCAGCTCCAGAACCCGCAGCGCTAGCTCCTCCAGGACCAGCTCCACCAACAGCAGCACCCCCAGAACCGGCACCGCCAGTCCCAGGGTCTCCAGCCTCAGTGCCTCCTGCAGTAGCACCCTCAGACTCAGCACCTCCAGCCCCAGCAGCTCCAGTACCTCCAGTACGAGCACATCCGGGACCAGCACCACTCCCAGCACCAGTGACGACAGCAGAAGTACCTCCAGCGGCAGAGCCCCGAGCTCCAGAAGCGCGACCCTGACGGCGACCGTATCAGTCGTGCAGCTGCTGCGGGGTGAGAGGCACACGCGGACGAAGGCGGCCACTCCAAGGAAGCCGCGAAACAGCAGACTCAGAACCCGCAGCGCCAGCACCCTCAGCAGCTCCAGAACCTCCAGCTCTAGCACCACCAGCGCCAGCACCTCCAGCAGCTCCCGAACCTCCAGCGCCAGCACCCTCAGCAGCTCCAGAACCTCCAGGAGAAACAACTCCAGTAGCAGAGTCACCAGCTCCAGCGCCTCCCGCAGCAGGGCCCCTAGCTCCAGCAGTGCGACCCTGAAGGCCAGCGTACCACTCAAACAGCTGCTGTGAGGAGAGAGGGAGTCAACGACGAGCGTGCAGCGGCGAGGCACCAGCGGAGCGACTACGGAGACGGCCGCTCCCGGGAGACTGCTCACCAGACGCCTCAGCACCCCCAGGCTCAGCACCTCCAGTCTCCGCACCCCCAGGCTCCGCACCCCCAGGCTCAGCACCCCCAGGCTCAGCACCCCCAGGCTCAGCACCCCCAGGCTCCGCACCCCCAGGCTCAACACCCCCAGTAGCAGCACCACCCGCACTAGGACCTGAGTCACCAGTGACCTCAACCTGAGGGGGAGGGTCTACCTGAGACACACCTGAAGGAGCCGGACCTGGAGCAGGGAGGGGGTCTACCTGGGTAGCACCTGGAGCAAGGAAGAGCGGCGGGGGGGGGGAGAGGGGCAGTGCGGTAGGGGAAGAGACGGTAAAAGGGAACCGACTCGTCGAACGTGACGTCCTGAGAGGGGAAGACACGGCGCGAGGTGGGGTGGTAAAACTGCCAACCAGGCGCGTCAGGGACAAAGCCAAGGAAGACACAGGGAACAGCGCGGGCGGAGAGCTTGTCCGCGGTGGTATCGCGGACAAAGGCACGAGAACCCCAGACGCGGAAACGCGACGCATCGCCAACCTCCCCCGTCCACAGCAGTGTGGGCGAGGTCTCCGGTAAGGAGACACGGGGCCAGAGGTTGAGCTGATGCGCGGCGTACCGGACCGCAAACGGCCACAGAAAATGGGGGGCAGCCGCATGGACCATGGAGGTACGAGCGACCTCCATGACTAAGCCAATGCGGTGCTCAGCAACCCCATTTTGCTGCGGAGAGGCCGGAAGCGTGAACGACTGGGTGATGCCGTGCTCCTCACAGAAGGCTGCCAAGAGGTCGGAGGAAAACTCACCACCTCTGTCAGAGTGCAGACGCAGGACGGGAAACTCTGTCCCGAACCGCCGGCGGAGCTGGAGACGAGCAGCGCGGATCCAAGGGATCAAAACATCAGGGACCTCACCCTTGGTGCGCAAGGGGAAGACCGTGGTGTAACGCGTGTAGTCGTCGACGACCAGCAGGAAGTACCGCTCGTGGCCCTGTCCACGGACGCGGGCTGGACCCCACACGTCCAGGTGGGGAGTCTGCAGGGGAGCCTCTGTGGGAGGGAACGAGGAGGAGTGAGGAGCGGCGCGCTGCCGCCCCTCGACACAGGGAAGACAGGGAGGAGCAGGCGAGGGGGGGAGGGGAGGGAGAACCCTGGGAAGACCAGAGACAAGGACACGGCGGTGCATGCTGCGAAGGCGCTGCACCGAGGGGTGACCAAGGCGGTGGTGCCAAAGGAGGGTCGGGTGCGACAAGGCTCGACACGAGCAGGGGGGGACAACTGACCTGACGCAGATGCAGACGCAGCTACCTGAGGGGACTCAGTGGTCAGGGTGTACAGGCTCGAGCCAGGCTCACGGGTAAACGTGGCCAGGTGTCGGCCCGTCCGAGCACACGTACAGTGAGTCACTCGCTGACGCGCAGGAGTGAACTGGTCAACCCCCCCATCCTGGAGGTCAGCTCCACTCACCAGGTTCGTAGAGAACGAGGGGAGGTAGAGACCTGACAGCACGCCAGACGGGGCGGCCGGACACGGCAGAACCGTGGAGTAGTGGGCAAGGACTGGACCCCCAGAGGGGTCTGCCAGGGAGACTGCAACTGGCCGACTAAGCGGCGTGAGTGTGGTGCAGTTGCGAAAGAAGGAGCGGGAAGCTCCGGAGTCAAGGGTGAAGGTGTGTAAGGTCGCAGCAGGCGAAGTACCAGAGAGGGCAGACTCACCAGCACCTGGAGCAGCAGCCTAACCAGCACCCAGAGCAGGAGACGCACAAGCACCTAGAGCAGCAGCCTCACCAGCACCTAGAGCAGGAGACGCACTAGCACCTAGAGTAGCAGCCTCACCAGCGCCTAGAGCAGCAGGCTCTATACCTGGGTCAGGCGGTACGCACAGGTAACAGGCACGGTCAGCACTAGTAGGCAATGCATACATGGCAGTGAGAATAGCATCATAGTCAAGAGCAAATATATCTACTCTCTGCCCAAGTAGCTCCACCCAGTCGGGGAGCTCAGCCTCGTCGCCAAACTCGGTACGCCAGGCGTCGCTCAGACAGGCGAAGCAGCGGGACTGTGTATGACTAGGCGTCCCGCAAGGCTGACCAGTCCGAGCACCAGTGCGAATGACGTAAGAGCAGCGAACAGAACTGAGAGACCCTCTACTCTGAGCGTACCACTCACGAAGCTGCTGGGGCGTGGGAGACTCGCGTGGACGTCGCTGGAGCTGCATCTGGCCGCCGCCAGTAGCAGCAGCAGCAGTAGTAGCAGCAGTAGCAGCGCGGCCACCCCTACAACCCCAACTAGCGTACCACTCACGCAGCTGCTGGGGCGTGAGGGACTCACGCAGACGTCGCTGGAGCTGCATCTGGCCTCCGCCAGTAGCAGCAGGAGCAGCAGGAACAGCCGTAGCAGCAGTAACAACCGTAGCAGTAGGGCAGGCGCGACAGGCAGGCAACTAGGTAGGCAGGCAGGCAGGCAGGCCGACAGGCAGGCAGGCAGGCCGGCAGGCAGGCAGGCAGGCTGGCAGGCAGGCAGGCAGGCAGGCAGGCGGCGCAGCAGCGCGCTAGCACGGCATGGGCTCACCAGTGGCGGGAAGGGCCGGTGCTCGGCGGACGGCGGCAGGGTCGGCGCACGACGGCGGCGACAGCGGGGCCGCGGCGGCGGCTACAGTGAAGGGCCGGGTCGAGTCAGCGGCAGGGCGGGGCCGGGTCGTGTCAGCGGCACGGCGGGGCCGTGTCGGCGGCAGGGCAGGGCCGGGTCGTGTCAGCGGCAGGGCAGGGCCGGGTCGTGTCAGCGGCAGGGCGGGGCCGTGTCGGCGGCAGGGCAGGGCCGGGTCGTGTCAGCGGCGGGGCCGGGTCGTGTCAGCGGCAGGGTGGGGCCAAGGCGACGGCAGGGCGAGGCCGTGGCGGCGGTAGGGTGGCGCGCGCCGCTGCCTGGGGCCGCGCACTGGCGGGTAGGGCGCGGCGCGGGCTGCGCGGACGGCGCGCAGCGCGCTGCGGGCCGCGGACGCGCCGCGCGGGCCTGGGGCGGGCTGCGCGGGGCAGCGGCGAGCCGCGCGCGCGCCGCGCGGGCTCGGTGCGGGTCGCGCGGGGCAGGTGGGGGGCCGCGCGCGCGTCGCGCGGGCTCGGGGCGGGCTGCGCGGGGCAGCCGCGGGCCGCGCGCGCGCTGCGCAGGCTCGACGCGCGCTGCGCGGGCCGAGCGCGGGACGCGACTCGGCTGCCGAGGCGCGATTCGGGCAGGAGAGGGCGACCCGCGGGGGTAAAAACGTGGCAGCGCCTGAAGATTAGGTCTACGCGCGAAGCAGCAGCAGACAGCTCAGACAGTAGACAGTGCGCGCAGTGCAGCACGTCCTAGGTGCAGTGACAGGCACATTCGTGGGGTAGCGGTAGGTGGGCCCGAAAAAAAACGGTCCTACGGACCTACTGCTCTGAAACCATGTCAGAAGTATAGGCAGGAATGAGTCAACTATGGAAGAGTTGGGTACAAATATCAAACCCTAGAAAGGGGTTGTGCCCGATATTGGCTACCCCACTACAGCCTAATCATGTACAGCATACATAATCTGACATGAAAATCAGGCTTTTGTTCACAGGGACCCTGATGCATCAACGTCCCTTAAAATGAATCTGAGGGCCTGATAGCTACCAAGTGTTGCAGTGGAAGCACTAAGAGAGTAAGGGCGTGTGCACCAGGGGTTCGAACTTCCGTCGAACTTCGAACTTTTAGCGAGGTTCTACTCGGTACGATACTATTGAGAGACATGTTGCCATGGTACAAAGTGGTTAATGTTCGAACTTTGACAAATTTCGCCAAAAGACACAAGCTCTAACACTTCCCACAAATAATCGATCAAATATGGAAATTGGCGAAACATATTTGATCGATTATTCTATAATCAATATGTTTCAAACCTTACCAGATTCGGGAATTTTGGGATTGTGTAAGTCGACATTCCTTACTGCGATCGACCGTCAACATCGCGTACAGCAGCAACCGTTGTTCGAACGCTACTTGTAACGGGGCTTCGCCAACTTCGCGCGCACTGTTTCACCAAACCTCGCACTGCTGCCCAGGCCGAGTCGGCCTACGCTTCGGAACTAGCCCGAACCTCGTCGCCAGCGTAGCACTAGCTAGCGCGCATGCACCGCGTTACCGTTTGCATGTTTCGCGTATAAGTATCTGCTCATGCCTTCGCTCATACTTTTTACTCGTTTGACACCTTAGTGCAATCCTCGCTACCTCGATTCATTGCACCCGTAACACTTGGTATCAGAGCCACCTTCCTTTTCGGACCGCGCATCTCCGCATTCCAGGAAATCAACTTTTGATTTTTTCACTCGAAGGGACTCACGCCCCTTAGCGCCTGGAAGTCGCTGTCCTCGTGTACTCTCGTAAACTCGTGCAGCCACGACTGCGCCTAGACTAAGCTGAGCCGACGCCCTTCGACATGGCTGAACACATCGACGTCACTATGCTCACGCAGGACCGTTTGAACAAACTGCAGCAGCAACTTCACGAAAGCTCTGAAGAAATCGCGGCGCTGACGGCAAAATGGACGTCCCTGCAGAACGACGTCGCACGAGCACAGCAAGCACAATCGCAAGCACCTGGCACTCTGGGACAACCTGCACCACAGACATCGCAGCACGGAAGTGTGGGGCAACCCGCGAGCGCGGCCAGTGATGGCGTCGTCCGCAACGACAGAGACGACGACCACGGCACGACACACCCCGAAGCGACGAATGCGGCCAGGAGTCAACCCCGCGTCACGATTTCTGTGCTGGCCGGCGAATCAACACTACCGTCGCCGATGCCGCTGAAGCCGCAACTTCCGCCATGCATTGACTCGAGTCAACGGGGTGGTCCTACCGTTCAGGCGTAGTTGTTCACGATGAACGTTTTCTTCGACGCCAACTACGTCTCCGAGAATACGGCAAAGATTCGCTACGCCGTATCGCTGCTGCGAGGACCCGCCATGGATTGGTGGCGCGTCATCGTCACGAAGCCGACGGACTACGCGACTCTACCAACACGGAAAGGACAAACCGGACCCTGGGCGCCGTCATATTTCGTGGAGGTGCCCCAATATCTCACGTGGGAGGCGTGGTGCGCGGGTCTGCGTGCTCGATTTGAGCCAATTGCGGCTTCGATAGCGGCGCGTCAGAGGCTCCGCACTTGGCGCCAGTGTTGGAATAGCAGGCTAAAACGATAGACAGAAAAGAGAGGTTTTCACTAGCATGCAGTTGAGTACATATAGCAAACCCTAATTCGGGCTGTACTCGCTATTGAGTACCCCACTACAAGCTACACAAACATCACATTCTGACAGCCAGCTCGGTTCCATCCAAGACTACACCAGCGGGTTTCTGGCGCTGTGTGAGCAGGTGGGCTACATACACGAATCCGAGCGCATCGACCGCTACATCAACGACCTGAAGCACGACATCGCTAAGAAAATCCAGCACCGTGGCGTCACCGATTTTCAGGAGATTCTCGCTATGGTGGAGAAACTCGATTTCTTCCGCTGACCAAGACCGGGGTCCTACGGAAGTAGCAGCAATTGGGGACATCGGCCTCGTGGGACGAACGATGGCGCTACGATACGTGACGTTGCTGCGAATGCCACTGCCGCACCGTTCAAAGGGCGCTGCTTTGCGTGCAATCGGCCGGGACACCGCAAAAGCGAGTGCCCGGAAAACCTCTAAGGGAAAGGGGGAAGCTGAGCAGCAGAAACAGACCAAGCAACAGCGAAACGTTGGGAGTCAGTAGCAGACGGGCCCTCTACTTACAGGTCACGCCGCTCGCCCGACCCAACCGGCCCTAACCGAGTGATTGTGCCGGTTCACGCAATCGACCACACCCGGCCGAATAGGAGGGTACCACGGTGGATAGCCCCATACTGCTTAGTTGGAAAATTGGGATAGACTTGGTTAAAATATTCGTGGCCGGGGGAGCCAGCCACAGCCTGATCAACACTGCCACGGCACGGAAGCTGAAACTGCCACTAGACAGATGTTTACCTGAGATCGATGCAAGACTGGTTGACGGCACGCCACTGGCGATACGGGAACGCGTAGACCGGGTCCGAATTCGATGCGGGGGTAACTTCACGTTTAGTCAGGAAATGCTCGCGACAACCCTCGACGGAACCGACATTTTACTCGGCCGTGATTGGTTGCGACGATACAATCCGCGAATCGACTGGACGACGGGTGACTGCACTGTGCGAGTGAACGGTAACAACAACACCTAACTTTGCTGGGGCTCGCCTGAGTCTTCGTCGGTGCATGTCAACGCGATCACGATGAAACGCGCCGTAGTGGCAGGAGGTGACGTGTACGCGGTCGACATTCGGGAAGCCGAGGCAGTTGACAAAGGGGGGGATTTACAGAAACTGCTAGTCGACGTACCGGATGACTTGGCAGCACTACTGAAGCAGTACAGTGAGATTTTCCCGGATGACTTGCCAACAGGACTGTCACTTCAGCGACCGCACGACCACAAGATAGAATTAGAAGCGGGGGCACAGCCGACAGTACAGCGACAGTTCCGACTGACCCACCCTGAACTGGATGAACTGAGGAAGCAGCTGGATTACCTGCTCGAGAAGGAGTTCATTCGCGCGAGTTCGTCACCCTTCGCAGCATCGATGCTACAGTATTCACACTGAAAAAGGACGGGGGTTTTCGCATGTGCATTGATTACCGCACACTGAACAGGGTTACCATCAAGTCCCGTTACCCCATCCCACGAGTCGACGAACTGTTCGACCAACTGCGCACAGCCCGGGTTTTCTCGAAAATTGACTTTCGAGGAGGTTACCACCAGATCCGTGTCAACCCACCCGACTGCCCGAAAACAACCTTCCGAACACGCTACGGCTTCTTCGAATACACCGTCATGCCCTTCGGATTGACCAACGCCCCCGCCACTTTTCAAATGACCATGAACGAAGCCTTCCGCCCGTTCTTAGATAAGTGCGTCATCGTGTATCTCGACGACATACTGATTTACAACACAGACAAAGCACAGCACTTACAGGACATCGAAGCAATTCTTAAAATACTGGGTGAGAACCGCCTACTGACGAAAGCCTCTAAGTGCGAATTTTTACAGGACAGGCTGGAGTTCTTAGGACACATTATTTCAGCTGACAGAGTGAAAATTGTCAGAGTTATATGACATAGCTACTGTAGGCTATAGTGGGGTAGCACATATGGGGTACAGTTTTCTAGGGTTTGCTTTTGTACCCAACTTTCCCTTAGTCATTCTCATTCCTCGTTTCTTCTCATGGTATCGAGCAGGTTCCCTAGTGGGAACGATTCCTAGGGCCCACCACGACGAAATTTTTTTTTCCTGCCCGGAGCGCGTTTCGCTCCGGCCCGAGTCGCGTCGCCCCTACGGCCCTTCGCGCCGCCCTTACGGCCCGTCGCGCCCGTCGCGTCGCCCTAACGGCCCCTTGTGCCGCCCTTAACGGCCCCTTCCGGCCCCTCGAGCCGTCCCTAACGGCCCCTCCCGCGGCCCCTCACGCCCCCCCCCCCTACGGCCCGTCGCCACCCTCCGCGGCCCCGCCACCTACCTTTGCGGCCCCGCCACCTACCTGTGCGGCCCCGCCACCTACCTCCGCGGCCCCGCCACCTACCTGTGCGGCCCCGCCACCTACCTGTGCGGCCCCGCCACCTACCAGCGGCCCCGCCACCTACCTCCGCGGCCCCGCCACCTATCTGTGTGGCCCCGCCACCTACCTCCGCGGCCCCGCCACCTACCTGTGCGGCCCCGCCACCTACCAGCGGCCCCGCCACCTACCTCCGCGGCCCCGCCACCTACCTCCGCGGCCCCGCCACCTACCTCCGCGGCCCCGCCACCTACCTCCGCGGCCCCGCCACCTACCTGTGCGGCCCCGCCACCTACCAGCGGCCCCGCCACCTACATGCGGCCCCGCCACCTACTAGCGGCCCCGCCACCTACCTGCGGCCCCGCCACCTACCTTTGCGGCCCCGCCGCCTCCTCCCAGCGGCCCCGGACGCCGCCCTCTCAGCGGCCCCGCCGAGCCGCCCAGCAGCCGAGCCGCCGAGCCGCCGAGCCGCCCAGCAGCCGAGCCGCCCAGTAGCCGAGCCGCCGAGCCGCCCAGCAGCCGAGCCGCCCAGCAGCCGAGCCGCCGAGCCGCCCAGCAGCCGAGCCGCCGAGCCGCCCAGCAGCCGAGCCGCCGAGCCGCCCAGCAGCCGAGCCGCCGAGCCGCCCTACAGCCGAGCCACCCGAGCCGCCCTGTCCGGTAAGAGCAGCGCCCCTTTCACAGCACTGCCCTCACCCTACTGTTTGCGCTGCTAGTCTACTGCTGTCATGGCTACCCCTAGTGTCCTCGCTTTTGACGCTGAGGGTCGGGCCATTGACTTTGACGTCTGGATAGATGACCTGCAGCTTTTCTTACAGTGCGACAGGGCAGACGGCCTCTCCCTCTTTGACCTCACTTCTGGTGCCTCTCCTGCCCCCGCTGCTGATGCTGACGCCACTGTTCGCTCCCAGTGGGCCACGCGCGATGCTGCTGCACGTCTTGCTGTGCGTCGCCACCTGCCTACCTCTGAGCGTGCGCACTTTAGTCAGTACAAGAGTGCTCAGACCTTGTACGACGCTGTAGTTGCGCGCAACTCCTCCCCTGCCACTGCTGCACTGAGCCGCCTCATGCTACCGTACCTCTTCCCTGACCTTGCTGCCTTTCCCACAGTCGCTGACCTCATTACGCACCTCCGCACTAGTGACACTCGCTACCGCGCTGCGCTTCCTGCTGAGTTCTGCGCCAAGAACCCCCCCCCCATGTACATCACCCTCTACTACATAGTCACCCGGCTCCCTGACTCCCTTCGCGTAGTCAGGGACCACTTCCTCTCAGTTTGCCCCACCACTCTCACCGTTGACCTCCTCGAGAAGTCCCTCCTAGCAGCAGAGAAGAGCATAGTAGCTGTAGGAGCCTCTCGTGGTGACCCTCGCACCCCCATCTTTGAGGGGTGTTCCCCCTCTCCCCTTTTGCCCTCTGTTGCCTCTGCTGCTGCGGCCGACCTCGTTGGGTTTGAGTCGGTCGGTGCGGCGTCTACCCCTAGCGGGAGACGCCGCCCTGGCAAGGGCAAGGGGGGCAGGGGCACTGGAGGAGCTAGCGGGGGCGGTGGAGGCGGCGGTGGAGGCGGTGGAGGGGGTGGGGGTGGCGGTGGGGGTGGTGGCGGGGGTGGAGGTGTCGGTGGCGGTAGTGGAGGCGGAGGCGGCGGCGGCGGTGGCGGTGGGAGCGGAGGTGGCGGCGGTGGAGGAGGAGGCGGCGGAGGAGGTGGAGCTGGTCGGGGTGGCGCTGCGCAGAGGGTCGGCTCCGGTGGTGGTCAGCGCCAGCAGCAGCAGCAGCAGCAGCAGCGCACTCGTGACATCCCCCCCCCTCAGCAGCTCCGTGAGTGGTACGCTGCACGCCAGCGGGGTGGGGGTACTGGTCCGTGCACCTACGTCCTACGCACCGGCGACCGCGCGGGTGAGCAGTGCGGGGGTGCGCACTCCACCCATCGCTGCTTTGGCCGCCTGACGGACGCTTGGCGTCACCAGTTCCCTGAGGCCACTGAGATTCCCCGCTGGGGTGAGCTGTCTAGGGCGGGTGTAGCTGTCTTTGACCTTGACTTTGATGCTATTCTTGCCGCCATGTATACTGTGACTATTAGTGATGAGGGTGACTGTTACCGGTGTTTTCCGCCCGACCCGGGCATTGTGACTGCTGCTCTAGGTACTGGTGAGGCTGCTGCTCTAGGTGCTAGCGAGGCTGCTGCTCTAGGTGCGTCTGCTCACTCAGGTGCTGGTGAGTCTGCTCTCTCAGGTTCTGCGTCGGCTCCGGCCTCCCACACCTTCACCCTTGACTCGGGGGCTTCTCGCTCCTTCTTTCGAGACCGCACCACACTCACGCCGCTTGGCCGGCCAGTTGCAGTCTCTCTGGCAGACCCCTCTGGCACCCTGTCTGGTCTTTACCTCCCCTCGTTCTCTACGAACTTGGTGAGTGGTGCTGACCTACAGGATGCGGGGGTTCACCAGTTCACTCCTGCGAGTCAGCGGGTGACCCACTGCACGGACGCTCGGACTGGCCGACACCTGGCCACGTTTACCCGTCGGCCGGGGTCGAGCCTGTACACCCTGACCACTGCGTCTCCTCCAGTCACTGCGTCTGGTCAGGTAGCTGCGTCGGGTCAGGTGTTTGCTGCAGCGTCCAGGTCTGGTCCTGAGTCTGCCCCCTGTTCGTGTCGTCTCCTGTCTCACGAGACTCTCCTCTGGCACCACCGCCTTGGTCACCCCTCCCTGCTTCGTCTCCGAGGCATGGCCTCCCGTGTCCTTGTCTCTGGTCTTCCCCGGTCCCTCCCTCCCCTTCCTCCGGGGCCTGGCCCTACCTGCGTCCCCTGTGTCGAGGGGCGGCAGCGGGCTGCCCCTCACTCCTCCCAGTTTCCTCCGACAGAGGCCCCGCTGCAGACGCTTCACATGGACGTGTGGGGCCCGGCCCGCGTCCGTGGACAGGGTCACGAGCGCTACTTCCTGCTGGTGGTTGACGACTACTCGCGTTACACCACAGTCTTCCCCTTGCGCAGCAAGGGTGATGTCACTGAGGTGTTGATCGACTGGATCCGCGCAGCTCGTCTCCAGCTCAGGCGGAGCTTCGGCTCGGACTTTCCTGTTCTGCGTCTGCACTCTGACAGAGGCGGAGAATTCTCCTCTGGCCTTCTGCGAGCCTACTGTCGTGCACGAGGCATCCGCCAGACCTTCACGCTTCCGGACTCTCCACAGCAAAATGGGATTGCTGAGCGCCGCATTGGCATGGTCATGGACGTCGCCCGTACGTCCATGATGCATGCGGCTGCCCCCCATTTTCTGTGGCCGTTTGCGGTTCGGTACGCGGCGCATCAGATCAACCTTCAGCCCAGGGTCTCCATGCCGGAGACCTCCCCAGCTTTGCTGTGGACGGGGAAGGTTGGCGATGCGTCTGCGTTCCGTGTCTGGGGATCTCGGGCGTTTGTCCGCGACTTGTCTGCGGACAAGCTGTCCCCTCGTGCTGCTCCTTGTGTCTTCCTGGGTTTCCCCCCTGACGCGCCAGGCTAGCAGTTCTACCACCCCACCTCGCGCCGTGTTCTGTCCTCCCAGGACGTCACGTTCGACGAGTCGGTCCCCTACTACCGCCTCTTCCCCTACCGCACTCCGTCCCTCCCCCCGCCACCGCTCTTCCTTGTGCCAGGTCCCCCCCCGGTAGACCCCCTCCCCCCTCAGGGTCCTGCCCCTTCAGGTGTGTCCCAGGTAGACGCTGTTGAGCCTGTCGAGGTCGCTGGTGACTCTGGTGCTGCTGAGGGTGCTGAGCCTGGGGGTGCTGACTCTGGGGGTGCTGAGCGTGTGGGTGCTACGCCTGGGGGTGCTGAGCCTGAGGGTGCTACTACTGGGGGTCCTGAGCCTGGGGGTGCTGAGCCTGGGGGTGCTACCACTGGGGGTGCTGAGCCTGGGGGTGCTACGCCTGGGGGTGCTGAGCCTGGGGGTGCCACGCCTGGAGGTGCTGAGCTTGGGGGTGCGGAGCCTGAGGGAGCTGGGCCTGCTCGTGTGGCGTCTGGCGGTGCTGAGCCTGGAGGTTCTCCGGGTGCTTCGTCTTGGCGGGAGCCACTCTCTCCACAGGAGCTGCGCGAGTGGTTTGCCCGGCGCTGGAGGCGTGCTGCTGGAGCTGGAGGTTCTTCGGCTGCTGAGGGTGCTGGTGCCGCGGGTCCCGGAGGTGCTCGTACAGGGAGTACTGGAGCTGCTGGGCCTGCGGGTACGACTGGAGCTGGAGCTGCTGAGGGTGTTGGCGCTGAGACTACTGCTGTCAGTCCTGGAGGCGGTCCTGCTGGGGGTGCTACTGGTGCTGCTGGAGGTACTGGAGCTGGAGGTGCTGCTGGCGCTGGTGCTGCCGCTTGGGGTACTGGTGCTGTCCCTGCTGTGTCTGGAGTCGCCGCGCGGCCTCGGCCGTACTTCGTTCCGCTCCTTCAGCAGGTTCTTGGTCTCTCGCCTTCTACTGGTCCTCCTCCTCCCTTAGAGTGTCCACAGCCTGTCCCGTCACAGTTACAGTTACAGCCGGCCTCCCCACTGCCCGCTCCTTCTCCCTACACTGGTCCTACTGGAGGTCTTGCTGAGCGTCGTGAGCCTGCGTCTCGCCCTGCGTCGCCTGTCCGTGCTGCTCGCACTAGTGGTCGTGGTTCGCGTCAGCGTCCTCCTCCTGTCCCTGGCACGCACCGGATGTCTCTGCGTCCGTCCACTGCTCCTCTGCGTGCCCCTTTGCCTTCTCCTCCTGAGTCCTCTCTTCCTGCTCTTCCTGACCCGGAGTCGGACTCTCTTCGTGCTGCCAGTCCTACTGTCACGCGTCTCCTTGCTACTGTTGTCACTGACCCTTCCTTTGAGTCCACTGCTGCGTCTGCCCTAGTTACTGAGCTCGTCGACTTTGCTGCTCGCTGTCGTCTAGACTACACTACTAGTCTTGTTGCTGAGTCTGCGTCTGTCTGTCCTCCGTCCGTCGGGGGTGAGTGTGCCCTTGGCACGGACGTCCTTGAGGACAGGCAGGAGGAGTTCCAGTGTTTGGCTGCTGCTTCACCTCATCTCGTGTCCGTACTGCTTACCCCTGAGGGAGACCCGGATGCACTTGACATCCCGACTCCGCGCTCTTACGCGGAGGCGATAGAGGGTCCCTACTCCTCTCAGTGGCAGGCAGCTATGGACGCAGAGATGGCTTCCTGGAAGTCCACAGGCACCTACGTTGACAAGGTTCCCTCGCCTGGGGCGAACATCGTCAGTGGCATGTGGATTTTCAGGGTGAAGCGGCCGCCGGGTTCTCCGCCTGTCTTCAAGGCGCGTTACGTGGCTCGTGGCTTCAGTCAGCGGCAGGGAGTTGACTACTTTCAGACCTTCTCTCCCACCCCGAAGATGACCACTTTTCGGGTACTGCTGCACATAGCTGCTCACCGCGACTACGAGCTGCACTCTCTTGACTTCAGCACTGCTTTCTTGCAGGGCAGCCTGCACGAGGAGATCTGGCTGCGTCGCCCACCTGGCTTCACTGGATCTTTTCCTCCTGGCACCCAGTGGAGCCTCCGGCGGCCAGTCTACGGTCTCCGCCAGGCACCGCGTGAGTGGCACGACACACTGAGGACTACTCTTGCGGCTCTTGGGTTTGCTCCCTCTACTGCCGACCCGTCGTTGTTTCTGCGCACCGACACTTCTTTGCCGCCGTTCTACATCCTCGTGTACGTCGACGACTTGGTCTTCGCCACAGCTGACACTGCTGGACTCGCCCACGTGAAGTCCGAGCTGCAGAAGAGACACACGTGCACAGACCTGGGTGAACTGCGCAGCTACCTTGGCTTGCAGATCACCCGGGACAGAGCACGCCGCACCATTACCCTGACTCAGTCACACATGGTGCAGCAGGTCCTTCAGCGCTTCGGCTTCACGTACTCCTCGCCTCAGGCCACTCCTCTGCCTACTCGCCACTCACTCTCAGCTCTGCCTTCGGATGAGTCCGTAGAGTCGAGTGGCCCGTACCCAGAGCTTGTTGGCTGCCTCATGTACCTGATGACCTGCACACGACCTGACCTTGCATACCCTCTTAGCATTCTTGCACGCTATGTTGCTCCTGGGAGACACAGACCGGAGCACATGGCTGCAGCGAAGAGGGTGTTGCGCTACTTGTGCAGTACATCCGGCATGGGGCTTGTGCTTGGAGGGCAGAGTCCAGTGGTCCTCACTGGGCACGCAGACGCTTCTTGGGCTGACGACCAGGCTACGCAGCGGTCGTCACAGGGTTACACCTTCAGCCTTGGTTCCGGCTCTGTTTCGTGGCGGGCTACCCGCTCGTCTTCTGTTCTCGGCTCCAGTTGTGAGGCTGAGATCTACGCCGGGGCCATGGCTGCACAGGAGCTTCGCTGGCTTACCTACCTGCTGACTGACCTCGGAGAGCCGCCTCGTTCTCCTCCAGTGCTGTACGTAGACAACAAGGCCATGCTGGCCTTGTGTCGAGAGCAGAGACTGGAGCACAGAACGAAGCATATTGCTCTCCGCTACTTCCTTGCTCGTGAGCTACAGCAGCGTGGTCAGCTGCGGCTTGCGTACGTGGCCTCTCAGGCCAACACTGCTGATATCTTCACCAAGGCACTTGCGCCTTGTGATCATCAGCGCTTCTGTACTCAGCTGGGTCTTGTGCCTACCTTGCGTCACTTGCTCACCCCTTGACCTTGTTTGTACTGTTGTATGTATATATATACACCTGCTCTTGCTTGTCTAGCCTTATATATATATGTAATCCTGCATGTGAACTGGCCTTGTGGCCTTGAACTTGTGCTCGGAATGTGTGGTGACTTTGTGATCCACCCTGAGCTTGCTTTGCTTTGCTTGACTGGTCTTGTGACCCCTTGTTCTCCCCCACTTTGCCTATGGGGGTGTGTCAGAGTTATATGACATAGCTACTGTAGGCTATAGTGGGGTAGCACATATGGGGTACAGTTTTCTAGGGTTTGCTTTTGTACCCAACTTTCCCTTAGTCATTCTCATTCCTCGTTTCTTCTAAAAAATAGATCCGAAGAAGATCGCGACGATTCAAGCAGACGATTATTTCAGCTGACGGAGTGAAAATAGATCCGAAGAAGAACAAATTTGACTGAGCTACAGAGTTTTTGGGGTTCGTCAACTACGTGCGCCGGTTCGTCCTCGACATGGCGAAGTTGACTGCTCCGTTCACCGACCTGCTGAGAAAGGGGGTTGAGTACAAGTGGGGGGAGCAAGCTGCCTTCTCGGCCCTCAAGAATATTTTGTGCTCGCCGCCCGTGCTTCACATCGCAGATTTGCACTGTCTGTTCGAGCTCGTCACCGACGCAAGTGACATCGCAGCCGTACTGTTGCAGGACTTCGAGAACGACCTTCAGCCAATCGCGTACGAGTCCTGCAAACTTCACCCGCCCGAATGCAACTACCCAATACACGACCGCGAAATGCTGGCGATCGTGCACGCGTTCAAAGTATGGCGATGTTACCTGACCGGCGCCGACGTGACAGTACGGATAGACCACCGATCACTACAGTACCTCCGCGCCCAACCGAATCTTAACCCGCGACAGATCCGCTGGTTGGACTATTTGGAGTCCAACTTCCACTACACTGTCATATACAAAAAAGGCGCATCAAATATCGCCGACACACTCACTCGCCCTACCGCCCAACTCCATGCCATCCTACTCGCCCAAACCAACCCACTGTTAACAGGCGTATTCACCCACGGATATCGCACCGACCCACATTTCACGACCGGAGCTAAAGGAGTCTATTACATAAAGACAGGCACCAACCGCATCTGGGTACCCGCGTACTCACTACTAAGGGAGCTGTTACTGCAGGAGGCACACGACAGGGTTACCTCGGGTCACTTCGGGGTAGAAAAAACGCGACAGCAACTGCAGCGGTATTACTACTGGCCGGAGCTGTTGACCGACGTACAGCACCACGTGAGCTCGTGTCCTACGTGTCAGGTAATAAAGAGCTCACGAAAAATACAGGCGGGTCAGTTGCAGCCGATTCCACCGCCCGAGCGTGCCTGGCAGCAGGTTACCATGGATTTTGTCACGGGGTTACCTTCGAACCCTGGGGGTAACGACGTGGTGATGGTCGTCATTGATAGACTGACGAAAATGGCTCACTTCGCTGCGTGCAGGAAACCGATCTCAGCCGAAGAAACCGCTCGCCTGTTCATCGCAACCGTCATTCGACTGCACAGGATACAAGCAGCAATCATCAGCAACCGCGACACGAAGTTTACCAGCAACTTCTGGAAGAACCTCCGGGAGCAGTTCGGGACCAGACTGCAGTTCGGCTCGTCGTACCACCTCGAGACCGACGGTCAAACGGAGCGGACGAATCAAACAATGGAGCAGTTGATTCGTGCCATGTGCGACGACCCGACAACATGTGAGCAATAGCTGCCGCTGATCGTGTTCGCATAGAACAACGCCACGTCAACGACGACGCAGCAGTCCCCCGTTTTACCTGAAGTACGGGCAAAACCCAACAGTGCCCATGACGCCGAGTTCGGACAACCCAACGTCACGGGCACAACAATTCGCCGAGATTCTGCAAGTTGCCCGCACCAGAGCCGCCGAAGCAATTAAGAAAGCCAACGGCATCGCTAAACGTAACGCTGACCGCCACCGCTGCCCAGTCATGTACGAGTGAGGAGATTACGTACTGCTCGACACACAGAACTTAAGACTGCCCGTCGTTCCGAAATTACGACTGCGCTACTGTAGACCATTCCAAATCAGCACATGATCACCCCTGTTACCACCCACTTACTGTTGGCGACAGACTGGTACATTAGCCCATCGTTCCACGTCAGCCTGCTTCGCCCTGACATCCCAACCACGAGCCAACTGCCTCGTCACCTCCCGCCATCCATGACTCGCCCTACATTGGAGCCGATCATTGAGCCCGAGAAAATCCTGAGCCATCGGATTCGACACCCCACAGGCATCAGGAGGATTGAGTTCCTCGTTCGCTGGAAGGACCGCACGCCAACTGAAGATAGCTGGGTGCCCCTGGCCAACATAAAAAACCACCCTGCCCTGCAAGTGTACCTGAGGAGCCGGGGTTTTCGCGATATACACGCACTCGCGTAGCAGAGGGGGCTTCTTGAGGGGGGTGTAGTGTAAGGAATTTTCTCGACATTCCTTACTGCGACCGTCAACATCGCGTACAGCAGCAGCCGTTGTTCGCCCGTTACTGCTAACGGGGCTTCGCCAACTTCGCGCGCACTGTTTCACCAAACCTCGCACTGCTGCCCAGACCGAGTCGGCCTACGCTTCGGACTAGCCCGAACCTCGCCGCCAGCGTAGCACTAGCTAGCTCGCACGCACCGCGTTACCGTTTGCATGTTTCGCGTATAAGTATTTGCTCATGCCTTCGCTCATACTTTGTACTCGTTTGACACCTTAGTGCAATCCTCGCTACCTAGATTCATTGCACCCGTAACAGATTGCAATGGGGATGCAACATTGCGTTCTAATCACGTTCTGGCAGTCGCAGACCTAGGGCCCATGGTAGCGTCGT
Source organism: Closterium sp. Naga37s-1 (assembly GCA_947471745.1). Taxonomy (NCBI): domain Eukaryota; kingdom Viridiplantae; phylum Streptophyta; class Zygnematophyceae; order Desmidiales; family Closteriaceae; genus Closterium; species Closterium sp. Naga37s-1. Next base: position 1,671,783 of record CANJKZ010001112.1, on the reverse strand, counting down.
GTCAAATTTCTGTTCGCGTCCCCGTGTTCAGCGAATGGAAATGGAAACAAGTTCAAAGACTTCACCATGTGTGCAAACTGGTACCGCTTTCACAAGAACCCCAACCTCTTATGACAAAACGTTATGCAAACAAACTGGTATCACAACTATAACGGACGACCAACTACACCAGTTTTTTTAGGACGTGTCTCAAATGCACAGGACCACGTGGGTCCGATGCGGATTTGGCGGACCAGCTCGAGAACCATCGCGTGAACCAGCGACGGACTGGTCCGAGATGCTGGACATGTAACTGGCACTACAACGAGCCATTGAATTGGTCGCCAGACCAGCCCGCGCTTGGACCGCAACTGTAGCAGCTTAAACATTTGTTTGCGAAAGATTTCGCCATTCATGATTGTCGCGCCCGATGGGATGGGGAGTTTTCACCGGGCAAGATAAAGGGGTAACTCGATTTTAGCATGTCAGAACTTTGTTGTTACTGTAAATTGTTCGCAAGAACTGTGCAGCCTGTGACGCGATGCATCATGTAGACCAGCTCGTGTCTGGTCCACGTCTGGTCCGCGAAGTAAGTTCGTACGACCAGAATTGCGGACCAGACATGCATTTTTTTGCAGCGGACCAGGTCGGGGTGGACCAGTCACATGCGACTTCTTTACACCATCTGGAGTACGCCCTAACATTCTTTCGCCACCTTACTTCCACGCCGTCCCTGTGGAACAGCTCTAGGCTGTTAGAGTTTCTGAATCCTAAGCTTGGAGAGTCTAAAATGGTAAGGTAAATTCAGTAGCATCAATTCTGTAAATTTCAGAAAGCAAGAATGGCATACAAGGGACGAAGGACTACTCTTATACACACTCCTATGACTATGGCGCCTTGAGAAGCTCGTTCAGGCCGCCATATCACCTTTCTCTGCTGTCTCCAGCTAGGAACAGAATATGTACAAGCAATGATCACAACTCTATGCTGGATCCTAGTTGCTAATACAGAAATCTGCAAAGTACAATCATGAGATAGTTCTAGAATAATATTGCTGACTCATTCTTCATCTTCATGATGATTGCACCTGAGTCTTGTAATGCTGGAACGTAGTTGTAGTTGCATAGCGCGACTTGTTGCCTTGCTGTCGTGAAGATGCTCTCTTCTCTCTTCTCTGCTGCTTTGCTGGTTGGGGATTCACGTGTGCTTTGGGAACTCCCGAAGCGCACATTTCAGGTTGGGATTTCCAACCTCGAATTTGACATTTCAGGTTGGGTTTTTGGCGAAAGTTACAAGTTCGCTAGTGAGCGAACTTTCCTGTGGCGAGTTCGCCTTCGCCCTGTAACACCCTGCCATTACCTCCAGTACCTCCAGAAATAGTTGTCAGCCAATAACGATGCAGCAACGCCGATATGCGCGTACCCGCAAAAAGCGGCATCGTTGAATTATGAGCGTCACTCATCCGCCGTGGGGCCCGTCAGTAGAATCATGACTGAGGGGCCTCGTTCACACGCCGTTCACCTCCCGTTCTCATCCCTCCCTTGGATGATGAAGGTGGTGGCGATGGCCGCCTACATTTTAACTCCCTCTTCCTGCCGTTCACCATATTTCGCCATCCGCACGAGCTTTTTTCTTTCTCCATATCCCCTCACGCATCGCTACCACCTAGCTTCGGCGCCTCGCGCTATCTCGATTCAATTGCGCTCTCGTCCTTGCATCCGCCACCCACAGCAGCCCAGTCAGCACTGGCGCTAGCTTAGCGCGGGTCGCCACTCTGCAGAACGCACCCTCGCCTTCCCCTCGTCAATTGTCCCGTCTCCTCGTCGCCATGGCGCGCGGGCCGCGTTCCGCCCTTTAGGCTGGCCTCACCACAGCCCTCGCTGGCCTCATGGCTCTTGCGCTGCTGGCTGGCGTGAGCGCGGACGAGTTCTTCAACGTGTACGACACGCTGGTGACACCCACAGGCCCCACAGCAGAGCTGCGAGGCATGGCGTTCGCCACTGATCATGTGCCCAACGTCATTCCGCACGGACCTGTGTGCAAGTACATGCCGCGGGGACTGGGTGCCCGCGCGGACCAAAGTCAACTCGGGGCTCGCGTGGGGCGCGTATTCGCAGCCTGACGGCGTGTGCAGCAGCGTCTCCTTCCACTCCGCCCCGGGCTGCGCCGGGCGTCCCAGCGCCACGTACCTGCGCCCTCCAACCAATCCCCCCCCCATGACGTGAGCACAAGATCGTTCCTTTCAACAAACCATTGTGAGCTGATTGTTTTTCCCCTGCGCTTTCCTATGCTCGTCTGCCATGCCCTCGCTGCTGCTGCTCTCAGGATGATTTATGCGGTCGAAATGCCAGCGTTAATGAGATGCGAGGAGGGTAAGCGTGCAAGCCTGCCCCAGCAGTCTCTTCCAAGGTGTGACGCACTTGCCCGCCATGGGCAATGCGCCTACCAAGGCCCGTCGCCCGCACTGCACTGCACTGTACTTGACACCTATGACTCCCCACAGCTTGCCACGTCCTGTGGTATGGTGGTGAGTGGCGTAGTGCGATCATGTGCTGCCAGAAGGCTGATGCTGAGCTTCATTCGGCATCACACCTAGTGTGTGTCACACACCGTCACATGTAGCAACCATGCCATCACCCCTTTGCTGCGCACCTACTCTGCTCAGTTGCATGCACACTGCTATCCTTCCACCCCTGGGTTTTGGGGTTTTAAGTGAGAAAGGATCGTCTTTGAGTTGTTTGAACTGTTTTTGTTGAACCATGAGCCTTGCTGTCTCATTTCCCTCCCTGCTCCCTGCCTCCACACGCCCCATGCTTGTCCGACAGGCTGAAATGCGGACTGCGAGTCGACTGCTAAGTGCATTGTGAGGGATGGCATTGACGAGTGTGTGTGCCCGGGGTCTCTATTCTTCTACGCCAAGGACAAGCAATGCGGTAATGAGTCGCTCAAAGGACAAGCAATGCGGTAATGAGTCGCTCAAAGGACAAGCAATGCGGTAATGAGTCGCTCAAAGGACAAGCAATGCGGTAATGAGTGGCGCCAAGGACAAGCAATGCGGTAATGAGTGGCGCCAAGGACAAGCAATGCGGTAATGAGTGGTGCCAAAGACAAGCAATGTGGTAATGAGTCGCGCTTGTTAAGTGAGGGCGAGTGCATCATAGAGAAGGCAAGCTCAAGTGTGTGTGCGTGAGAGTAGAGGCTCTTGGGCCGACAATGCTGTGTTCTCTCCCTCACCTTGTCGAGAATGCTGTGTTCTCTCCCTCAATGCACTGCGTCATGCCCTGATGACTCCCCTTTCAGGGTTGCTGCCAACATGTGCGGCAGTCACCCTTTACTTCATTAGGCTCTCCTGTGTCGTCCCTCCCCTGCTACCTGCTGAGCTTGCTTCCCTCGCCCCTTTCTCGCCCCTGCCCTGCTGTGTGCAGCGCCCCCACCCTCCTGTGCCACCATTGTGTGTCCGACCACTCCACCTGCAATGCCACTGCCGACCCGCCCTGCATCTGCAATAAGGGGCTCAGCCTGACACACGGCCAGTGCGTTGGTATGCTTCGTCATCATTCTCGCCTTGACCTTTTACTTTGTTGCCTCTTACTTTTCTGCCTCGTCCTTGTCTCCCTCTTCCTTCTCTCCTCTTCCTTCTCACCGTTTTTCTCCTCACCCTCTTCCTTCACCCCTTCTTCCTTGTGTCCAAATCCCTCTCCCCTTCCTCCTCTTTCTCTTCTTTCTATCCATCTCTCCTCTCCCCCTTCCTTCTCAACTCCTCAGCCCTCTCTTTCTTCTCACCAACTTCTTTCTCCCCCACTTCCCTCTCTCCCTCTTACTTCTCATTGTTGTGTGCTCCCCCTCTTCCTTCTCGCCCTTTTGCCTCTCACTCTTGCTAATTTCCCTCATGTTTTTCGCCCTCTTTCATCTTACTGTTCCTTTTCACTCGTTTGCTTCTTTCCTTCTTCCTTTTCCGCCCTCTTGTCTCTCACTCTTTTCTCGCCCTCTTGTCTCTCACTCTTCCTCCTCGCCCTCTTGCGTCTCACTCTTGCTTCTCTCCATCTTGCTTCTCCCTCTGTTACTCTCCACCCTATTCCCTCTCACTAGGGCAAGCAAGGAGGCGCGCGACCAGTAGGGCAGCACGGAGGGAAGGTAGGGCGGCAAGCATGCACTAGGGTAGGTCGGGGCGGCGCACGGTCAGGGAAGAGCGGCGCGCGGCCAGAGTAGGGCGGCGCGCGGGCAGGCAGAGTCGGCGCGCGGCCAGGCAGGGGCGGCACCTAGGGCTATTTTTTTTTGTTTTTTTTTTTTTGTTTTTTTGTTTTTTTTAAGGGTTTAGCAGGGCGCGCTGGGCGCTGGGCAGCAGGGCGCGTTGGGCAGCAGGGCGCGCTAGCGTGCTGGGCAGCGGGGCGCGCTGGCACGCTGGGCAGCGGGGCGCGCTGGCGCGCTGGGCAGCCGGGCGCGCTGGCGCGCTTAGCAGCGGGGCGCGCTGGCGCGCTGGGCAGCGGGGCGCGCTGGCGCGTCTGGCAGCAGGGCGTGCTAGCGCGGTGGGCAGCAGGGCGGTTGGCGCGCTGGGCAGCGTGGCGCGCTGGCGCACTGGGCAGCGGGGCGCGCTGGGCTGCAGGGGCGGCGCGCGAGCTGCAGGGGCGGCGCACGGGCTGCAGGGGCGGCGCACGGGCTGCAGAGGGCAACGCGCGGGCTGCAGGGGCGGCGCGCGGGCTGCAGGGGCGGTGCGATGGGGGGCAGTGCAGGGCGTGCGCGGAGCAGCGCGACGTGGGGCAGGGCAGGGCGTGCGCGGGGCAGCGTGACGTGGGGCAGGGCAGGGCGTGCGCGGGGCAGCGCGACGCAGGGCAGGGCGTGCACGGGCAGTGTGACGCAAGGCAGGGCAGGGCAGGGCGCGCGCTGACGGCGCAGCGCAGGGCAGGGCGTGGGGTAGCGCGGTAACCGCAGTCGGTCACTAGCTATTGGTGGGCCCGAAAAAAAAAAAAAAACGGTCCTGCGGACCTACTGCTCTGAAACCATGTCAGAAACTAACGAGCAGGGCAGGGATGAATGAACTAGCAGCAGGATGGGTACAAGTACTAACCCTAAATTGGGTTGTACCCCATATGGGCTACCCCACTATAGCCTACACAACATGCAACATATATGTTTGACACACCCATGCACCCATGCTCTCCTGCACCCATGCTCCCATGCTTACCTGCACCCTTGCCCCCATGCTCTCTTGCACCCATGCTCCCATGCTTCCCTGCACCCATTAGTATTGTATTAAGATTGTGGTATCTATACATGAGCATCATATTGTCTCACAGGCTTGCCCTGAAAAATAACACAAACAAGACTAGGTGTTCAGTATCGTGTCAAAGTATGTATGTGCTATATGTGTTTAGGCTGTAGTGGGGTAGCCAATATGGGGTACATCCCCTTTTAGGGTTTCATACTTGTACCCAACCCTTTCATAGTTCATTCATTCCTGCTACTAGATTCTGACATGGTTTCAGAGCACTAGGTCCGTAGGACCGTCTTTTTTTTCGGGCCCACCTACCGTTGCGGTTACCGCGCTACCCCACGTGTTGTCCTGCACCTGCTTGCCTGCCTGCCTGGCCTGCCTTGTGACGTGCTGCGCTGCGCGCGACGTCCTGCAGCCCTCGCGCTGCCTCCTGCTGCCCTAGGCCAGCGCGCCGCCCCTGCAGGCCCGTCAGGCCCACGAGCCGCCCCTGCAGGCCCGTCAGGCCCACGAGCCGCCCCTGCAGGCCTGTCAGGCCAGAACGCAGCCCCGCCCTGCCTCTGACGCGGCCGCGCCCAGCCTCTGACGCGGCCCCGCCCTGCCTTCGACGCGGCCGCGCCCTGCAGCCGACGCGGCCGCGCCCTGCAGCCGACGCGGCCGCGCCCTGCCTCTGACGCGGCCGCGCCCTGCAGCCGACGCGGCCCCGCACTGCCTCTGACACGGCCGCGCCCAGCCTCTGACGCGGCCGCGCCCTACCATCGATGCGGCCGCGCCCTGCCTTTGACGCGGCCGCGCCCTGCAGCCGACGCGGCCCCGCCCTGCCTCTGACACAGCCGCGCACTGCCTCTGACGCGGCCGCGCCCTGCCTCTGACGCGGCCCCGCACTGCCTCTGACGCGGCCGTGCCCTGCCTCTGACACGGCCGCGCCCTGCAGCCGACGCGTCCTCGAGCAGCCGCCCCTGGACCCAGAGCAGCCGCCCTTGGCTCCTACAGCAGCCGCCCCTGGTGCAGCCGCCCCTGGACCCTCGAGCAGCTGCCCCTGGACCCTGAGCAGCCGCCCCTGGCCCCTGCAGCAGCCGCCCCTGGTGCAGCCGCCCCTGGACCCTCGAGCAACCGCCCCTGGACCCAGAGCAGCCGCCCCTGGCCCCTGAAGCAGCCGCCCCTGGTGCAGCCGCCCCTGGACTCCGTGCAGCCGCCCCTGGACCCCGCGACGCCGCCCCTGGACCCGCGACGCCGCCCCTGGACCCCGTGCAGCCCCCCGCCGAGCGCCGGCCCTGCTCGCCCGGCGAGCGCCTGTTCTTCCCGCCACTGGTGAGCACCTGCCTTGTTAGCGCACTACCTGCCTGCCAGCCTGCCTGCGAGTCGTCGTAGCGCCGCCTGCGTCTGTTCCATGTCGGTGCGGAGGCTCGCGATGTCGCTCGTGGTCGCATAGTTGTCGCCTTGGCCCTCCATGCCTGACATTGCGCGTCCGTCAAAACCGAAACGAGGGGGAGCGAAAAAACACGGAACCGGTTTTACGTACCCGAAATCGATGTTTAACTGCGTCGCCCCCGCGGTTTTTTGAAGACTCGGTTTTAGCGGTCGAAAAACTTTCGCGTGTAAACGGGCTCTGATTACCAAGTGTGAGGATCTAGGATCGAGCTCAGAAAAGAGAATTGTAATTGATTGATCACCTGGGTACAACACGAGGCTATATAGAGGCTCGACACAAGGCCCAGTAACCAGGTGTTACGCGAAGGTTCTGAGGGTCGCGAACAGGGCTGACGATTCAAGGGCAAATGCCCTCAATGCCCTGAACATTAAGGGTTTGGTTCGGCCCAGATTCTGAATTTTAAGGGCTGGCATTGAGGGCAGCCCGTCCCCGCAAAGTGCTGGTTGTGGGCCTAACCCGGATTTCAAGTGCAGATCCCGCGGCTAGCCCTAACTAATACCCCCTCCCTCCCATTTCCTCACCAGTCCCCCCACCTCCTCCCGGCCACTCCCCTACTTCCTTTTCCCATCCCCGTCAAATCCATCGACATGTTTCGTACCTCAGCCTATTGCCTAGCTGGCACCTAGTAGTTTACGTAGGATAACGGACCCGAAGAGATGTAGGTTTTCCTTAGCGAAAGTGCAGAAAAGTTGGTAGCCCTGATTTCAAGTGCCAGGTTTGCTCTCAGCCCGTAAATTTCAGGGCAACTTTTGGGGCACCTCAGCCTCTCAAGTTCTGGCTCCAAACCAATCGACAGCCCTGGTTGCGAAGCGTCCCGAACAGATCCTTCCCGAATTCGGTAGAAGGCAATTCGGTGTCAACCGAAAATCCAGAATTCGGTGCACGCAACCTAGCTCGGTGCTATAACTATAATAAAATATAGGAAAGCACCTAGCCTAGGAAATCAAGCAATTCATGCATGCAAATAATTATCCTATGCTAGAAATAGCATAATAAAGTAAAGGCAAGCAAGCATAGCTGGCATAAGCCGTCGTACTCTCACAGTCAAAATCAGATGAAGACACCTCGAGCGGCAAGGAAGCCTCTTGTTCGATGGTTGGAGTGGTTGAGCCAACTATTTCTCTGGCCCCGGAGGCTGGAGAAGACTTCCAGGCGGTCGCTGCGGCGGTGCAGGCGAATCCGAGCGTGGTGCTCCTCGACAGCGGCTGCTCTCATCATCTGATGGAACGCGAGAGGCCTTCGTCAACATGAAGCCAGGAGGTGAAATCCGTCACGTGCGCGGATTCAACGGGGCACTTCAGAATGTCCAAGGTCGTGGCACAGTTGCTCTGAAAGGGAAGACCGGAACGCAGATTCTGATCCCCGACGTGTTGTACGTCCCGGGCGTGCAGGCGAATCTGTTGTCGGCTGGTCAGCTGAAGGAAAACGATGTGAAGCTGCAGAACGAGGGTGACGAGATGCTGCTCGTTTCCGCTGCAGGAGATGTGCTCGGTCGAGCACGCTACACCGGCCGAGTCCTCTGCACCGACCTCCGCCCCTGCTCCTCAAAATCGACTACATCTGCGACAGAAGCAGTTGCCCTGCGGACGATCGTGTCGTCGACAAAGTCCAAGCCGGTTAAGTGGCACGCGAGGCTCGCGCATGTCGGCATTGACACGATTATGAGTTTGGCGAAACATGAAGTTGCCATCGGCCTGGACATCGAGAAGTCATATGGAGCCGATGTGCCGTGCACCTCCTCTGTCGGCGGCAAGCTGGCGCGTCATACTTTTCCGGAGAAGGGATCGGACGCTGAAACCGCGCTCGAAATCGTGCACATTGACCTCTACGGCCCCTTTCGCGTGGCCGCCATGGATGGGAGCCTCTATTTTCTCCTCCTCAAGGACCGCAAGACTCGCTTTGTGTGGGTCCGTCCGATCGCGAAAAAGAGTGATGTGCTCGGAGTGTTTGAGAAGTGGCTGAAGGAGGTGGAGCGGCAGACGTCGAAGTCGGTGAAACGGCTGCGCTCTGATCGCGGAGGGGAGTTCCTCGGTAGGGCGTTCACCGACCTGGTCGAGGACAAGGGTATCCTCCACAACCTCACCTGCCCCTACACTCCGCAGCAGAATGGCATGGCGGAGCTGGAGACGCGTACGGTCGTCGAAGCTGTGCGGACGATGCCGCTTCACATGGGGGTGAAGCATCACTGGTGGCACCTCGCCCTTCGCCACGCCGTCTGGGTGCGCAACTGCCTCGAACGGGCTTCACTTCCTCCGAGGACGACGCCGTACGAGCTGTTGTTCGAGAAGAAGCCGGATCTCACGCTGGCGCGTGTGTGGGGCTGTATGGTGCAGTTCATGATCCCGGAGCAGCAGCGCGGCGGAAAGTTGGCACCGAAGGCACGCTGGCGAATTCACCTCGGTGTTTCGCCAAAGAGCAAGGGATGGGAGGTGCTAGACCTCACCGCCAACCGCATTGTCACAACCGTGGAAGCAATCTTCTATGAGGCGATGTCTCTGGAGGAGTGGAAGGTGGAGCACGGGCCCGCATCAGAGTGGACGCAGATTTCTCCGCCGACGGGTCCGTCGCCAGCGGCGATTTCGTTGCTCAAATCCGAGGACGTTGGTCCTTCTGCAGATCCTTCTCCCTCCATTCCGCCCTCGTCGAAACCTCCTCCTCCTCTTCCCGCCTCCCCCCCATCGCTCGCTGCCGATCTGCCTAAGTCGGCATCGACGTCGGCCGCCAGCGATGAGGTGAGCATTGATGCGTTGCCTTCGGCTCCGCCCATCGGCATCGCTGGCGGTCGACGTAATCTAATCGGCAAAAAAGTCGGCGTTGGAGAGGAGTCTCCGCCAAAAGGGGAGCCGTCGAACGAGAAGTGCGTTTCAGAGAAGCCGTTGACAGGGGAGCCGTCGAACGAGAAGCGCGATTCAGAGGAGCCGTCGAACAAGGAGCACGCTTCAGAGGAGCAGACGACAGGGGAGCAGTTCCAGGATGGCACATCGAGCGACAGCGATGTGGTGGAAGTCTCGGCCGACAAGCCTGCAGTTCAATGTTCCACCCGCTCCAACTTTGGCAAGCCTCCAGAGAGGCTGAGCTACCATGCGTGCCTTCCGCCGACCTCCTACAGCACTCTGCTCGACGATGCGCAGTTCGACGTCGACGTGCCCGAGTTCGACCCCGACATGCACGCTGACCCGGAGCACCATTGGGACATCGCCAACATGACGGTGAAGGAGGCGTTGGCGAGCTAGAAGGGCAAGGCGGTGAAGGCCACCATGGACGAGGAAATCCGAAGCCTAATCACCAACGGCACATGGGAGTTGGTCGAGCGTCCGCGTGGCGTCAATGTCATAAAGAACCGCTGGGTTCTGACGACAAAGTATCACATCGACGACACGGTCACACGCGAACAAGCCCGTCTGGTGGTGAAAGGCTTCACGCAGATCTACGGAGCTGATTACGACGAGACGTACGCACCGGTCGGGAGCTACGTCACGCTGCGGATTTTTCTCAGCATCGTCGCCGTTCTCGATCTGCACCCATGCAGATGGACATGAAGAATGCTTTTCTTCAGAGCAAGCTTGACCGCGTGCTCTACATGGACCACCCAGGTCAGTGAGCAGGTAGGTGAGCCAGCGTAACTCCTGTGCAACCATGGCTGTGGCATAGATCTCAGCCTCACAACTGGAGCTGAGAACTGAAGACAAGCGAGTAGAACGCCAAGAAACTGAACCAGAGCCAAGGCTGAAGGTGTAACCCTGAGACGACCGCTGAGTAGCCTGGTCGTCAGCCCAAGAAGCGTCTGAGTGCCCAGTGAGGACAACTCGAGCCCGTCCTCCAAGCACTAGCCCCATGCCCGACATACTGCACAAGTAGCGCAACACCCTCTTAGCTGCATCCATGTGCTCCTTCCGGTGACGACCAGGAGCGACATAGCGTGCGAGGATGCTAAGAGGGTATGCTAGGTCAGGTCGAGTGCAGGTCATCAGGTACATGAGGCAGCCCACAAGCTCTGGATACGGGCCACTCGGCTCTACGGACTCATCCGAAGGCAGAGCTGAGAGCGAGTGACCGGTAGGCAGAGGAGTGGCCTGAGGTGAGGAGTACGTGAAGCGGAAGCGCTGAAGGACCTGCTGCACCATGTGTGACTGAGTCAAGGTGATGGTGCGCTGTGCTTTGTCCCGGGTGATCCGCAAGCCAAGATAGCTTGTCAGTTCACCCAGGTCTGTGCACGTGTGTCTCTTCTGCAGCTCCGACTTCACGTGGGCGAGTGTCGCAGTGTCAGCAGTAGCAAAGACCAACTCGTCTACATAAACGAGAACGTAGAACGACGGCAGAGTGGTGTCGGTGCGTAGAAACAGCGACGGGTCAGCAGTAGAAGGAGCAAACCCAAGAGCAGCAAGTGTAGTCCTCAGTGTGTCGTGCCACTCACGGGGTGCCTGGCGGAGACCGTAGACTGGCCGCCGGAGGCTCCACTGGGTGCCAGGAGGGAACGACCCAGTGAAGCCAGGTGGGCAGCGCAGCCAGATCTCCTCGTGCAGGCTGCCCTGCAAGAACGCTGTGCTGAAGTCAAGAGAGGGCGACGTGCAGCAGAACCCGAAGAGTGGTAATCTTCGGGGTCGGGGAGATGGTCTGGAAGAAGTCAACTCCCTCTCGCTGACTGAAGCCTCGAGCCACGTAACGCGCCTTGAAGACAGGTGGAGAACCCGGCGGCCGCTTCACCCTGAAAATCCACATGCCACCGACGATGTTCGCCCCAGGTGGGGTAACCTCGTCGACGTAGGTGCCTGTGGACTTCCAGGAAGCCATCTCTGCGTCCATGGCTGACTGCCACTAAGAGGAGTAGGGACCCTCTATCGCCTCCGCGTAAGAGCGCAGAGTCGGGATGTCTGGTGCATCCGGGTCTCCCTCAGGGGCAATCAGCATGGACACGAGATGGGGCAAAGCAGCGGCAAAGCACTCAAACTCCTCCTGCCTGTCCTCAAGGACGTCTGTGCCAAGAGCACACTCACCCCCGACGGACGGAGGACAGACAGACTCAGACTCAGCAACAAGGCTAGCGGCGTAGTCTAGATGACAAGCGGCAGCAAAGTCAACTAACTCAGCGACTAGAGTAGACGCAGCGGAGGACTCAAAGGTAGGGTCAGTGACAACAGTGGCGAGGAGACGCGTGACAGTAGGACTGGCAGCACGAAGGGAGTCAGACTCCGGGTCAGCAAGAGCAGGAAGAGAGGACGCAGGAGGAGACGGCAGAGGGACACGCTGAGGAGCAGTGGAAGGACGAAGCGCCATCTGGTGAGTGCCTGGGACAGCAGGAGGACGCTGACGCGGGACACGAGGACCAGTGCGAGCATCACGAATAGGTGACACAGGACAAGATTCAGGCTCACGACGCTCCGTAAGACCTCCAGTAGGACCAGTGTAAGGAGAAGGACCAGGGAGTGGCGAGGCAGGCGGTAACTGTGACTGCGACTGGACAGGCGGAGGACACTCTAAGGAGGGAGCGGGAAGGACAAGGAGGAGGCGGCTGACCAAGAACCTGCTGAAGGAGCGGAACGAAGTACGGCCGCGGCCGCGCAGCGCCTCCAGAACCAGCAGAGAGACCACCAGCACCCTCAGCTCCAGCAGCGCGAGCACCTCCAGCACCAGCAGTACTAGCAGCACCAGCTCCAGGGTCCTCAGCACCAGCAGCAGCTCCAACTCCTGGGTCCGCAGCACCAGCAGCAGCTCCAACTCTAGGGTCCTCAGCACCAGCAGTAGCTCGAACTCCAGGGTCGTCAGCACCAGCAGCGGCTCCAACTCCTGGGTCCTCAGCACCAGCAGCAGCTCCAACTCCAGGGTCCGTAGCACCAGCAGCAGCTCCAGCTCCAGGGTCCGCAGCACCAGCAGCAGCTCCAACCCCAGGGTCCGCAGCACCAGCAGCAGCTCCAACTCCAGGGTCCCAAGCACCAGCAGCGCCACTCCGGAGACTGCAGCGCCGAGCGTACCACTCTCGGAGCCGCTGAGGAGAGGGGAGCTCCCGCCTAGGCGGGGAACCACGAGCACTAGCTCCAGCACCACCTCTAGCCCCAGAAGTACCTCTCCTGAGGCTGCAGTACCGTGAGTACCACTCACGCAGCTACTGTGAAGAGGGAGGGTCTCCAGGCGCCGTACGCTCAGGTGTAGCACCCCCAGGCTCAGCACCCTCAGTCGCAGCACCCCGAGGCTCAGTGCCCTCAGACGTAGCACTCTCAGGTCCAGCACCCCCAAGCTCAGCACCCCCAGACTCCGCACCCCCAGGCTCCTCACCCCCAGGCTCCGCACACTCAGACTCCGCACCCCCAGGCTCAGCACCCTCAGGCTTAGTACCCCAAGCAGGACGAGAGTCGACAGCTACCTTAACAGGCTCAACCGGGTCTACCTGGGACACACCTGAGGGAGCGGCACCCTGAGGGGGGAGGGGGTCTACCACAGCAGCACCTGGAGCGAGGAAGAGAGGCGGGGGGGGGAGCGGGGCAGTGCGGTAGGGGAAGAGGCGGTAGTAGGGGACGGACTCGTCGAAAGTGACGTCCTGAGAAGGCAGGACACGGCGCGAGGTGGGGTGGTAAAACTGCCAACCAGACGCGTTCGGGACAAAGCCAAGGAAGACAGAGGGAACAGCGCGGGAGGAGAGCTTGTCCGCGGACGTATGGCGAACAAAGGCTCGATATCCCCAGACCCGAAAACGTGACGCATCGCCAACCTTGCCCGTCCAACGCAGTGTCGGCGAAGTCTCCGGAACGGAGACACGGGGCCAGAGGTTGAGCTGATGTGCAGCGTATCGGACCGCAAACGGCCACAGAAAGTGGGGGGCAGCCGCATGGATCATGGAGGTACGAGCGACCTCCATGACCAAGCCAATGCGGCGCTCAGCAACCCCATTTTGCTGTGGAGAGGCCGGAAGCGTGAACGACTGCTCAATGCCCTCCCCCTGACAGAAGGCCTCCAAGAGGCCGGAGGAAAACTCCCCACCTCTGTCAGAGTGCAGACGGAGGACAGGAAGGTCGGAGCGGAACCTCTCGCTGAGCAGGAGACGGGCAGCGCGGATCCAAGGGATCAAAACATCAGGGACTTCACCCTTGGTGCGCAAGGGGAAGACCGTGGTGTAACGCGAGTAGTCGTCAACAACGATCAAGAAGTACCTCTCGTGACCCTGTCCACGAACGCGGGCTGGGCCCCACACATCCATGTGGAGCGTCTGCAGGGGAGCAGTCGTCGGGGGAAAGGAGGAGGAGTGAGGAGCGGCGCGCTGCCGCCCCTCGACACAGGGAAGACAGGGAGGAGCAGGCGAGGGTGGGAGGGGAGGGAGCACCCTAGGAAGACCAGAGACAAGGTACCGGGAGTGCATGCCACGAAGGCGCTGCACGGACGGGTGACCAAGGCGGTGGTGCCAGAGGACGGTCTGGTGCGACAGGGAGCGACACGAGCAGGGGGCCGACAGCTGACCAGACGCAGACGCAGTTACCTGAAGGGACTCAGTGGTCAGTGTGTACAGGTCCGACCCCGGCTGCCGAGTGAACGTAGCCAAGTGGCGACCCGTCCTAGCACACGTGCAGTGTGTTACGCGCTCGTAGGCAGGGGTGAACTGGTGAACACCCCCGTCTTGGAGCGCACTACCTGCCACCAAGTTCGTAGAGAACGAGGGGAGGTAGAGACCTGACAGTGTGCCCGACGGGACCGCAGGACAGGGGAGGACAGTGGAGGAGGTCGCAATGACCGGACCCCCAGAGGGGTCAGCGAGGGAGACTGCAACCGGCCGAGCAAGCTGCTCAAGGGTAGTGCGGTCACGAAAGAAACAACGAAAAGCACCTGAGTCCAGTGTGAAGGTGTGCAGTGCCTCAGTAGACTCAGCACCAGAGGGCGCAGACTCACGAGTACCTAGAGCAGCAGCCTCACCAGCACCTGGGGCAGCAGACACGCGAGCACCTGGAGCGGCAGCCTCACCAGCACCTGGGGCAGCAGACGCACTAGCACCTAGAGCGGCAGCCTCACTGGTCCGAATGCCCGGATCAGGCAGAACACACAGGTACTGGGCACTCTCTCCACTACCAGACATCACATACATGGCACCAAGAATAGCATCAAAGTCAAGAGCATAGACATCAATGTTCTTCCTCAGTAGATCAGCCCAGCGGGGCAGCTCAGTGGCACCAGGAAACCGAGCGCGCCAGGCGTCGTCAAGGCGGGAGAAGCAGCGCTGTGCGGTGTGCGCCCTCCCACACGTCTGACCAGTGCGGTCACCTGTGCGGATGACGTACGTGCAGCTAAGGCCACCCCCCCCCCCCATGCTGAGAGTACCACTCACGAAGCTCCTGGGGCGACAGAGTCTGCTGCTGGCGCTGACCACCACCTCGACCACCACCTCGACCACCACCGCCCTTGCCGCCACCGCGTCCACCGCCGCCACCACCAGCGCCCCCACCCCGGCCACCTCCTCCGCCGTTGCCGCCACCACCCCCGCTGCCGCCACCACCCCCACTGCTGCCACTAGCCCCTCCAGCCCCGCCACCACCCCCACCGCCGCCACCGCCCCCACCACCGCCTCCCCCGCCGTCACCGCCACCTCCCTTGCCCCCTTTGCCCTTGCCGCTGCGGCGCCCACTCGGAGTGGACGCAGTCCCGACCTACTCAGTCCCAAGGAGGTCGACAGCAGCAGAAGAGGCGACAGAGGGGAGAAGGGGGGAGGGGGAGCACCCCTCGAAGAAAGGGGTGCGGGGGTCGCCACAAGAGGTGCCTACAGCGACTATGCTAGCCTCAGCTGCAAGCAGTTCCTTCTCGAGCAGAGCAATGGTGAGCTCAGTGGGGCAGCGAGCGAGGAAGTGGTCCCTAACCGCACGAAGAGAGTCAGGGAGACGGGTGACTAGGTGGTAGAGAGTCAGCCACAGCGGGGGGGGGGTTCTTGGCAAGAAACTCAGCGGGCATAGCGGCACGGAAGCGGGCCTCACTAGAGCGGAGGTGCGTGATGAGGTCAGCGATTGTGGAGAAAGCGGACAGGTCTGGGAACAGGTAGGGGAGCGAGAGACGGCCTAGCGTAGCAGAGGCAGGTGAGGAGTAGCGGGCAACTACAGCAGTGTACAGTGCCTGCGCAGTCTTGTGCTGGCCAAAGTGTTCGCGCTCATCTATCGGCAGAGAGTTGCGAATAGCGAAGCGAGCGTGGGCGTCACGAGTCTGCCACTGTGAGCAGGCAGTGCTGTCAGCAGTATTAGCAGGGGCAGCAGCGTGTCCTAGCGCGTGATCGTACAGTGAAATATCCTCCTTGGCAGTGAGCTGGAGATACAGGTGCAGGTCATCGAGCCAGGTGTCAAACTTCAGTGGGCGGCCCTCAGTATCGAAAGCGAGCACGGTAGGGCTAGCCATAGTTGTAGTAGGAGCAGTAGTGGCGGCTGTAACAGCACTAGCATCAGTAGCAGTGACAGCAGCAGCAGTAGCGCGGCTCGGTAGGGCGGCGCGGCTCGGTACGGTGGCGCGGCTCTAGCAGGGCGGCGCGGCTCGGCTGGGCGGCGCGGCTCGGGTGTATTAGGGCGCTAGTGGGGCTGCAAGGGCAGGGCTGCGCGGAGGGAGGCACGCGAGGGCGTGCAGAGTGGGGCGGGGCCTAGTCTCACGGGGCACGCAAGGGCGGGCTAGTGGGGCGGGGCCGGTACTCGAGGGGCACACGAGGGCGTGCAGAGCGGGGCGGGGCCTGGTCGCGCGGGGCACGCAAGGGCGAGCTAGCGGGGCGGGGCCGGTTCTCGAGAGGCACGCAAGGGCGCGCGGGTGGGGCAGGGCCGGTCGCACGGGGCACGCAAGGGCGCGCGAGGAAGGGCGGGGCCGGTTCGTAAGGGGCGCGCAAGGGCGCGCGGGGCAGCGGGCACGTGGGGCCGGACGAGGCACGCAAGGGCGCGCGCGAGGCAGGCGACGCGCGTGAGGCTGCGCGGGGCGCACGCTAGGGCGTACGAGGAGGGCGGGGCCGATCGCGCGGGGCACGCTAGGGCGTGCGGGCTGGGCGGGGCCGGTTCGCAAGGGGCACGCTAGGGCGCGCTACGGGGCAGAAAAAGAAGTGCGCTCGAGGGTGCGACTAAGCGAGGCGCACTCGGGCGCGACTAACGGAAACGGTGGGCCCTATCATCGGTCCTAGGTTACGACCTAGGCTCGTAATACCATGTTAGAATCTAGGAATGAACGAGGAATCGATGAAACTAGGCATCAGGGGGATACAAGTAGGAAACCCTAACAAAGTTGTACCCCCTAAGGCTAAACCCACTATAGCCTACACAATATAAACATATATAATGTTTGACACGGACTTCCTCACGAAAGGGCTGCACTTTCCAACCTTCAACCGGTGCTCTGTCGCGGTCGGCCAGGTTCGCCTTGCCGAAATCGGTGACGATGATGACGGCGTATAGCAGTAGGTGCCATGTCCTCTAACATGGCTGGTGTGGTGATCGGCGTGCGGGAGTGTGCACGCCAGAGAAGTATCCCCTTGTATTCTATTAGTTAGGTTCTGGGTGGACCTTGTGTGTGGAGGGCCCAAGCTTGAGCTGGGCAGGGGAGTGTCGGAATGAAAGGCCCCGCCCTCGCTTGGGCACAGGCATTTTCTGCAACGACGTGGTGAATTCGACGAAGTGATCGTCGCATTGGATCAGCCCGTCCTCTAAAACCGCAGGTGGTTTTTGAGGAGGTTGTCCTCTGATTCACCAGCCCATCAACGAGACGGGGTGCTGTTCGACAAGCTCGTCTTCTGATCTGCTAGTGGGTCTTGCGATCTTTGACGGATGGGGTCCGTTTCGAGGAGCCCCGTTCTCAGATCGAAGGGCGCTGTTCGGCGAGTCTCATCTCGGCGAACTGGCTCGCCGAATTCGCGCGACTGCGAAACTCTGCGAAGGCATGCGAAATTCGCTCAGGTGGCTCTTAGCGAAATTCGACCTGCGAAATGGCATGCTCAACGGTGGACATCCGACGAAACCGTCGGAACGTTTTCTACCTGGCAATTGCGCAATGTCTCTGACGGTGTAACCGTCTACCTGCACCTACTCCGCAGGTGCACACCTGCGCGGATATTTACCTGCGAATGCAGCGCTGGCATGTCGCCCTTCTGCTACGCTGGCAGGCCACCCTGCTGCAGCGTTGGCGAACCGCTCTGATGCAGTGCTGGCAATTTGCCTTGCAGAATGCTTGCTAGGGATTGCAATGCCATTCCAGTGATATCAATTGCATGCCTCTGTTTTGTACTCTAATTCTCAAATTTCAATGTTCTTTCAATTTCCTTAGTGAAAACTCTTGCCAAGTCTCTCTGTGACCAGAGCAAGTAGTGAGAACTCTGTTAGAACACCACTAGAGCGCTGCGATCACCCGCACAACCCCGTGCCCTCCTCCGTAGTCCACTCCCGTTGTAGGGTGACTCTCCGTAGGCGAATCTCTCTGATGCAGTGCTGGCAATTCGCCTTGCTGAATTCTTGCTAGGGGTTCCAATGCCATTCTAGTCATATCACTTGCTTGCCTCTTTTTTGTACTCAGATTCTCAATTTCTCAATGTTCCTTTCAATTTCCTTAGTGGAAACTCTTGCCATTTTTCTCTGTTAACACAACAAGTGGTAAGAACTTTGTTAGAGCGCTACGATCACCCGCACAACCTCGTGCCCTCCTTCGTAGTCCACTCCCGTTGTAGGGTGACTCTCCGCAGTAGAGAGGACGATAGAAATGACGTTTCGCAAAAAGAATTGAAGCCTGTTCGAAACAGTCTGCGAATGAGTTCAGACGTTGCATTCCGGATCACCATTTCGACCCCACCATGGCTCGCGAGCCAATCACGTTGCTTGCCCCAAGCAACCTTCCTTACTTAGAAACCCTTGGACCTGCGGTTTAACTACACGCCTCAAAGAATTCTTCACAAAGTGTGAGAGCAGCCGAAACATTAAAATTAAACGTAAGCGATGGGTGAACGTTTGAATAGCGCCGGTAGGAGGAACTTTGTTGATGAAAAGAAAAGAAAAGAAAAGAAAAGAAAAGAAAAGAAAAGAAAAGTAAAGAAACGAAGAAGAATGTCAGAATGTGATGTTTGTGTAGCCTGCAGTGGGGTACTCTATAGCGAATACAGCCCGAATTAGGGTCTGCTATATGTACTCAACTGCATGCTAGCGAAAACCCCTCTTTCCTGATTCTCGTTTTGCCTAGCCTTTCTGACATGCTATCAGAGCAGGTCGACCCTCCTGGGTCGATCCTGTGGGTGGGCCCCACCCGATGCTTCCGCTGCTCTACTGCCTGTAGCCCGCCCCGGGCGCGCGCCGTTTTCTTCGTGCCGTGCGCTCGGAGCGCGCAGTGTTTTTTCTTCCCGCCGCGCGCTCGGGGCGCGCGGCGATTTTCTGCCCTGCCCGCCGCCCGCCCCGGGAGCGCGTGGCAATTTCCTGCCCCGGTGGCCCGCGCGTCGCCCCCTGTCGCCCGACGCGGCCCGCGCGACCTGCGCCAGGCCCGCGCGCGGCCCGTACGGGCTGCGCCATGCCCGCGCGCGACCCGTACGGGCTGCGCCAGGCCCGCGCGCGGCCCGTACGGGCTGCGCCAGGCCCGCGCGCGGCCCGTACGGTCTGCGCCAGGCCCGCGCGCGACCCGTACGGGCTGCGCCAGGCCCGCGCGCGACCCGTACGGGCTGCGCCAGGCCCGCGCGCGGCCCGTACAGCCCGCGCGCGGCCCGTACGGGCTGCGCCAGGCCCGCGCGCGGTTCGTCCCGAGCTTCTGACCGCGCCCCACCCCCGCTGCTGCCCGCGCTCCTGTGTTAGGGTTTGGGGGTGGAGAGTAGGGGGGTGCCGGGTGTGTGAGCCGTCCCCTACTCCTCCTCCTCCTCCGTCTCCCACTGCTGCAGCTGCCGCTGAGGGGGGTGGATGTGTTGGAGCCGTCGGAGTGGTACGAAGGGGGTGGCGTGTGAGCAGTGCTAGAGGTGCAGCAGGGAGTGTGTGAAAGGGGTGTGGGACAGTTGGGAGAGGTTGACAGGAGGCAGCCGACTTGTCGTCCGCAGCGCCTGAAGTCCAGAGAGCCACGACCCCCTGTAGCCTGAGTAGTCCGGGGCTCTGCGCCCGGTAGCCACAGTGTGAGCACTCCTGGTAGTCCAGAGAGCCATGACCCCCTGTGGCCTGAGTAGCCCGGGGCTCTGCGCCCGGTAGCCACAGTGTGTGCACTCCTGGGAGCACAGTGAGCCAGCTGCATCTGTCGCCGTGTAGTCCGGGTTTAGCCTGGTAGCGACAGTGCTGCACACTCCTGCTGCCTGTGTGTCTGCAGCTTCAGCCGTCGCCTCCCATCTTCTCGCCCTCACAGTTTCTCCTCCTCCTCACTTGCCCTCTGTGATAGCCTCTAGCTTTGCTTATAATTGTGAACTACTGCTCTGCCTGCTTGTTGTGTTGATTGTACCCCACTTTGACTATGGGGGTGTGTCAGAATGTGATGTTTGTGTAGCCTGCAGTGGGGTACTCTATAGCGAGTACAGCCCGAATTAGGGTTTGCTATATGTACTCAACTGCATGCTAGTGAAAACCCCTCTTTCCTGATTCTCGTTTTGCCTAGCCTTTCTGACAAAGAAGACGAAGGAAAGAATAAAATAACGACAACAACGACAACTTGTGCCAGCGGAAGTTGTGTTTGGCCCTATTCTCGCTTGGACAGGTCTCGACTTCGTGGTCTGGTGTGAGGGGTGGATACGACATGAACCCGTGGGCGAGCTGGTCGACGGGGCTGGTCGACCCGCGCGGGGGCCAATGCAAGGGCCGACTTCGGGTGGTCGACCTTGCGAGGTCGACATCAGAGGCGTCGACTTGGTGACGTCGACCCAGGGAAGCCAATTGGGTGTGGTTGGCTGACATGTGTGCTGGTCGACCTGGAGCTGGTCGACCAATGATGTGGTCGACCGGATGAGGTCGACAAGTGGTGGTCATCGACTTGGGTGGTCCACGGGCACGCGAAGGAGCAGCTGGTCGACGTGGTTGCCCGGTCGACCAGGTTACCTGGTTGCGGAGAATGCTATTGTACGGGAGAGCTGAATTGCGTGGGACGCACGGTCAGAGTTCTGGCGGTGATTCTTGACAGAGTGTTAGAAAGCCTTACGGTACAAGGAAGGAGAACCAAATAGCAACAACAAAGAACCCTGGAGAAACGTTCCTCGACAAGCAATTACCTTTGCCGAGTTAGAAACGGCAGGTGAAACGACAATGCAATGTGGTTTTCACCGGACAAAGTTGTTGCTCATGTTCTACAACGTTCATAGTTGTGCACGTTTTTACTTTTAGTAAATGCGTGTTTCAGGTTTAGTTTCCTTACTGAATCGAATTCTCCTGGGGAGTACAATTTCCGAGATTACATGATTGTTAGAAATTTGATGTTTCGTGATTGGGCGAAATTTGCGCACATTCCGATTTTTGGAGCCAAGTAAATCTGGTCGACCAGAATCGCTCTGATCGACGAAACACACGTCGGACTAAATTCTGTCGACCAGCAATCCGTCGAAACACCAATTCTGCCAAATCCGTCTATCAAAATGGCTCGTCTTTGACGTCGTTTTACTCCCATCGACGAGATTCTCCTAGGCGAGGACTTTGATCGAGCAGAGGAAACACTTCTATCTCGACCAAAAAAGCTTGCCGACAAATGATTCGTCGCACACAGATAAAAGTCCCCGAAGTCACCGATGACCACGAAACGAACACCGTTCTGTTACGAAATGCCTTGTCGACTTCACCCAAGCGAGGGTGGGGCCTTTTCTCTTCGACACTCCCCTGCCCAGCTCAAGCTTGGGCACCCACACAAGAGGTCCATCCAGAACCCAGAGGGATAGAGTACAAGGAGAAATTCCGTCTGCGTGCACACAACTCATAACACGCAAGTCACCGCACCAACCATGCAGAAGGGCATGGCTCCTACTGCTGATCACCGTCGGCGACGTCGGCCAGAAGCACTTGGCCGATAGCGACGGAGCACCGGTTGAAGGCCGGAAAGTGCAGCGCCTTCGTCAGAAAATCGGCAGGCTGCTCTGTGGTCGGGATGTAGTGTAGAGCAATCTTCCCGCGCTTCACCATCTGCTGCAGCCATGCGTAGCGACGCTCCATGTGCTTGAGGTTGCCCTTGAGCCCTAAGCCTTTTGCGACCGTGATGGCCGACTGGTTGTCCACGTGCAGCACAGTCGGCTTCCTTACGTCAGCAGTTGGAACTCTACAAGGAGAAAACGAAGACGACGAGCCTCCTTGCCGGCTTCCGTGGCCGCGACGTACTCGGACTCGGCCGACGAGAGCGTCGTGCATTTGATGTGCTGGCTCGACCAGGAGACCGCGGCCTGTCCGAAGACGAACATGTAGCCGCCTGTGCTCGTCCGATTCTGCTTGTCACCAGCGTCGTCAGCATCTGGTCCGCCACCGAACTCCATAGCGGCGTCACGTGTTTCGGCGAGATAGAGCAGACAGCGGTCGACCTCGCGCCAGTGGTTGTCGCTCCGCACTGTCAAGCCGGATCCGAGCTTGCTCCAAGCGAAGGCAATGTCGGGCCTCGTCGTGGTGGCCGCGAACTGCAGCGAGCCGACCTTCTGCCGGTACTCTGCTTCCTCGCGCGACTGGAACTCCTCGTCGTCGAACATCAGCTCTGCGTAGGCGTCGACGGAGACCGGCGTCTTCGGCAGTCGACCAATCTGCCCCTCGTTGATGAAACGCCGACGCAGCTTGTCGACATAGAATTGCTTGTGAAGCCACAGCTTCTGTGCAGAACCGTCGCGCACGATTTCCAGCCCAAGATAATTCTCGACCGGGCCGATTTCGCGCACCTCAAAGGCGGCCTCCAGCAGCTCCTTCAGCTCCTTTAGCATCGCAGTGCTGCTGTTTGCAGCGAGCAGGTCGTAGATGTAGACGAGCACCCAGCACGCCACTCCGTCATCGCCAACCTTGAAGTACAGTGCCTCATCGACTTGGCTCTTCTTCCAGTCGGCGCCGGTTAGCACGTCGTCGAGCACCGAGTACCATAGCATCGGACTCTGCTTCAGTCCGTACAAGCTCTTCAGCAGCTTGCAGACGCGACCGGTGCCGTCATTGTAGTAGGTGGGCTGGTACATGTAGAGGACGCGATCCAGCTTGCTCTCTAGAAACGCATTTTTCATGTTCAGCTGCATCAGATGCAGGTCGAGGACTGCTGCGATGCCGAGGAAGATTCGCAGAGTTACGTAGCTCCCTACCGGCGCATACGTCACGTCGTAGTCTACGCCGTAGACCTGTGTGAAACCTTTCACCACCAGGCGAGCCTTCTCGCGGGCGACCGTGTCGTCGACATGGTACTTCGCCATGAGCACCCAGCGGTTCTTCATGACATTGACACCGCGCGGACACTCGACTAGCTCCCACGTCCCATTAGAGATGAGATTTTTGATCTCCTCGTCCATGGCGACCTTCACTGCCTCTCCCTTTTAGCTTGCCAATGCCTCCTTCACCGTCATGTTGGCAATGTCCCAGCAGTGCTCTGGGTCGGCGTGCATGTCGGGGCCGAGCTCGGGCAGATCGATGTCGTCCTCTTCGTCGTCGAGCAGAGTACTGTAGGCCGTCGGCGGCAGACAAGCGTGATAGCTCAGCTTCTCCGGCGGCTTGTCGATGTTCGGGCGGGCAGACCGTCGCGGTTTCGCCTCTTCGACCGCGACCTCCACGACGTCGTCATCAGCAGACGGCTCCCCTGTCGACAGCTCCCCTTCATCACCGCCGGCCGCACCAATGACTTCCACAACGTCGTCGCTCGACGAGTCGTTGTCGAACTGCTCCCCTGTCGGCAGCTCCTCGACCGACTGCTCCACTAGGGTCGGTCGCTCTGCCAACGGCTCCCCTGAAGCTGGCGCCTCTGCCGATGGCTTCTCTGCAAGTGGCGCCTCTGCCGACGACTTCTTTGAGGTCGGCGTTGTCGCCGACAACCTCCCTGTTGTATGCTGCTTCCCGTCGCTGACCTCCTCGGCGTTACGTCGGCCACCGGCGATGCAACCGGCCGGCGCCGCAGGCGACGTACCAAGTCTTCCCTCATCGCCGACGGCCAACGAGGGCACCACAGGAGGAGGGAGTGGGACTTCATCAGGCTCGTCAACGTCGGCCAGCAGCGGAGGCATCTCGTAGGAGGAATCCAGCGGCGGGGCAGACGGCGTCCTCGTCGACACCGGCCCATACTCTGCGTTCTACATCTCCAACGACAGGGTCTCATAGAAGATCGCTTCGACCGTCGTGACGACTTTGTTGGCAGCCAGAGCGAGCACCTCCCAGCCCTTGCTCTCTGGCGACACTCGGAGGTGAAGACCCCAACGAGCCTTCGGCGCCAGCTTCCCGCCGCGCTGCTGCTCGGGGAAATGAATTGCACCATGCAGCCCCACACACGCGCCAGCGTCAAATCCGACTTCTTCTTAAACAGCAACTCGTGCGGTGTCGTCCCCGAAGGCAGAGAAGCCCGTTCAAGGCAGTTGCGCACCTAGACGGCCTGTCGCAGAGCGAGGTGCCACCAGTGATGCTTCACGCCCATGTGCAGAAGCATTGTTTGCACAGCTTCGACCACCATGCACATCTCCCGCTCTTCCATCCCGTTCTGCTGCGGAGTGTAGGGGCACGTCAGATTGTGGAGGATTCCCTTGTCCTCGACGAGGTTGGTGAAGTCCCGACCGAGGAACTCCCCTCCACAGTCAGAACGCAGCATCTTCACCGTCTTCGACGTTTGCCG
Source organism: Closterium sp. Naga37s-1 (assembly GCA_947471745.1). NCBI lineage: Eukaryota > Viridiplantae > Streptophyta > Zygnematophyceae > Desmidiales > Closteriaceae > Closterium > Closterium sp. Naga37s-1. The sequence goes on along the minus strand of CANJKZ010001112.1, from coordinate 1,647,481 downwards.
CTCCACCACCTTCAACCATTTGTCGAAGACGACCAGCACGTCGCTTTTCTTCGCGATCGGCCTCACCCACACGTAGCGCGTCTTCCTGTCCTTCAAATACAGGAAGTAGAGGCTGCCATCGTTGGCGGCTACTCGAAACGGCCGCCAGAGGTCGATGTGCACCACGTCGAGTGCGTTCTTGGCGTCCGATCCTTGGTCGGGGAAGGTGTGCCGTGCAAGCTTGCCGCTGACGCAGGAGGCACACGGCAGATTATCTGCGGTCGACTTCTTGATGTCCTGACCAGCGGCGACCTCATGGTTCACCGAGCTCTTGATCGTGTCAACGCCAACGTGTGCAAGCCGTGCATGCCACATATCCAGGGTCGACTTTGTCGCCAACGTGATGGTCCGTAGGGCCACAACCTTCGTCGAAGTCGTCGTCGCCTTCGTCGAGCAGGGGCGCAGGTCGGTGCAGAGAACTTTGCCGGAGTAGCGTGCTCGACCAAGGACATCGCCGGCAGAAGACACCACCAGCATCTCTCTGCCGTCGTCATGTAGCTTCACGCCGTGCTCCTTGAGCTGGCCAGCAGATTGCAGGTTCTCGTGCACACCCAGAACGTAGAGTACGTCGGGGACGAGGACCTGCTTCCTAGCCTCCCCTTGTAGAGCAACAGTGCCTTTGCCTTCGACGCTTTGAAGTGCCCCGTTGAAGCCGCGGACGTGGCGCACGTCTCCACTCGGCTGCATGTTGACGAATGCCTCCTTTGTCCCCATCAAATGGTGTGAGCATCCGCTCTCGAGCAGCACGACAGTCAGGTTGGCTTGCACAGCAGCAGCGACCGCTTTGAAGTCTTTGCCAACCTCCAGCGCCAGCGAGATCGTCGGCTCCACCACGCTGATTATCGAGCACGAAGCCTCCTCGCCACGAGCATTGCCGCCATAGGAGTCGGCATCCTTCGTCGAAGACGTCTTCGACAGCTGCTTCTCCTTGCGTGGCTGGTTGTCCCGACGACGACGGCCACCTTCTCCCTTTCAGCAGTTGGCGTCCCGGTCGTCATCAGACTCGTCTCGGTTGGGACAGTCCTACAAGAGGTGGTCGGGAGCATCGCAGATGTAGCAACGACGACCTACTCGATGCGAGCCACTACTGTCGTGATCTCTACCTTTCGCCGACTTCCCGCGGTCGGCACCTTCCGCCGATTTCGCGTGCGATGACTTCCCACCACCACCTCCGGCAGACTTCCCACGCTGCCCCTGTTGGTGTCCCTGCTTTGCCGTGGCGACGTAGTTGGCCAGCGGAAGCAGTTCCGCAGGTCGCTCAGACTCCTGCACGAACTCGTCCTGGATGATGTGGCTAAAAAATGATCCTCGTTCAGACATCGAACTGTCAGCATCCGGTGCATCAGATTGTAGCCCAGGGGGAGGCCACTATTATCCGACGCAGATCGGCCAAAACTCGCCGCGCTCGATTGCAGTACTCGGTCGCCGATTCCTGCTCCCCCATCTGAATGTTGGTCAACCTTTTCTCCAGTTGACTGATGTAGAGGTCGTCGGTCGCTTTGTAGGTGCGCATGATGTACTGCCATGCTTGGTAGCCAGCATGCACTCGAAGTCCGCACGACTTCAATGCGACTTGCACCAGAGGCGAGCAACACCTCGAGTTGACCATGAAGGTCAGTAGATAAGCAGCGCAAAATTCCGGCCAGAGTTCAGAGTCGTCTGCGTCCGGCGTCTCAACATTGCCGTCGACGAACGTCTTCAACCCAGCGATCTCCAGCTGAGGCTCGATGGATTCAATCGACGTGATTAAGCCGTGTCGACCTTCGAGCGGCTTCGGCACAGCAATCTTGTCCGGAGAAAATTTAAAATATCCGTATGCCGGCACGATGCCTTCGTCTCGACAAGCCGACGCATGAGTCGCCGAAGTCGGCCTGACTCCACTCCGTAGAGGAGATTGACGTCGACCATTGATGTTGCCGTTTGAGCTGCCTCCAGTCGCAGACGATCGCAGCACTTGCGCCTGCACTCCGCCAATGCTGACATCGGCGGGCCGAATCACTCCGCGAACCCTCGTGCTTCCACTGCCGACAGCATTTCCGCCATCGCCTTCGTTGTGCACGGGTTGGGGAGAGGCGGACGCGTCGTCCGCTTCTGCACGGGGAGGGGGGTGCTCACGCGCCCAGTACGCTCGAGTTCTTAGGAGCAGAATCTCCAAGTCCGCCTCGCCGTACCCGTCAGCCTCGTGGCATGCCCGAACACCAGCCTCTCTCGCCTTCAGGTAATCTTCTACGCCTGATTCGACTACAGGGTCGACCATGGCGACTAAGACGGCTGCCGGCCTACAATGACTTAGGTAATGAACGCAGAAGTCGGCTATGTGAAGGTTCTAACGCGGCAGAAACTGCATGTGAAACGACAATGCATTGTGATTTTCACCTAACATGGTTGTTGCTCATGTTCTACAACGTTCATAGTTGTGCATGCTTTTACTGTTAGTAAAAACGTGTTTCAGGTTCAGTTTCCTTACTAAATCGAATTCTTCGAGATTACATGATTGGTCAAAATTTGATGTTTTGTGATTGGGCGAAATTCGCGCACTGGGAGCCAAGTAAACCTGGTCGACCAGAATCGCTCTGCTTGACGAAACACTCATCCGACTAAATTATGTCGACCAGCAATCTGTCGAAACACCGCCTATAAAAAAGGCTCGTCTTTGACACCGTTTGACTCCCGTCGACGAGCTCCTCCTAGATGACACCTTTGACTAAGCAGAGGAAACACTTCTACCTCGACCAATCAATCTCGTCGACAAACGACTCGTCACACACAGATAAAAGTCCCCGAAGTCGCCGACGACCACGAAACGAACACCGTTCTGTTTCAAAATGCCTGGTCGACTTTGCCCAAGCGAGGGCGGGGCCTTTTCTCTTCGACATCGTTGACCTGGAGCTGGTCGACCAAGGGTGTGGTCGACCGGGTGAGGTCGACTAGAGGTGGTAGTCGACTTGGGAGGTCCACGGGCACGTCGACATGGTTGCCCGGTCGACCAGGTTACCTGGGTGACGAGATTCTGCGGAGAAGTGTGACGTTCACCTAGGTAGTATTGGCGAAACCGACCTTGGTGGTGGTATACCGAGGTCGACGTGGCTGATCATATGCAGTCGTCAGCACGAGGTCGATTCAGTGTGTGCGCTGTGCAGGTGACAAGGCACGTCACACCAATCATCTGCGGAGATAACTATTGCAACGGGAGCTAGACTGCGGGCTAGGCACGGATGCTCGTGTGATCTCTGCGTTCGTTCGTTCCTTAGTCGTTTCCAAGTGCTAACACTGCTTGCTAGTTCACGGGGAAAATTGGCAAGAGTTTCACTAGGAAAACATAACAACAAAGGTCCAGAATGATTAGCATCAACATTGGCAACACTGACTACATCAGACCTAGCAAGGCTGCTGGTCCACTGCCAGCGCAGCACGGTCGACCGCGTGCCAGCACGACTTGGTCGATCGCGCTCCAGCAAAGCAGAGTCGAGGCTTGCCAACGTTGCAAGTCCGCGGTGCGCCAACGCTGCAGTATGTCGGCCGTACAGCGTCACATCCGCTCCACAACGGTGCACCAGCTTCGCACGTGCATGCTGCTGGTTGGCGCCCAACTCCCTGTCACACGCCCAGCGCAGACCCTTCACCCGTGACGACGCCCACCAGCCACGTCGACCTCGGGATACCACCCCCGAAATCGTACTTGCAGAAACACCCCGACGACATTCGCGCGCGTCGCCCGGGTATCCTGGTTGACCGGGTATTTCGCGGTCCTCCCACGATTTCTCGGCCACCGCGGTCCTCCCGCGGTTTCGTGGCTCCACGTTCCCCCGTGATTTCGTGGCTCCACGGTCCCCCGTGATTTCGTGGCTCCACGGTCCTCCGTGATTTCGTGGCCCCCGCGGACCACCACGGTTTCGTGGCTCCCACGGACCACCACGATTTCGTGGCTCCCACGGACCACCACGATTTCGTGGCTCCCACGGACCACCACGATTTCGTGGCTCCCACGGACCACCACGATTTCGTGGCTCCCACGGACCACCACGATTTCGTGGCTCCCACGGCTGCTCCGCCCAAGCGAGGACGGGGCCAAATACAACTCCCGTTGACATCATCTACGAGCACCTGCGAAGCAGGTGCGCTGCTGTCCAGCTAGAGCAACGTTAGAACGCCGTCGACTTGCAGCGTTGGCAGGCCGCGACTGTGCACTGCTGGAGCACGGTGGACCGAGTCGTGCTGGAACGCGGTCGACCGTGCTGCGCTGGCAGTCGATCGACTTGCATGCTAGCATCTGATGTAGTCTTGCTTGCCAACTTCATTGCTATTATTGTTGTCATGTTTTTCTAGTAAAACTCTTGAAAAATCTCCCTGTGAATCTGCAAGCAGTGTGTGCACAAGAAAACGACTAAGTGAAGGAACGCGATCACTCTAGCCCCGTGCCTAGCCTGTAGTTATATCCGTATGGTGCGGTGAGCGTGGACGGCACACGACTTACCTTTCAGTCTAGCCGACTTAGATGTCCCTTACCTAATTTGTTTTGTAGGCCAACAGCTGTGCGTTAGTCACCACCATGGTTGGTGTAGGTGACACTGGTGTTGCAGACACCTTAGAGGCACGGCTGGAAAACGCGAGGGGACGCCATGAGGCCAACGAGTACGGGCCAAACCTTCCATTGGCTGCCGTAGAGGTAGGCATCCGCACCATGTGGGCGGAGGAGCACCTTGTTCTATCTACCTCTCCTCGATCGGTGAACAACGATGGCGGCGTCGACGTGGGTGTCAACACAAGTGGTGACCAAGTCGGTAGCAGTACGTGAGGCACGTTATTGAGGCAGCGATGAGTAATACACGCCGGTGAAGTCGGCGGCGTTCAGGCGCGAAAAACCCAATCATCAACAACTACAAGCTCATCGCAGGGTGACGTTGGAAGACGTTGAAGTGGTCTGGCGCCGATGTCGGCGACCCACATGACTGCGGGAGGGATCGCTTTGAGCTACGGCTACTTCAAGTTCACGCCGAACAGGATCCTGCTCACCCCCCTGCTAGTCGGTCGACCCGACATTCTCACGTGGAAGGAGGCGATCTAGCCCCAGATGGAGACGGCCGGGCTGATGGGCTTTGCCGCCGGCACCGTGGCAACGTCGTCAGAAAACTACTTCGACCTGCGTGCGGAGTTCTGTGTTGTGTAGCTGCTGACCTTCACGGTCATCTCGCGGTGCTGCTCGCCGGGCGTGAAGATCGCCATGAAGCCATCCAATGACTACTTGGACGCCGGCCAACAGGCTTGGCACTTCATCGAATCGAAGTACCAGGTCACTGACGACCTGTACATCGGCCAGCTCGAGGAGCAGATGACGCATCTGCGGATGGGCGGCCAGGAGACAGCGACCGACTACTGCAACCATGCCCGGCGACTGTTCACCACGATGCGGATGGCCAGTGTCCAGTACTCTACGGCGTCGTACGTCACGCACGTCCTCAAGGGGCTCACGATAGCTACAACCTGATGAAGCGGATGTCGGTGGTGCCGAGCACGCGGGCGACTCTCAATAAGAACTCCCTGACCTCGTACATCCTCAGGGACGAGGCAATGAAGGAGGCCAAGCGGTCCAACGAGCTCCTGCCGCAGGTGAACTACGCCGCCCCGGCTGGCATGTGGTCAACCGGCGTGGGAATGTGGCGGCGGTAGAAGCGGTGGTGCACGGCCGGCCAAGGATGCCGAGAAGACGAAGTCGGCCAAGGATGGCGGTCGTGGAGGAGGAGGTCGGTATCGGGAGTGCCACAGCCCCGACCACCTCTCTTTTGAGTGCTCCAACCGCAGTAATTCGGACGACGATGACGCCAAGGGAGGCAGCGGGAGGTCGGCCAGTCGTCGTCCACGTCGCGGACACGAAGGAGAACGGGGTGGATCTGAAGGAAGACGACGACGGGATTTCGCTCATCACGGCGGCAAGAGAAGTGCTCGGTCGGGCGACGTACACCGGCCGTGTACTCTGCACCGATCTGCGTCCCTGCTCGGCAAAGTCGACGACGCATATGACGGAGGTGGTGGCCCTGCGGGCGATAGTCTCGGAGACAAAGTCGACGCTGGGCAGGTGGCACGCAAGGCTTGCGCATGTGAGCGTTGACATCATCACGAGTTCGGCGAAGCACAAAGTCGCCACTGGCCTAGACATCAAGCCGTCGGCCGGTATCGACTCGCCGTGTGTCTCGTGCGTCAGCGTGATGCTGGCGCGGCACACCTTCCCCGACCAAGGCTCGGATTCGGAGGATGTCCTAACTGTCGTACACATCGACCAGTGCGGGCCGTTCCGGGTAGCTGCCAAGGACAGAAGCCTGTATTTCTTGCTGGTGAAGGACCGCAAGACCCGCTACATGTGGGTGAGGCCGGTCGCCAACCGGTCCAACGTGCTGCAGGAGTTTGTGCGGTGGCTGGCGGTGGCTGAGCGGCAGACAAAGAAGTCGGTGCTGATGCTGTGCTCTGAATGGGGAGGGGAGTTCCTCGGGAAGGACTTCACCGCCATCGTGGACGGCAAGGGGATCGTCCATGACCTCACCTGCCCATACACCCGTAGTAGAACGGCATGCGGACGGTGGTGGAGTCGGTGCGGCCGATGCTGCTGCACATAAGTGTGCAGCACCAATAATGGCACCTTGCTCTGCGCCAGGCCGTCTAGGTCCCCAACTGCCTTGAGAGGTCGACGCCGCCGCCGGGGACGACGCCGTACCAGCTGCTCTCCAAGAAAAAGCCCGACTTGTCGCTAGCCCTCGTGTGGGGCTGTATGGCGCAGTTCCTCGTCCTCGAGCAGCAGCGCCGTGGGAAGCTGAAGCCGAAGGCCAGGTGGGGCCTTCACCTTGGCGTGTCGGAGGAGAGCATGGGCCGGGAGCTCCTCGACATCGCTGACAACCGGGTGGTTACCATGTCGAACGTGGTGTTCTATAAGACCATGTCGCTGGAGGTGTGGAGTCAGAGCACGGGCCGGCGTCAGAGTGGACGCCGGTCAACACACCGACCGACACCTCGACGGCGACACTTTCCCCTACTCGCCGAGGTCAGTGAGCTTGCTGATGAGGACGCCGAGGTCGTCCGCCCTCTTCCCCTTCCCCTGCCCCTCCTGCCCCACCCCTTGTGGCCGACCTGTGTGGGCTGACTACGGTGTCGGCCTCCGGCAGTGAGGTGAGACGTATGGCGTCGCTCGTGGCGCTGGCTAGGAGCATTGCTGGTGGCCAACGTGACGTCTAGCAAGTCGGCATGGGAGTGAAGTCGACGCGAACAGGGGAGGAGCAGACCCAGGAGATGCAGCCGAATTTGGTGAAGCTGACGAAGGAGGCATCGGTAGGGCAGCAGCCGATAGGGGAGCAGGCAGCAGCAAAGCCGACCAAGGAGCAGTCCGCAACTGGGCAGTTGGCAGGAGAGCCGACCGCAGGGGAGAATTCGGCAAGGGCGCCGACTATGGTGCAGCATGGCACTGAGGGCAGCGACACCAGTGACGATGGAGGAGACGCTGAGGAGTCCACCGACAGCGACGTGGTGGAGGTCCAGCCTGGACCACGGCGTATAGGGTCGATATGGTGTGTGCGCTGTGCAGGTGACAAGGCACGTCACGCCATTCATCTGCGAGCCTGTGCGAAGCAGGTGCGCTGTTGTCCTGCTGGAGCAACGTTGGCACGCCGTCGACTTGCAGGGTTGGTGGGCCGCGACTGTGCTGAAGCGCGGTCGACCAAGTCGTGCTGGAATGCGGTCGACCGTGCTACGCTGGCAGTCGTCCTGCTTGCATGCTAGAATCTGATGTAGACTTGCTTTCCAGCTTTATTGTACCATTGTTGTCATGTTTTCCTAGTGAAACTCTTGCCAATCCTCCCCGTGAACTAGCGAGTATTGAGAGCACATGAAAACGACTAAGGAAGGAACGCAGAGATCACTCATACCCCGTGACTAGTCCGCAGTCTAGCTCCTGTTGAATTAGTTGTCTCCGCAACAACGACGACAACGGCGACGACGACAAGATCGACAATGGCATTTCGGCAACAGTGTGAGGGGCATTGATGCGCACGTGGTTCCATGAATTTCGGTCTCGAAATAAGACAAAATATATTTTATTTTTCGGTTCCAAACTATACCCAGATGCTGGGGTCTGGTGAGCTGATGGAAACAGCTCGTAAAAGAGTGACCGGCTATAATACGACCAAAATTTCCAAAAAACATGTTTCCACCTCCCACATTTAGACTACGGGCTAGGCACGGGGTAGGAGGGATATTTGAGTTCGTTCCTTAGTCGTTTCCTTGTGCTCTTACTGCTTGCTAGTTCACGGGGGAAATTGGCAAGAGTTTCACTAGGAAACGTTGACAACAATGGTACACAATGGCAAGGCAACAACGACTACATCATATGCTAGCATGCAAGTCGGTCGACTGCCAGCGCAGCACGGTTGACCGCGCTCCAGCATGGCTTGGTCGACCGCGCTCCAGCAGTGCAAGGAGACGGCCTGCCAACAGTGCAAGTCGACGGCGTGCCAACGCTGCAGCAAGGTGGCTGCATTGGACCCGCGGGACAGCAGCGCACCCGCTTCACAGGTGCTCGCATATGATTGGAGGGCTGTGTCTTGTCCCGAAATCGCTCTCGTGTTGACGACTGCACCCGATCCTCCACGTCGACCTCAGGATACCACCACTGAGGTCGGCCTCGCCAGAACCACCCGAGCGACCGTCGCAGTCCTCTGCAGAACCCCGTCGCCCGGGCAACCTGGTTGACTGGGCAACCACCACGTCGTCCAGCTTCTCCTTGTGTTCGTCGACCACCCAGGCCGACGACCATCACTGGTCGACCACACCAAGTTGATCGCACACCCAGTCGACCAGCCCCAGGTCGACCACACCAAGTTGACCGTGCACCCACTGGACCAGCCCCAGGTCGACCTCACTCCTGGTCGACTAGCCCCAGGTCGACCAGCACACCTGTCAGCCGACAACCCAAGTCGGCTTCCCCAAGTCGACGTCACCAAGTCGACGCCCTCCACATATCGACCTCCCAAGTCGACCTCCCGAAGTCGGCGCCCATGCATTGGCCCCCGTGCAGATCGGCCAACCTCGTCGACCAGCTCTCTGACTGCTGTAGGCCGCTGCACCTCCCGCACACCCGACCACGAGGTCGGCTCCGCCCAAGCGAGAACGGGTCCAAAAACACCTCCCGTTGATATAGGTGAGGACTTACGGTTTTATGGCGAGGAACGCCAACAAAGAACATGGTTAAAAGTGCGCAACACCAACATGGTGAAAACATTAGATAATTTTTGTGGAGATTTCAGGTGTACGTACGACATCGATGTACAAATTTGGGGGAAGCAAGTGCAATAGAGCAAAGGGGGGGGATAAGGGTACTTTCATCCCCTCGACAAATGGTTCGGCGAGTCTCGACAAAACCGTGGAGTCGTCGACGTCATCTAACACTAATAATGTATTTGAAAACATCTACATGAGTCACATTTGATAAGATTACTTCTCCTACGACCATTGCCAACTCTCAATATTTGACCTTGCCACCAATAATATTCGTCAACAACTTTCGTAACACCCCCAATTGCACGGCCAGATGATTTTAGGACGTGATACATCCAACTCTACTTTCGACAAAACATTCCACTCGGCGATAATAGATTTCGCCACGTTGAATACTCCCAAACACTGCCATTTTTTTTGTGGCGACAAAAAGAACAACTCGAGTTCTTGATTTTTTTCGTCACGAATCATGGGGCATTTCATAGGGTTCGCCGTTGAAAGTTTTATGGGCGCGTCATACTTGGGTTTTTCCATCAACCTCACCGTTGATACGATTTCGCCAGCGCATCTGTGAGAGTACGACATCCGTTCTTCTCAATGGGAGTTGAGTGTTGGCCCCGTCCTCACTTAGGCGGAGACGACTCCGTAGTCGGGTGTGCGGGGAGCGCGCCGACCAGCTGCAATGGGAGACGCCAACTAGGGCTGCTACGGGGCCACTACCATGCCGCTGACGACGGGGAGCCAGCGGTCGACTTCAACCCAGTGGCCGACGAGGGGAGACGTCGATCTGGGAGGGGCGCCGACTCGGGAGAGCACCGACTTTAGGAGGTTAACTTGGGAGGTCGAGCTGGGAGGCGTCGACTTGGTCACGGTGACCCGGGAAAGCCGGCTGGGTGCAGTCGGTGACCAGCAGGCCTGGTCGACCAGAAGTGGTTGACCTGGGGGAGTGGCCAACTTCGTGAAGTCGGCAGAAGGTGGTCGTCGACTTGGACAGTCGACGGGAATGAGGAGCAACACTTGGTCGACTTGGTTGCCTGGTCGACCAAGTTACCCGGGCGACAGGAAACTGCGGAGGTGCGCGACAATCGCCCAAGTGGTTCTAGCGATGGCGACCTTGGGATGGTATCCTGAGGTTGACGTGGCTGGTCAGGCACCGTCAGAGGCACGTGGTCGACTTGTCGTGTGCGCTGAGCGGAGATAACTCGCACAATGGGAGCTAGTCTACGGGATAGGCACGGTTGAGAGGTTGATCTCTGTGTTCCTTAGTTGTTTGCTTGTGTATTCTCTACTTGCTCATTCACGCTCCCGCTCCTCCCTCTCCAACCTGTCAAAACGCTGCATACGGGTCAGGAAACGTACAGTGCACGGTGTAGGCGCCGCAGTGCCCGTGTCTCCGGCTCCAGCATCCCCAGAACCAGAACCTCCACCAACAACACCCTCAGGAACTCCAGTGCCTCTGGCAGGAACATCCCCAGGCTCCACAGCGACTGGCCGCGGAGGCGAACGAGGAGGGAACTGCGGAACAGACGGGAGCCAGGGGGTGAGGCGGGGCGAGGCCGCTGAGACGAGACAGCCGTGTCCTCCTCAGGAGTGGTCTCCACTCTCACACCCCCTGCACCCCCAGAGCCGGCACCACGGGCTCCAGCAGCCTCACCCTCACCCTCCGCAGCTGCACCTTTCGCACCTCTAGACACGACAGGAACAAGACGCTGCAGGGGAGATGACGGCGGTGTGACGTGCGACACACCGTGCGACAGGGGGGGACTACTAGGGCGACTGAGGGGGGGCTCAGTGGTGAGGAACAGTGGAGGGGAGAAGGTCTCAGAACCTCGGTGAGAGCGACTCCTGTTGTAACTGACCGACTCGTCGAAATTGACGTCTTGGGAACTGAAGAATTGGCAGGTAACCGGGTCGTAGAACTGCAAGCCGGAGGTGTCGAGTGGGAAGCCAAGAAAGACGCAGGCACGGGTGCGTGAAGACAACTTGTTCGCGCCAGGGGCGCGAACGTGGGCCAGGGAACCCCAGACGCGGTAGTCAGCTGCTATACGCGGAGAACCTGTCCAAAGGGAGACCGGCGCCACCTATGGCCGTGCGTCACTAGGCCACGGTCACTAGTTTCGGCGTCACCCCAAAACCGTGGTGTAGCGGGAGTAATCGTCCACCACGATCAGGAAGTAGCGCTTCTGACGTGGGCCACGGACCAGGGAGGGGCCCCAGACGTCCAAGTGCAGTGTCTGGAAGGGAGCCGTGGTGGGGGGGAACGATGAGGAGTGAGGGGCAGCACGCTGCCGACCCTCGACACAAGGAGTGCACGACGGCGCAGGCGAGCGAGGAAGCCGGGCAAGCGACTCTGGGAGACCGGAGACCAGACGGCGACGTACCATCCTACTGAGACGTAGGAACGACGGGTGACCTAGACGGTGGTGCCAAAGGACCGACAGGTGTGTGAGTGACCGACATGTCAGGATTCCAGCTACTAATCACTGGGATAAAATGGGTATTTGTGTAGCGGGTGAGTGCGCCATAACCCCCCAGGCCAACGTGCCTATAACCCTTCCCTAGGATCAATCAAGGATCTCAAATGGACCTTTGACACGCCCCCGCACTGGGATGCCCGAGGTGTACATACTGGGATTCGAACCCAAGACCTTTGTGCTGATACCATGTAAGGATCCTAGCCACTAACCACTGGGATAAAAAGGCTTGTTTGTGTAGCGGGTGAGTGCGCCCATAACCCTCCAGGCCAACGTGCCTATAACCCTTCCCAAGGATCAATCGGGGATATCCAGTGGACCTCTGACACGGTAGTCGCGCGACACACAACTACCTGACCTGACCTGACTTGACCTGTCCTGACCTAGTGTGGTAGGACCCAGCGTGTAAAGAGTACAGACCAGAGCCCGGCTCCCTGCGGAAAGTGGCCATAGGCACTCTAGTGGCATTGACTATGCAGGAGGCAACAGGCTCATCCAGAGGGAAAGTGGTAAAAACTTCGAGGTCGTGGAGGTGACTGACACCTACCAAGTTCCTAGAGAACGATGGGGTGTAGTAGCCTGTGAGAAACTCAGAGGGAGCTGCTGGACACGGGAGAATGGTAGTGCTGTGGGCAACTACAGATCCCAAGGCGACAGTGTCTGGAGTGTGCAGTGGCGTGACGTCGGTGCAGTCACGAAAGAAACAGCTGGACGCTCCAGAGTCTAGGGCGGTGACGTTGCACCTGATGCAGTGACAATGGCTAGTACTAGACTAGTAGTAGCAGCAGCTCCCACACTAAGAACCTCTGAGGCGCCTGGACTGGAAACTACACAAGCACCAAGACTGGAAACACAGGTCTCAACCTCAGCTGCGGCTCCCACGTACCGGTGTGTGTACTGGCCGAGTCTGACAGGGCCCTGCGGTGGAGGCTGCCACTGGCGCTGCTGCTGAACCCGCAGCTGCTACTGCTGCCGCGGTTGCCACTACTGGTGCTGCGGCCACAGGTGCTGCAGCCACGGCTGCTGCCACAGCCACGGTTGTTGCTGCGGCCACCGGTGCTACTGCCACTGCTGCTGCTGCGGCCACCGGTGTTGCTGCCACCGCTGATGCTGCGGCCACTGACGCCACATCGAAATGGCACAGTAGTACGGGGGTAGGGGCCAGTCGAGGCGGCAGTACCAGTGGTAGGTGACAGCGAGTGCGGTGGGGAGTGGTCTAGTGTAGTGGGAAGTAGTGTAAAGTCGGTCGGATGCGTTTGAGAGCGGTTTGGCGTGGGCTAGTGCGGAGGGGAGCGGTCAGGTGCGGTAGGGTACGGCCGGATGTGGTCTAGTGCGATGGGGAACAGTCTAGTGTGATGGGGAGTGGTCTAGTGCGGTGGGAGCGGTCGGGAAGAAGCATGGGCAGTTGGATGTGGTCTAGTGCAGTGAGGAGCAATCTTGTGTGGTGGGGAGTGGTCTAGTACGGTGGGGAGCGGTCTAGTGCGTGGAAGGCACAGGTAGAACCTGGCGAAGGCACGGGCGTCTGCTGCTGGTGTTGGCTGCCGCTGCATAAGTTAGCTGCTGTTGCTGGCGCTAGCTGCTGTTGCTGCCAGAGGCTGCTGTTGCTGGCGCTAGCGACTGCTGCTGGCGCTAGCTGCTGCTCGCACTGGCGTGGGGCGGTGTGCTGCAGCCGCTGCTGATCGTGCTAGCGCACGACGTCCGACGGGCGCGGGTGGCTAGGGCGAGGGTCGAGCGAGCTCGGGCGAGGGTGAGGCGGTGGGCGCGGCAATCTAGGGTTACAAGGACTAAGGCGACGGGCGCTACGGGTGACGGGCGGGCGACGGGTGACGCGCAACCTAGGTCCCGACAGGAGTGTCCGCGAGGGGGGGAGGGGGGGGGGCGCTACGGGATGTAGAGGGGCCTGCGGGGGCTGCGCTAAATCCGAACGGGAGCGCCCACGGGGGGGGGGGGAGAAGAGGGGGCGCACGCTACGGGACGGACGAAGGGGACGAACTAAGGCCCGTGGGCTGATGGGACATGCCAAGGGCGCTACGAGCAACGAGCCGCGAACGGACGGCGAACGGACGGCTGACGGGTAGCTAACGGGCGGCTACCGAGCAGTTAGCATGTGAAGCCTTAAAACGAGCGAGCCAACGGGTGGCGAGCGCGCTACGAGCGGCTATCGAGCAAAGAAGGAGCAAACCCAAGAGCCACAAGAGTCGTCCTCAGTGTGTCGTGCCACTCGCGAGGCGCCTGGCGGAGACCGTAGACTGGCCGCCGGAGGCTCCACTGGGTACCTGCAGAAAACGACCCAGTGAAGCCAGGTGGGCGGCGCAGCCAGATCTCCTCTTGCAGGCTGCCCTGTAGGAAAGCAGTGCTGAAGTCAAGAGAGTGAAGCTCGTAGTCACGCTGAGCAATATCCGGAGAGTGGTCATCTTCGAGGTAGGGGGAAAGGTCTGAAAGAAGTCGTTCTTAGGGATGACGATGCATGGGGATGACCATGGGCTGTTCGAAGGGCGAATGACTCGTTGCTTGAGCAAGGTTTGGACCTCCTCCTCGATTCTAGCGCGCTCGGAAGGTGAGACTCGGTATGGCTTGTGGGCTATCGGTTTGGTGTTCCCCGTGGCAATGTGGTGGCGGATGGTGGGATGGGTGCATATCGTCTCCTTCTCAGTGGAGAAGATGTCCCTATACTCCACCAAAAGCGTCCGCACCTCCTTCTGCTGCTGCTCCCCTAACTCGTGGTTCAAGGAAACAAACAGATCCTCAAACGCGGGGCATGCTACCCTAGGCGCCTCTTTTTTGAGGGTGTAGTAACTCCCTAGGATGATCCTCCCCTCGTCCCCACTCTCGGCTGCCACGTAGTTCCACTTCTCGGCTGCCGGGTAGTTATACATCTCGAAGAGATGGTCCGTACTAATCAGCTTCCTCCTCTTATCATAAACCAGCTCCCCCTCCTCCCATTTGTGGTTCCGATACTCCTCTCCGTCCACCATGGAATCTCCTTCCCACTTGGCCTCGTTCTCCTCTCCCACATACTTCTCCACCATCTCATCATACTTCTTGTCCCAACCAATCCCCGTGCCTATCGTATCCCAAGCCCCTATCTCATCCGCCGTTGGGCTCCCAAAGTTATACCTCCAAGTCTCCTCCTCCTCTCCTCCAACCTCCTTATCCTCCTTTTCCTCTGCTTCCTCCCCGTCTCCCTCCTCGGAATCCTCCTCACTTGATGCCTCCTCCTTACTCCCTTCCTCCTCTTGCTCCCTTAGCCATAGGTAATACTCATCCTCTTCCTCCGCATTCAACTCCAATCTCCCTTCCTCCTCTACTATGACTATCCTCCTCTCCTCCATCCACTTTAGGAAGTCCTGCTCCTCCATCCACACCTTGATGCGCTCCTCATCCTCCTCGTAGATGTTCCTGTGGATTGTGTGGGAGGGGAGGAGCACATAGGAGGGGCGGCCACCACCACCCAAGGGTCCCGTGGTTATGGGTACCGAGTCGGTCTCCGTGGTGTTAACTTGGTAAACTATCTTCCCCTTACTAGTCAAGATATCCGCGTAGGCCGAATAGATCCAGTCCTGCCCTAGGAGCATATCGTATGTGTTTGCTCCCGTCATTGCAATGTCCACCGGTAGAGTCAGCTTCCCTACCCTAACTGGTACGTCCGGCAAAACTCCCCACGGCTTCGAAGTCTCCCCGCTAGAGGTGTTGAATTCTATAGTGGTATCTTGGATGTACGGTTGGAGCCCGAGCTTTGTAGCTATCACGTGGGATAGGGCGGTTTGGGAGGCTCCTGAGTCAACTATGGCTGTCATCCGATTCTTCCCGAGGTACACGTCACACTGTGGGATCTGAAAAATTAGGTTACTAGCTCTAGGCGCCTCCTTCTCCTTCCCCTTAGCCTCCACCGGTGCGGCTGACATTACTTTTGCCACTCCTTGCATAGCGGCTGCCCCTTCCTCTATCTCCTCATTCCCCTTTTTCAATGCCTCCATCAGCTCCTTTCTCACCTTGTCACTGTCTTCGATGTAGTTCCACACACTCGCACTCACGGGTGTGAGCTTGAGTTGATCCACCACATTGTGGAGGTGGGGAGGGCCGAGCTTCTCGCCTTTCCCCTCACAAACCTTGACCCCCTTGCCTCCTCTCCTCTCCAACATCCGCTAACTTCTTCCTTAACTCCTCCCTTGCCTCATCGATCCCCCATCCTTCTGGATCCCTAATGGCTATCCGCTTCCTTTCCCCCACCAACATCTCCACTCCACCCTCTTCTCCATTCAAGAATTCCGCTATGGTCATGCTCGGCTTTGACTTCTCCATAATCTGCTGCATCACGTTCATGGCTGCCCTTCCCTTGTTAGGGCACTCCCTAGCCATGTGCCCCTCCTTCCCACACTGATAGCACTTAAATCCTCCTCCTCCAGCTCCTCCTCCCGGCCTAGGTAGGATACCTGCTCCCCTACCCTGCTGCATTTGAGTCAGCTGCATGGTCAACCTCTCCAACTGCTTCGTGATCTTATCCACATCCGACTCCCTCTTCTCCTCTACCTTCTTCTCCTCCTTTTCTTTCTCCTTTGGCTGCGCGTAGGTCACAAAGTACTTAGCGGCTTCCTCCGCGGCCTCCAATGATAACGGCCTCCCCCCCAACACTTTCTCCCTCAATCCCGGGTCCTCCAATCTCTCAATGAAAGCTCTCACCATCATGGCGACCGGGTAGTCTTTCACGTAGGAGGCCAATTGCCTCACCTCATCCGCCAACTCCGTCACCGTTTGCCCCTTTTTCTGCTTCAAAGTCGTCAGCTTATGCATCACGGTCGCCGTGGACTCCCAAACGAAGCGATCCTGAAACGCTTGCTCGAACCCCGCCACCATCGTGAAGTTCTTGCTTTCCGCCCAAATATAGGTAGAGTCGGTCAGATGCATGAGTAGGTAATCCAACTTTTGCTCTCGTGTTCGCGAGGAAGCACCTCATTGCCCTCGTGGCTTGGCTTAGCCACACCTTGGGGTCAGGAGAGCGTCCATCAAACCGCGGGAGCTCGCCCATAGCTGCAGCAATCGTCGACATGGTATTAGTAGAAGTACTCACAAGGTCCGTTTTCTCAGCCAAAGAGACCACAAAATCACTAACTTTTAAAACTTCCTGACCACTCTTCTTAAGCATCACCCGGATACGTATGACCTCTCTTACTCCACTTGTAGTACGAGACTCCCTTCTTGGATAGCACTTCCTTCCTCGTAGAGTTGCAGCCCTCTCCTCAGGCTCTTCTCCACTTGAAGAGATGCTCCTCCCAAGGTAGACTCCAAGGGTACTCCAAGGTAGCTTGAGTGGGCCAAGGTACAAGGTAGCTAGAAGGTTGAGAGAGCTTGTGGCATTGGTAAGAATGCACTATGAGAATATTATAAATTGCACACAACCTACAAGGACTTATATAGTTGAAGGGCATACCCAAACCACCATCCTTCTATCTTATTCATGCAATCCTAGGAATCCTTCCCTTATTAGTCGAAGATCCTAGCAATCCGGCCAACCAATGAGAGTGCTCCGTTGAGCTCACCCATATCTCCAAGGGAATCTCCACCAAAGAACCTTCCTTGTTGCCTTCCTCATTCCCTTTCCATGCTCCTTCCAAGCTCCTTAGCCAATAGATCATCTCATAGCTCCACCAAGGAAACTTCCAACAAGCCACCTTCCAAGGAACCTTCCACTTACTCTTATTCCCAAGGAAACTTCTTTATGACCAGCCCATCCTCCTTAGTGCAAATCCCAGCTACATGCATAATAATAAAGGGTAAACCTTAGTAAAATACCCTCTATAAGCACCAACCCTCTTATAAATAACCCGAGGGTAAACTCAAACCAATAGACCTTACCAAGATCAAGGGATTTATCTTTAGAAGTTTAGTGTTTATGTTCAGCACTACAATCACTCCTACCCCGTGCTTACCCCGTAGACAAGCTCCCGTTCTACGGGTTATCTCCGAAGGGAGCGGACTACGTTGTCGGGTGTAGCGATGGGCGACGGAGCTGGTCGCGGGTGACTGTTATGTGACGGCGACGAAGGAAGCGTCGGCGGTGTCCATGGCAACAGGACGGGCCGGCGGCGTCGGGCATTGAGTGCGCACGTTCGACGGCCAAGGTAAAGTTGTAGAGAGAGACACCAGCTCGCCCGAACCGCAGAAGTTTTATATTAAATTATCTAACTCTTAGCGACCTAAACCAAGAGATACAAAAGTATGTTTGAAGAATGGAATCCCAGGCTCGTGCATGAAATATTGAGTGCTACGCCTTTCGAAGGTGGTGGCTCGGAATGAGTAGCAGGGTATAGGGACGCGAATGAAGAGATGCGGTCGAACTCTACGGTTTGAAAAGATTAACCTGATGAATCAAACACGAACAGGTGTGAAATGAGTCGAGTTTCAGGAGGAAGCAAAATGGTGGAAGGTGTGAGGAAGATGTTTTTTGTGGATGTTGTCGTCTCTTCTCGCACGGAGGGGGCAAGCAAGCCCAGACCTGGTCGGGGTAAAGTTTGCAGAGTGTTTAGTTTACTGATGTCAGAAGTGGCATGGTGGAATTATATCTGCCACACTGCAATGAATTTTGGCTGATCATATAATTAGTCAACCTACAACGACAATGCTACGTACCAGAATAGATACGGACTTCAAGGCGAGCCATCTAACGGTGCTACAATATCATAGAAGCCCCTAGACAGTGGAAGAGAGAAATATTGGAGATGGTTGGTCGATGACAGACCCCAAAACCGAAAGCTCATTCGACGGAAATCGGGAAACCTTTCCCGCACCCGTGGAACGACCACGTTTACGGCAACAAGAGCTGTATGTTCACGTGCGATGAGTGATGCACGTTTTGACAAATAAATAGAATGGCGCACATTTGATTACAGATTAATACGGAGAGAATAGTCGAGGGGGCAGGGTGCGTCATGTATCAAACTTTGACAAAGGGGTGTGCTAAATACTGGAGACTGCAATGAAAGGGTTGGTTTAATTCCATGACTTGTACGCACTGGATGGTTTGACTAGCGAATCCACTACACTCCAAAAGACAGGCTAACCAAGGTATAACGCCCTATTCTCCAGAGGCCCGGCCCGAGCTCTGATGGCTGAATTGACGCGCGCGGCAGCAGAGGCCTTGCGGTTGGGTGCCAGTTTCGATAAGGAACGCGTTGTGTTCCTGCGGTTTGTACATCTACAATACATAAATTATTTCGGAACCGCTAGTAACGCTTTTAAACGTTCCCCACCCTTCACTCTGTTGCCTGAAGTCGTGTGCAAGCTTGGTCAGAGCTTTGGTAACGCGACATGCTGACACACGCATAGATTCTCTGCCCTCTTGCCCGAATATTGTTCGAGCAACTGCATCTCGGCGGCTACGAAGGCGTGCTCGGTCAACCGGCACTTTACTCGCGTAGCAGAAGTGTCGTCGTTGGCAATTACTACCTCCTATGCCACATTCAATACCGACCATTGTCATCTCCAACCAGCTCGGCATGATCAACCCATCCATTCCAACCTGCTGCATAGCCCTTCACGCCGCTGCCAAAACCAGCCGGATCCCCACAGCTCTCCTACTTCCTCACCATGCGCCCCAGAGGCCCGCGCCCACGCCCTGGTGGTCCACGCACGTGCCCCTCGCCCACGCCCGGGCCCCGGCGACCCGCGCCAGCAACCTGGCGGCCCGCGCCCCTCACCTGCACCCCTTGCCCGCGCCCCCGCCTCGCGCCCTTGCCCCGCTCCCCCGACCCGCGCCCCCGCCCCGGCGGCCCGCGCCCGCGCCCCGGCGGCCCGCGCCCCCGCCCCGGCGGACTTCAGAGACGAGAGTTGGCTGAAGTAGTTTGGAAGATATTTCAGGGCGACAGCTCCCCAAAATCTGCCGGCAAGACAGCAAGCGGGCAACCTCAGATTTCAGGTTGTGCAAGCTGCACAACGAAGTGAATCTGGAAGCAATTTGGCTGATCTTGTATCGATCCACGTGGAAGGATTCCAGAGACGACAACTGGGTCAAAGAGTCGAGAGGATCTGAGAGTTGCAGGCCCGCCCACCAGTGTCAATTCTTTTTGGGCGGGCCGCTCCCCAAAATCCGATGGCATGACGGTCAGCAATCGTTTTTTTCTCTTTTTTTTTTTTCAGGCTGTGCAAGCTGCCCAGGGAAGTGAATCCGAAAGGCGGCTGCCGGATCTTGCATTGAACCGCATGTAGGGACTCTAGAAACGAGAGCTGGTTGAAAGAGTCCGAACTGAAAATGGAAAGTCTTCCAACTCTCCAAAATTCCTACAAGACGAGCAACTCTCCGAAATTTGTTAGCAAGACAACAAGTTGGCACCCACAGATCCTAAGGCCATGCAAGGTGCTGGGGGATGCGAATTCGTCTGTCACATTGGTTAATACGTTGCAGCAAGTGAGGCGCATCTCTTCAAGCGATGGCAACAAGCCTGAGATGCCGCCAGGAATACGCTTGAGAGCACTGGAGTCTGCACTAGAGAGATTGGAGGGATGCTAAGAGCACGACCGAGGAGGAAGATTTGTTGATTTTGAAGCAAATATCAACTAAGAGGTTGTCTACACCCAATGATGAGCGTTGAGAGGTTAGAGAGATGCGACAGCAGTGGATCCAAGAGCACCGGGGCGTCGGTAAAAAATAGAGAGCGCAGATTCACGTACTGAAAGAACAACGACGGTGGCATTTTGCCATGTTTTAAGCGGTGGAGGGTTAGCTGCTCTAGCTGCGGGCAGCCATGTAGAAAGCGGTCCAGCCCACGCGTAGTCACCAAGAACCTATCTTTCCACTCATCGCGTTTTCAAAAGTGCATGGTCTCTCTGGTGCTAGGTGCACCACTTTCAGTTTGCCCATCACGAGTTAATGTGAACCAAGAAGTCGTCGGTGAGGTTCTCTACGCTCTCAGTGGAGAGATGCAGATATTATCATTTTTAAACACACATAGTGTTTTTTAAAATTGTGTATTGTGAAAGCGAAGTTGCTCGTACTACACAATTGGCATCGTCGAAGCGCGCTAAACGCTCTTCTCCAACTACAAAAACTGTGGGTTGGAGTTCATTTTCCTCCACCCACGTTTCTCTATTTTCAAACGGCTCACTCAACATTTCCGCTCACGCAGTTTATCCCTCCGCTCAACAAGCTGGCTAGAACAAAATCGCTTTCTAGAGGCGAGTCACCCTCGACTTTACTGGGCGACATTTTTAACTTTAATCACTCAATGATAGCACCGACGCCGACACTTAACAACGGGAACTCGTCCAACCCCGCTTCCGACTCTGACCGTAACACCTGCGATTTGGCGGACAAACGCCGTAACAAGCGACGGGCAGAAGATGGACCGCCCGCCCCGACTGCTGTGGACGTGCTGCTGGGCGGGCTTGAGGTCAACAAATTGGCCGACGCCCAGCAGCACCCTTCGGCGCCTGTGGCGCCAGTGGCACCTGCGGTGCAAGTGGCGACGGCTGCTGGCGCGACACACGCAACTGGCACCGAGCACACGCCATCAACCGCGGCTGGACCGTCGCGTTAGCGCCAGAGGAGGCGGACAGCGGTCTCCTCGTCTGACGCGACGACCGCCCCTGCGTTGATGCAGGCGTTGACCCCGGACCAGGTCAACGCGCTGCTGTCCCTTCTACAGCAGCAGCCCGTCAGCGTTACAGCAGCGGAAATTGCACTACCCGCTGCATCTGCGTCGGCTAAAAAAGAAAATACGAGAAGGGAAAAAGGCACGCGAGGAGCAAGGACGAATCGGCACGACAACGACACCGACGACTCTGAAGATGAATCCAGTGAGGCTCCAATCAACAATGTTAATTTTATTGGCACGGAACACCTTCCCCCCCTCCCTTCTTCTAACCTCACATTTTCGGCGGCGACATTCGTCAATGACTCCGTGCAAGAGCAAGCGGAGCTGCTGGAGGACTTGCGCGCGTACCTGCTACGCGCGGAATACAAGGCGCAGCGAGGGGACCCGGCGGGCAAACTCGAACTCATCTCACACGCTCTCAACCTCATCTCGGGGCGGATCGAGGTGCTTCAAGTGGAGGACGCCTCCGACTTCAGCACGGCGAAGCGCTTCAAGTTGTACCAGCAGAAGAGCCTGCTGACTTCTCGACCCTTTGAGCAGGCGGTTGCGGACATGGCGGCGATGGACCGTGCAGCAAGCGGATATGCTCGTGTCAACCGCGGCGGAAACAAGCCGATGCCGTTCTTACCCAAGCGGGCCCCCCCGCCCACGGCCAATTGCCGTGGGTTTCGGGGCTCGTGCTTTCGATGCGGCTAGCCGGGCCACGTGGCAAGTGCCTGCCCTAGGAACGGGCATGGCGTGAGGGGACGGCAAGTGCACGAGGCGCAACAAGAGCTACTATAGCATCGGCATACACAAATGGCGAGGGGGGACTATAACTAAAGGGGCGGTAATGGGGCAACAGGAGAATGCAAACGGGGAAGAAGCCCCGGCGGATACTAGATCTGATCCACGTCAAGAACTGCAAGGAGCCCAGTCCGAGAGCGGTGAAGCTCCCGCACCACCGCCGCGCTTGCGCCGATCACTTCGTCTCTAGTGCCAGCACGCAGGACCCGCTTCAACCCACGGACAGCCGTACCAAGCTGCCGAACGCCCGCAATTATACCCCGTGGGGGCGCAGCCAGCACGGGCGCCAGGAGCTCGGCAAGCCGATCCGCTGCATTGAGGCACTCGTCCCGAGGGCATCCATCTAGGGAATTCCCCTGGAACAGAGAGGCATGACCGTATACCCGGATCAGGTGAACGGCACGAAAGCCCTCATAGAGACGCCAGGCTCGCTTCCGGGACCTCAGCCGTGCGAGGAGGCCCAGGCAAGGTTGAGAGGATCGGTGCATCAGACGGGGGAGCAGGATCAGCAGGCAGCAGAGGCGGGTACTGTGCCGTCACCGCTCCTCCTGCCGCAGTCACAAATTCCAGTCCCGCCACTTGAGGAACCCATGGTAGCCGCAAGCGACGATCGCGTGCGGCAGCAGATGCGGCAGGGACGGGGTGAGCTGGAGCAGGGGCAAGAGGAGTTGGAGCAACAGCCTGACGTGGTGGAGCCGCAGCCACAGGAGAAACGGCCGGAGAAGGAGCCGCCGGAGCGGGAGCAAGGTGCTGCAGTGCCCTCTCCTCACGTATCGCTGCCAAGACAACATGCTGCACGTCAGCAAGGGAGATCGGCTGAACATACGCCGCGCCGCTGCCATAACCGCGGCCTCCCGACCACCCCCTACGACCGCCAGGTTGCGCATGCCAGTTCGCCTGCGAACAGTTACGCCGTGGAGAATCACGACGGCGTCGCGACGACTCCCGCTCCTCACGAGGCGCAGGAGAACGCGGGCGAGAGGAGCATTGGCCCAGCTGCTGACCAGCAGGTGCAGCAACAGGAGCCGCCTGGACGGCCCCCGCGGGCGCCACAATCGGGCCCTGGTCGCCAGTGGTGGCGGACACTGCCATCGGCGACGAACCAACAGCCGCGTCGGGTGCAACAGGGACAACAACGGTGGGGAGTGCCGCAAGAAATTCAGGCACGGGCGGCGCAACAACAGGATCGGCAATGGCAGGCGGCGCCGCAGGATTTGCAGGGACAGCTGGCGGGACCCGCGACATGAGCAGGAGGGCCCGGCTCAGCAACAAGGGCAGACGCGACAGGCAGGAGAGATGCCGGAGCCTCACTCGACACGAGGTCCGGAGTCGGACTCGCAGAGACACCAGCGGCAGAGGGCGCTGGATTCGGGGCAGGGGGGACTGGCGGCTTCATTGCAGCACTCCCCGAGGCAGACACCGGCGGTGACCTTCCGCTCACCGCTGACGCAGCGGCATCGGGCTTTGGCGATGGCCACGAGTTGCCAGCAATCACCATCGCGAGGCGGGAGGAGACAAGGGGCATTACGCCGCGAAGGACGGGGAGTTGAGGGTGGACCGGAGAACGCGTTCAAGGTGGCGGGACGAAGGGCTTTAACACAGCTCAATGAGAATACTGATCCGGAAGAGCAGAATGACCCCTCTTATAGGGAGGAGGCACAAGCGCCGAGCAACATCAGCGAGGAGGAAGACGAGGAGGAGAGAGAGCAATTGACAAGACGAAGTGGAAGAAGCTAGAGAGGAACAACAGTGCAACCAGGAAACACACGGGGGCCGCAGGATGCCGATCGGACGGCCACAATTCCAACCCCGCCGTCTACTCGTGCTACGGGCCGCGGTCTGTCAGAGGTCCACTGGTGATCCCCGGTTGATCCTAGGGAAGGGTTACAGGCATGTTGGCCTGGGGGTTATGGGCGCACTGACCCGCTACTTAACAAGCCCTTTTATCCCAATGGTCTAGTGGTTGGGATTCTGACATGGTATCAGAGCGAAGGTCTCGGGTTCGAATCCCAGTGTGTGCACTTCGGGCATCCCAGTGCGGGGGGGTGTCAGAGGTCCACTGGTGATCCCCGATTGATCCTAGGGAAGGGTTACAGGCATGTTGGCCTGGGGGGTTATGGGCGCACTGACCCGCTACTTAACAAGCCCTTTTATCCCAATGGTCTAGTGGTTGGGATTCTGACACGTTCGTGGCAATCGGACCGCGAGAGGGCAGGCGATTGCGGTTCGCCAGCCTCAATCTTCCCGCTACTTTTTGCCAGAGGAGCTGGCAAGACAGGCTGACAAATTTGTCGAAGTGGCAGAATGGGACATTTCACCACTCTGCGATAGTCGCCAACCCACGCTGCTACGACGGCTACCGCCAAATTTGTGCGAGATTTTCTCACTCGCGGTACCGACACCCCTTCTACACCTCTCGCGAAGCCCTGACTCCATCGCGAGATGGAAGTTACTCCTATTTCTCCCTCGCCTTACATTGCGACGAGCTTCGCCGAGACGCCCTGATTGGCCCAAAATTAATGCCCGCCTACGAGCATTTCAACGCGGCAAGTGGCAACAGCTATACTTGGACGCGGTGGAAGCAGTCAATACACCACCCTTGCCACTTCACAAGCCAGACAACATGGGAACCATCAGCAGAGCAGAGGGCCTGGCAAAAAACTGGAGCTTGCGCCGAGCCGTGATGGCGCTCGAGTCAACGCCAGTGTGTACACCCAGTCCAGAGATCCTGGACGAACTCCGACGCAAGCACCCACCTGCCGACCCTGACCCTTTAAACTGGCCAGTCAACACAGACCCTGCCAACCTCGAAATTGCATACGCAGATTTTTCGAAGCTACTCAGCCGATGCGAGAATGACGTGGGGGCCAGTCCGAGTGGAATGACATTTGAACACTTACGCGATGCGTCAGTAACAAACGCATCCGTCTCCACCCATCTGCATGACTTGGTTAATACGATACTGAAAGGAAATATGCCGCATCCAGACACGGAATTACTCACATCCTCCCGCCAGATTGCCTTGGCCAAACCTGAAGGGGGGGCTCGGCCAATATCAATTGGCGAATGTCTGACACGCCTAGTGGCAAAAGCCACTCAGACAACCCTGGGTGAAGCGGTGCGCTGCTATTTTCTTCCGCTGCAGTACGGAGTAGCACTGACAGGGCGGGGAGAGGCAATTATACACAGTGCACCTGCATACACCGACAGTCACCCCAACTGCCTCATCCTGCAAACTGACATCTCCAACGCCTTCAACAACATCTGACGAGAAGCCATAGTGACAGCGCTACAGGAACCCGGCCTATCACCACTTCTGCCCAAAGTGAAGCTAACCTATGTAAACCATCCCTACTGTTTTTAGATGCCAACTTCAACAGCCGACCAATATTTAGCAAACGTGGGGTCCGGCAGACAGATCCCTTAGGCCCGCTTCTTTTCGCAGCTGGGATTCATCCTGCCTTGAGAACAACAGCAACATTGCACCCCAGCGTGCTGTGCCTAGCATACGCCGATGACGTAAGCTTCTTAGGTGACCCACGTGAAGCCGTCGCAGCTTTCTCTCATTTCACTAGCCAGCTGGCGCAAGTGGGTTTGCGACACAGCCCTAGGAAATGTACCGCGTGGAGCAGTAGGTCGATAGACAGTACAGTGCAGCTGCCGCCAGGGGTACCGACAAGTGAAGCGGGCGTTAAACTTCTCAGCAGCTTTCTAGGTACACCCGAAAGCGCCGCCGCCTTCCTAGTCGCCCAGCTACAAGCCATGACCAAGCAGCTGCCTTTGATCGAACGACTAGACCCACAAATAGCATCTCTGCTGCTCACACGTTGCATCTCCCTCCACGTAGGATACCTCACAAGAACAACCCCAGTGCACCTCCTCAGCCACGACACCTGGTCACTGTGGGGTAGAGACCTCCTGGCCACACTCCTCACAGCATGTGGCATCCGTTTCCCGATAGGCAGCACAGAACAGAACCGGGTTGGGGAGCAGTCTTCACTTCCACCGCCGCTAGGAGGTATTGGACTCACTGACCCTACTGTGGAAGGACGGTTCGGCTACTTGCCTAGTTTCACACAGTCTAGCCTCTTCCTCAGCTCTTTACCGCTAGAAACAGAGGAGGCCCTGATAGTAGTTCGAGATCACATGCTCCTGCCTTGAGACACCACAACCGCCCTACATTACTGGCTGTCGAAATGTGAGACGTCGCTGCCACAGGAGGCCAGAGACATACTCGACAAGGAAAGGCTAGAGCCGAAGGGGTTGAAACTGCAGCACGAGCTTGGGGAGAGTGCAGGGGAGCAGATACGCCACGCAAGTGCAGGCTACACAGCACATGAGTCTCAACCCACTGTCAGGGCACACGCAACGGTTTTTTTCCCTGACAGGCTATGGCACAGGAGACTGGCTAACCGCTATCCCGATAGAACCAACCCACCGTGTAGGCCCACCACACTTCGCAAATGCAGTCCGCTTTAGGCTAGGCCTCCCCTTCTCTACACCCGCGAAATGCGACTGCTCTAAACACGCAGAAATCACTGACCCACGGCTGCCGAACCACCTTTTCCACTGCGGGACGGGCAAGCACAGAATCAATACTCACAATGAACTCCGTGACGCTTGCATCTCGATGGCAGAGGACGCCAGCTTCATAGTCCACAGAGAATCTGCAGCCTACTGCCCAGTTGAAGAGCAAACAGCAGACCTGACATGTGTGATAGGAGTTCGGGCGCGGTGTACATATGTGATGTCACCATCACAGATCCGATCAGCACCAGAAAACCCACATACCATCAAGAGGAGGGGATGGGCGGCCAGGGAACAGGCTGACAAGAAGATCAGCCTTTATGTCAGCCACCCTGACACTGTTGCCTTTTTCCCCTTGGCAGTTGAGACATATGGGTGCCCGTGTGCCGAGGTTCCACAATTTCCGAAGCTCTTGGCGGAAACAGCTGCTAGGCGACACTTCAACTCCCAACCACACTCATTCCATGCAGCCAGGTTCCTTCATCTCTTCAGGCAGCGGTGGTCCTGTGCTTTGCAAAGAGCGCACTCAGTAGGTTACCTTATTAAGTCAAGTCAGGCGACAGTAGCGGAAAATCCCACGTGGGGGGGGGGGGTGCAAGGCGACTTTCACCTTGGGGACAGTTGTGCAGTACTAGAGCCTCTCATGGAAGTGTAGATAGGCAATTGTGGGCAGATAGGTAGTTCCTTGCGTGCTTGTTCCCAACTCTAAGCATCTATACCTTGCATGCTTGTATCCCATTGATATATCAATACGGACCATTAGAAAGAGAGAGAGAGACCTACGCGGGCGGACTTCGCGGGGTTCTTCCCCTTAGCAGTAGAGACCTACGGCTGCCCCTGCGAGGAAGTACCGACCTTCCTCAAGCTCCTAGCTGACACGGCAGCGAGGAAGCTCTTTAATGCGGACCCCTCTACCTACCAGGCCGCTAAGATGCTTCATCAATTCTGCCAGCGTTGGTCGGTGGCCCTGCAAAGAGCACAAGCAGTTAGCTTCCTCATGAAGCTGAACCTTGCAGCACAGGCAGAAAACCCCCCCTTAGGAGGGCCTGAGGGGGAGCTGAACCTGGGGGACTGCTTGCAACACTTGAGCCCCCGCACGGGGGCTGCTAGGGGGCGTGGGTAGTCACTCATGTGTTTGTTTCTGCTTTGTGATAACTTTACACGTTGTACTGCATGTTATACGGGGGCAAGAGGAGCCGGGCCACCCGCCCTCACCGCTCCACCTCCCACAGCCACAAATTCTACTCCTGCCACGGGCGGGACGGGCGGCAGATGCAACCGTGACCCAGGAACGGGAGCGGATGCAGCAACAGCGGGAGGTGATGGGGCCGGAACATGAGATTGGACTGGTGCAGCAGGGAGCGGAACCTCAGGAAGCGCCGCCTGACGCCGAGCTGGATAGGCGGCGGCAACGTGTGAGCTGCCTTGGGTCTGAGCAGCCCTCTCCTCACGCATCGCGGTCGTTACCGCCCTTTGCAGATCCGCCATCCTCACGGGCGGATCGTACGCTCCTCCGCCACCGCGACCGCGAGGACCCCACCAGCCATCGCGACCGCGCTTGTCACTGACCCGACTGTTGATTGCGCCAGGGAGAATTGCGCCGGCGCCGGGAGGACGCCCGATCCTGTTGGGGTGCTGGAGAATGGGGGCGAGATAGGCGACGGTCCGGCGAGGGAGGACGAGACTGCGACGCCGGCTGCTGAGCCACGGGCGGCGCAACAGGGGCAGCCGGGTCCACTGCAGGGGGCACAATCAACTGTGCCGGGCCGCCAGTGGTGGCGGACGCCGCCTGCGGGGACGAGGCAGGCGCAGAAGTCTGCGGCTCGTGGCCGGCAGCAGGTGGCCCAACGGGAGCGGGAGCCGGGAGTGCGGCGTCAGACTTTGTCGGGGCTTCAAGTGGAGCTTGGGGAGCAGTTGGCGCAGACGGGGCGGACTGCTCAGCAGCAGCGGGGGCCGCAGACTGAGCGGCAGCTGCAGCAAGGGGAGCCGCGGGTTCGGGGCGAGGAGGCTTTTCAGCGGATGTTGTCGAGGGCTTCGGAGCCGGAGGCACCGGGGGCTTCGTCGCCGTGGTCGCCTTTCCGGGCTCAGACTGAGGCTTGGCGACCACTGCCGACCAGGCGGCAACGCGCTCTGGCGACGGCTCGGGAGCTCCAGCAATCACCATCGCGAGGTCGGGAAGCACGGGAAGAGAGGAGGCAGGCGGTTAGCGGAACAGGTGGAGGGCCGGAGAACGGGTTTCAGGCTGCGGGACGACGGGCTTTAATAGCTCTAGTAGCTGCCAATGAAGAAGGGGAGAGAAATGACCCCACTTATATCGCGGAAGTGGAGCCGGAGAGTGAAAATGAAGATGAAGGGGATGGAGCAGAGGCAACGAGGGTAGGGACGGAGAGGAGAAGACCTGGGGCAGCCAATTTACCCACAGCGGAAACAGAGGGGCGTACAGGGCCATTGGATGCTGATCGAACGGATGGGAATCCAACTCGGCAGCAATCAACGAGATCGAGTCGTGCACGCAGACATCGGACTGCATCCCTCCACCCTGTGTCAGGAGCGACCTCGCAGCTCCCCCGCTATTTATCCCCAGAGGAGCTGGCGGAGATGGGGGACAAATTCGCTGACATCGCGAATTGGGACATTTCCGCCCTCTGCGACAGTCGCCAACCGCCACTGTCGAGACGTTTACCGCCAAATCTGTGCCAGCTATTTTCGCTGGCACTCCTGACCCCGCTACACCATCTCTCGCGAAACCCTGATTCCGAAGCGGGTTGGAGACTGCTTCTTTTCCTCCCGCGTCTGACCCTTCGCCAGGCTTCGCCAAAACACCCAAATTGGCCACAAATCAAGGCCCGTCTTCGGGCTTTCCAGCGTGGCGAGTGGTCGCAGCTCTACCAGGACGCGGTAAATGCGGTCAACGCCCCTCCGCCCCCACGCCACCGACCCGATGTGACAGGTGTACTGAGCAGAGCCGAGGGGTTGGCGAAACATGGCAGTCTGCGCCGAGCCGTGCTGGCGCTCGAGTCAACACCCGTCTGTACACCGAGTCCAGAAATCCTGGACGAACTTCGCCAAAAGCATCCACCAGCAGGGGATGAGCCGCTGACCTGGCAAGCAGCCGACACTCGGCCCCTGGGCATTTCCCACGCAGAATTTGCGAAGCTCCTCGGGCGATGCGAGAATGGTGTCGGTGCAGGACCTTCGGGTACAACATTTGAGCACCTGCGCGATGCTGCAATAACCAATGCATCCGTCAGCACCCATCTGCACGCCTTGGTTAATACAATTCTGGGGGGAAATCTCCCAGACTTGGTGGCGGACCTGCTCACAGCGTCTCGACTCATAGCCCTGGCCAAACCTGGGGGCGGGGCCCGACCAATCGCAATAGGCGAATGCCTGACGCGGCTGGCTGCCAAGGCTGCGCTCTTGGTCATGGGGGATGCTGCACGTGAATACTTCTTACCCCTACAGTACGGCGTGGCAGTGCCAGGTGGAGCAGAAGCAATAATTCATGCCGCCTGAACGTACGTGGATGGCCACCCAAACAGCCTGGTACTGCAAGCCAACATCGCGAATGCTTTCAACATCATTTCGCGACAGGCTATCGCCGTTGCGTTACAAGAACCCAGCCTTTCGCCACTGCTACCGCTGGTCAAACTGACTTACGGTAACCCGTCGCAGCTGCATCTGGATGCAAACTTTACGAGTGACCCCTTGCAAAGTGAACGAGGCGTTCGCCAGGGTGATCCACTGGGCCCTCTCCTTTTCGCGGCGGGGATTCACCCCACACTTCGCGACACTGCAGCAGCGCACCCTGATGTGCTTTGTTTGGCGTATGCGGACGACGTGACCTTCGTGGGGGAAAAACGTGCAACTGTAGCTGCCTTCACCCACTTCACCTCGAAGCTGGAATTCCTGGGCCTGAAGCACAACCCGCAGGAGTGCACGGCATGGAGCGCATGCACGTGCGACTCAACTGAGCTGCCGCCAGAAGTCCCTTTCTGCAAGGACGGCGTTCGGCTGTTGGGAAGTTTTATTGGTGCAGTAGACGGGGCATCTGCTTTCCTGGCTGGGCAATTGGGGGAGATGGCGCAGCCCTTGCCACTCATCGAGCGGGCAGATCCGCAGGTCGCTTCGCTGCTGATTACGCGTTGCATCTCCCGGCGCGTGGCGTACCTCACACGGACGACCCCCCTCAATCTCGTCTCCCGGGACACTTGGACGCAGTGGGGCCGCGATCTCTTGATGACATTGCTTACCTCGTGCAATATCCGAGCTCCAGCGGGTAGAGCAGAACAGTCGCGCGTGTGGGCTCAGGCGACCCTTCCTCCGTCTCTTGGGGGTGTTGGGATCACAGACCCTCTCATCGAGGGCGTATACGGATTCGTTGCAAGTTTCACGCAGGCGGCGCTGCTCTTCTCCACGCTCGCTCTACCCCCGGATTCTGCCCTGTCGCGCGCATGCGGCCATATGCTCCTGCCGAGAGACGAGAGCACTCCACTCCACTCCTGGCTCACTGAGTGCGAGACCACCCTGCCTTCAGACGCGCGTGAGCTGTTGGAACAAGAGCGACTGAAACGGACGGATGTGAAGCTGCAGCACGCCCTCGCCCTCCAAGTCCACGGCAGTCGCTACGCGGTGCAGGTTCAGGAGACGAGGAAGATGCCGCTGAATCCGCTTGCAGGCCACACGTAGCGGATGTTTTCCTTGACGGGATACGGCACTGGGGATTGGTTGACGGCGATACCAATAGCCCCGAACAGGCGCATTTGACCGGTCCACTTCGCCAACGCCGTCAGATTCCGGCTCGGCTTGCCCTTCTCCACTCCCAAAAACTGTGACTGCGCGGACCACACAGCGATCACCGACCCCCGCCTCCCAAATCACCTCCTACGCTGTGGCACCGGCAAGCACCGCATCAACACTCACAACGAGCTCCGTGATGCTTGCATCAGCATGGCCCAGGATGCGGGATTCATAGTCCACAGTGAGTCGGCGGCCCATTGTCCCATCGAGGAGCAGACGGCCGACTTCACCATGACCGACAGGAGCAGCGGGGCGGTATGGGTGTGTGATGTGACTGTGACTGACCCTATCAGCACGCGGGACCCGGAGGCGCAGAAAGGAAGGGGATGGGCGGCCAGAGAGCAGGCAGACAAAAAGATCCAGCACTATGCAAGTAGACCTGAGACGGTTGGCTTCTTAGCGTTGGTGGTGGAGACCTATGGCTGCCCTTGTGCAGAGGTCCCCGTCTTCCTGAAACTCCTGGCAGACACGGCGGCTCGGCGCCACTTCAACGCCGATTCTAACTCCTACTATGCCGCTAAGTTTCTGCATCAGTTCAGGCAGCGGTGGTCGGTTGCACTTCAGAGAGCACAATCAGTGGGGTTGCTCATGAAGCTGGGTGAGGCGGCAGCCGCTGAGAACCCCCCGGTGGGGGGTATCGGCCATGAACTACACCTAGGGGATTGCTTTGCTGTTTTGGAGCCACTTGTGGAACTGTAGATGGGATAGGCTGTGACTTGCATGCTTACCGAACCTGTATGTGTGTACCTTTCGGCCATATCAATATACGGACCATTAGAGAGAGAGAGAGAGAGAGAGAGAGAGAGAGAGAGAGAGAGAGAGAGAGAGAGAGAGAGAGAGAGAGAGAGAGAGAGAGAGGCACCTAGTGACTTAGCCTCTCAAGCCTCCCCTAGCCTCCCTTGCCTCCCTAGTCCTAGTATAAAGGCCTCAGCAGGCCTTGTGGCCTCTTCATTATTCAGTTTTTGGTTGGGTTTCTCTCCTAACCGAGCGGCTCGCGCCGGCCGCCTTCGGCGGCCGACGCTCGACAGCGCGGCCTTCGGCCGCGCGCTTGGGACGGCAAGTGTCAACACACACAACCGGCTATAATCAGGGGCATACACGCAATGACGGTTTCATCTGCCTAAGAAGCACACGAAATGGAGCAGGAGGGGGAGGGCTCTAGAACTGATCAGCATCAAGAACAGCAAGGAGCCCAGTCAGAGAGCGGTGGAGCTCCCGCACCACCGCCGTGCTTGCGCCGATCACATCGGCTGCAGTCCCAGCGCGCAAAAAGCGCCGCAGGCCTCGTACAGCTGTCCCCAGCTGCCCAACGCCCGCAACTCCTCCCCTCGCGGGCGCAGCCAACACGGGCGCCAGGAGCTCCGCGAGCCGATCCGCGGCTTCAAGACACTCGTCCCGGGAACCGCCAACCAGAGTGTTCCCAAGGGAGAGACCCGCATGACCGTACATCTGGATTAGATGAACAACCCGCAAACCCTCAGAGAGGCGCCATAGCTGCCCAAGGGTCGCCTCCGGAACCTCTGCCGCGCGGGAAGAACCTGCAAACGTCTGGAACGACTGTGCACCAGCAGCACGGGAAGCAGAGTCACAGGGCAGAAGGGACGGATAAGGAGCAGGGGGAGCAGCAGGACATAGTGGAGCAACTGCCGCTGGTGCAGTCACAGGAGGTACAACAGGAGGAGGAGCGGCAGTTGCACGAGGGAACTGCTGGTTTGCCTGCAGGGCCATCTCCTCGCGCATCGCAGCCGTTACAACCCGCTGCAAGTCCGCCATCATCACCGGCCCATCAAACGCGCCGCCACGCCCACGACCGTAACCTCCCCTCCAGCCCCCACGCCCACCCCGTCGCGCGTGCCAGTTCCCGCCCGATGAGCGGCGCTGAGGAGACTCCTGTCGACGTCGCGAGGACTCCCGCTCATCGCGTGGGGAGGGCGAATGGGGCCGTGATGGGCGGCGATCGGGAGACTGCGGACGACACGGCTGCCCAGACGGAACCAACGGAGGCGCAACAGGCGGCGACTGAACAGCCTCGGCAGGCACCACCGCCGGGGCCGGGCCGCCAGTGGTGGCGGACACCGCCGCTAGCGCCAAGTCGCCGCCAAGAGCAGCAGGGGCAGCGGCGATCACAGGGGCGGCAATGACAGGGGCAACTGGTGGCACAACAACCACAGCCGGTGCCACTTGCTCAGGCTCCGGGCGAACGGGAGCAAGAGGAACAACAGCAGGAGCAGGGAGTGCAGGAGGGTCAGGAACAGCCTGCGCCGCCTCACCCGACACGAGGTCCGGAGTCGGACTCGCAGAGAGAACGGCGATAGAGGGCGCTGGCTTCGGGGCAGGCGGGACTGGCGGCTTCATTGCAGCACTCCCCGAGGCAGACACCGGCGGCGACTTTCCGCTCGCCATTGACGCAGAGGCAGCGGGCTTTGGCAATGGCCACGACTCGCCAGCAATCACCATCGCGAGGAGGGAGGAGACAAGGAGCAGGACGTCGGGTAGGGCGGAGAGTGGAAGGCGGACCGGAGAATGCGTTCCAGGCGGCGGCACGTAGGGCTTTAATACGGCTAGACGAGAATGATGATCCGGAGGAGCAAAACGACCCTTCTTATAGGGAGGAGGAACAAGCCCCGGCCAGCAGCAGCGAGGAGGAGAACGAGGAGGAGAGAGAGCACTTGACGAGAGGAAGCAGGGGAAGCCGTAGAGGAACGACAGTACAGTCTGGAAACACACGGGGGCCACATGATGCCGATCGAACAGCCACGATTCCAACCCCGCCTACTACTAGTGCTACGGGTCGCGGACATGGAAATCGGGCCGCGAGGGGTCAGGCGGGGGCGACTTGCCAGCCTCAAAACCCCCGCTATTTTTCGCCAGAGGAACTGGCGAGGCAAGCTGACAAAATTGCCGAAGTGGCAGAATGGGACATTTTGCCTCTCTGCGATAGTCGCCAACCCACGCTGTTACGACGGCTACCGCCAAACTTGTGCGAGATCTTTTCGCTCGCAGTGCTGACACCACTTCTGCACCTCTCACGAAACCCAGACTCCATCGCGGGATGGAAGTTACTCCTTTTTCTCCCCCGCTTGACACTACGTCAGGGCTCGCCGAAACGACCTGATTGGCCGAAAATCAAAGCCAGACTCCGTGCATTTCAACGAGGCGAGTGGCAGCAGCTGTATCTGGACGCAGTCGAAGCAGTCAACACACCACCCCCGCCACGTCATCGGCCTGACGACGTGGGTACCATCAGCAGAGCTGAGGGCCTGGCAAAGAAAGGGAGCCTGCACCGAGCAGTGTTGGCGCTCGAGTCAACACCAGTCTGTACGCCCTGCCCAGAGATTCTGGATGAACTCCGCCGAAAGCACCCCGCAGCCGACCCTGACCCACTGACCTGGCCAGCCATCACTGAACCTCCCAGCCTCGAAATATCCCACGCGGATTTTTCGAAGATGCTCAGCCGA
The DNA here is from genome assembly GCA_947471745.1 of Closterium sp. Naga37s-1. Taxonomy (NCBI): domain Eukaryota; kingdom Viridiplantae; phylum Streptophyta; class Zygnematophyceae; order Desmidiales; family Closteriaceae; genus Closterium; species Closterium sp. Naga37s-1. Next base: position 1,612,555 of record CANJKZ010001112.1, on the reverse strand, counting down.
TGCGAGAACGGAGTTGGGGCCGGCCCAAGCGGAATGACATTTGAACACCTTCGCGATTCGTCAGTAACAAACGCAGCCGTCTCCACCCATCTCCACCCATCAACACGATTATGAGGGGGAAGTTGCCACAGCCAGTCGCGGAACTGCTCACGTCGTCATGACTGATAGCCCTGGCCAAGCCAGAGGGTGGGGCCCGCAAAATAGCGATTGGAGAATGCCTGACTCGCCTGACTGCAAAAGCTGCGCTGGCAGCCTTGGGCGAAGCGGCACGGGGTTACTTTCTCCCCCTCCAGTACGGTGTGGCTATGCCAGGGGGGGCGGAGGCAATCATTCACAGCGCACGGGCATACACGGACGCACACCCCAACTGCCTTATCCTACAGACAGACATTTCTAACGCCTTCAACAGCATATCGAGGCAAGCCATAGCCACTGCCTTACAAGATCCGGCTCTCTCACCATTACAGCCTCTAGTTAAACTGACATACGGCCACCCATCATCCCTGTTCCTAGACGCCAGCTTCAGTAGCGCACCACTAAGGAGTGAACGTGGGGTTCGACAAGGGGATCCCTTGGGGCCGCTTCTATTCGCAGCTGGGATCCACCCCGCATTAAGAGCGACAGCTACTGCACACCCCGGCGTACTGTGCCTGGCATACGCCGACGACGTCAGCTTCCTAGGCGACCACCGTGAAACCGTAGCTGCCTTTTCCTATTTCACGAGCCAATTGTCCCAAGTAGGCCTACGACACAACCCAGGGAAATGTGTCGCGTGGAGCAACCGGCCGATAGACGAGGCAGTGCAGCTGCCGCCCGGGGTGCCAACCAGTATTGACGGCGTTAGGCTTCTCGGTAGCTTCCTAGGAACACCTGAAGGCGCCGCCTCCTTCCTAACCGCACAGCTACAGGCTATGTCCACTCCGCTACCTCTGATAGAACGAATGGACCCTCAGGTTGCATCTCTCCTACTTACCCGCTGCATCTCACGCAGGGTAGCTTATCTCACACGAACGACTCCACTACATCTTCTAGACAGTGACACCTGGTCATAGTGGGGTAGGGACTTGCTGGCCACCCTCCTTACAACGTGCGGCATACGCGTACCGACGGACGACACGGAACAGACTCGGGTCTGGGAGCAGTCGTCACTCCCACCGTCACTAGGGGGTATCGGAATCACAGACCCAACAGTGGAGGGAACTTTCGGCTTCCTAGCAAGTTTTACACAAGCCGCACTGCTACTTAGTTCCCTGCCGCTGGAGTCAGAGGTGGCCTTGACGGAAGTTAGAAATCACATGCGAGTACCACGAGATTTCAACACCGCCCTACACCGCTGGCTGTCCGAATGTGAGAGAGCACTGCCGCAGGAGGCCAGAGACATCCTAGACAAGGAAAGGCTCGAGAAAACCGACCTAAAGCTGCAGCATGAGCTCGGGGTGAGAGTGCAGGGAAGCAGATATGCCGCGCAAGTCCAGGCAACACGGCTTATGAGGCTGAATCCCTTGTCAGGACATACCCAACGGTTTTTCTCTCTAACGGGCTACGGCACGGGGGACTGGTTGACAGCAATCCCAATAGAGCAAACCCACCGCGTAGGTCCAGAACACTTCGCCAATGCCGTCCGCTTCAGACTTGGGCTCCCCTTCTCTACTCCCAAACACTGTGACTGCTCTAAGCGTGTGGAGATCAAGGACCCACGGCTGCCAAACCACTTATTCCGCTGCGGGACCGGCAAGCACAGAATCAACACCCACAACGAGTTGCGGGACGCTTGTATTACTATGGCGGAAGATGCCGGCTTCATAGTTCACAGGGAATCAGCTGCGTACTGCCCTATTGAAGAACAGACCGCTGACTTCACCATGCGGGATAGGAGCTCGGGGGCAGTATACGCCTGTGATGTCACCATCACAGATCCCATTAGCACTCGGGATCCCAATGCTACAAAGGGGAGGGGATGGGCAGCAAGAGAGCAAGCTGACAAGAAAATCAGCCACTATGCAAATCGGCCTGACACGGTCGGCTTCTTCCCCCTTGCAGTTGAGACATACGGCTGCCCATGCGCGGAAGTCCCACAATTTCTGAAGTTACTGGCGGATACAGCTGCTAGGCGTCATTTCAACGCCCAACCCACCTCCCATCACGCGAGGAGGTTCTTACACCTCTTCAGGCAGCGCTGGTCCGTGGCTCTGCAAAGAGCACAGTCGGTGGGATACTTAATCAAGTCCTCGCAGGCGGCCGTAGCTGAAAATCCCCCTGTAGGGGGGGTGCAGTCCGAGATCCACCTTGGGGACTGCTGTGCTGTGCTGGAACCTCTCATGGAGGTGTAGAGACGTAGTTGTTTGTTAAGTGTTAGTTGTTTGCTTGTTTTCCAAACCATTCTAGCAATAGCTATGCATGAATGTACCCTTTTGCTATATCAATACACGGACCATTAGAGAGAGAGAGAGAGAGAGAGAGAGAGAGAGAGAGAGGGAGAGAGAGAGAGAGAGAGAGAGAGAGAGAGAGAGAGAGAGAGAGACCTACGGCTGCCCTTGTGCTGAGGTCCCTGTGTT